>JAPSGF010000147.1:392664-520881 GCA_035772895.1 Perdix hodgsoniae
AGGAGACTGACGTGGTGCCCAGCAGCACCAACCCTCGCAGAAGTTCCAGCCAAATCATTTCCTGAGCGTCATGATGCAGAAGTAATGAAATGGAATGGATCCAGCCATTTCCCACAACCAGCCTTCAGGCTGGCTGCACGGGAAGCACAGAGGCAACCTGCTGCCCTTGATGCCAGCACCCATCATCCCCCCAGTCAGAGGATCCTTCCTGGTGAGGTTGGCAACCTGCAGAGAGAATGAGTTAACACAAACCCGGCTTCTTGTGTGTCAGCTGTTCACTTTTGGCCAATCCATCCTTCCCTTAATGGTGATTTATTTCACAACATCTCAGCAGAGGTAATTTCCATATGGCACAGACTGCCAGAGTGGGCATTTTTCATGATATTTAGAAGCCAAGTCACTTCAATTTGCATAATATTCAAATGATTTCTAAATGTTGAAAACAGTTCACAGGAGAAAAACAAAAAGGTTACTCATAAATTCCACATCTTTTCTCCTGCCTCTGGGTACAGGGAAGCTGGTCATGGCACAAATGGAGCATCCTGGGTTACTGCTGGGAGAGTAGCAAGTGTATTTGGATTCTGGTTTGTTGGTCGGGGAAAACTGGTGGAGAGGAAAATGTGCAAACTCACCTACATGTGCACAGCAAGCGGATGTGCATCGAGTTACTGTTGTCAGCCAGAAAGATACTTTGGTCTGGGAATATGGCAACGTTTCCTCCAGCCTGATGTTGATGGTCCCAAGGGTTTCTGTGGAAATGTGAAGAGGGAGCCAAGAAATCTGGCGCCTCACCTTACAGCTTCTGCCCAGGTAGACAAGACCCTGTGTGCATGGGGAGGGGACTCCGCTGGTCAGGAGCTGCCAGAAACACAACTGTCCCACACCGGACCCCAATCCAGGGCTGAGTGCTGTGGTTGATGGGATCTCAGCCTTACTCCCCGGAGCTGGTCTCTGCAGCAGATTCTACTCCAGCAAACGTTCCGTCTTCCTTAGGTTCATTCCAGGATGGCACAGCGCTGTGCATTATTTCCACTTAAGTAACCCTTTTCTCTTTGTTTACCTTTGGCAAATATTTGCAGATTTAGTAGCTCACATCCCTGGGAGGGATTATAAAGAAATCACTGTAGCCCTCTGCCTCCCATGCAGCATTCATAGCTGAGATCTAATAAGCTCAAACCTTTCCCATGTAAAACTTTTGCCTTCACTTTACCTTAAGTACCCCACATGCTCCCAGTTGCCTGTGATTACCCGAGAAGGCTCTGTAGATCCTGGGCAGAACTTATCCCTTGATTTAGCTGAAATGGTATAAATAGGAAGCCAGGGAAAAAAAGACCTTGTCTATTTATACTGCAAATTCTTTTCATCCCATTGGCTTTGAAATAGATCCAGAGTTTGTTTGCTTTTTAATTTTTTTGCATTAAAAATACATAAGATCCAAGCGGTTGTTGGTGGTTGTTTAATATTATTATTTTCTTTTTTCATTCCTTGCCTTCCCTCTCAACACCCTGCTTGTGGTCTTTAGGCATTTTCACAGCTGGTGAAAGAGGGCTCTCAGTTGGGGGCTGCAGGCAGGGCGAGGCTCCGATTCATTGCTGCTCCAATGGGAAGCACCTTTGAATATCATCTCAAGCATCGTCTCTGTTCTTCTGTGGCATAACTGTCTCATCCTTAATGACTCTGTTCTTGTTAAGAGGAAGCTTCATTTGGGAGTTGTGTGCAGTCACTTAACATGCGCTGTGCATCTTGCTGACTCTGAGTGTCTCTGTGATCCCACAATGTCATAGATGGTGCAGAGCAGAGACCCTGCATGCATTTCTCTCCTGTGGGTTCTCACCCCGCTCTTGTCCTCTGCAAGGCACCCACTGGTGGTGGGCGATGGGGGATGCTCTGGCAGCGCTTGAGTGCCAGTGACCTGAGGATGCTGCAATACCTCCTTCACCATCTGCTTTGAGGATCCGTTTGTGCTGTGCACATCCCATGCATGAGGGCACAATGCACTTGGCATCACACTGGCGTGCAATCTGACAGCGGTTTCCCAAAATACATTCAGTTTGCAGCCTCATCCTGGCCAGGATGGTTTCCTGCACCCTACAGCTTGCTGTCTACAGCCTTCTCATCTCTTTTTTCCCATACTTGACTCTCTCTGGGGAAGGAGCTTCTGTTTCATCCATTTAGACCCCAGTATAGCGGGATCTTGGACCATGGTTGGGACGCTTGCATGTTCTGTGAATACAAATGTAATTAATTAACGAAAATAACCAGTGGGAAGACAGAGCTCATTGCTAGAGGGGCTGATTCAGTGCAACAATATTTCTTTTATTCATTCCAAGCTCTTCAGTGCAGGAAGCTGCTCTGTAGCTGGCATGGATGTCCAAAAGTACTTCCACCTAGTCCCAGCATTAACCTCTTCTGTGCTGGATGCACAAACCAAGTGGAATCCCAACTGCCTGCCTAGTTGGTGGGTCTTGAGCAACGACCCTCAGCACCTCTGGAAAGAGTCACGTGGCTCCTCATCAAGAAGCCATCATGCAGGGAAAATCTATCAGGCAGCTGCTTTTTAATTAGAGGATAGCTAAGTGCTACCTCATGATCCACGAGGTGATGCATATTTAATAACACCAGCTCCCATCTGCTGTTGCCTAGTGCCGTGTTTTAGGAAGTGCAGACTGGAAAGCCCTCTTTGATGTTTCTTCATGCTGGCTGCTCTTTGAAACAGGGAAAGCACAGTAACTTGTTGGCCACGGGTGCTTCAACCATTCCAAGAACAGGGGAAAGCCATTTTGTGAAGGAAGAGCCCTCACCTGGTTGTGCAATGCATTGGTCTGGTCTGCTTTGGGTTGTAAACCCAGAAGTATCTGCAGTTGTGCTCATGTTCCAGCCCTTGGTAACAGTGCTGGAGGTATTCTTCTCACAACATTTACTACTTGCTCTTCTGCCCTGTGTTCTCCATGTAGCTCACTAGATATTTCCATATCTATCTTCTCCATTTCCCGACCCTCCCTGAGGCATTTTGCAATTTTAAATTACAGTGCTTTGGCACTTCCTCCCTTTCCAACTCAGCACATTTTGGTGTCACTGAGTTGCTCTCAGTATGTTTATTCTTCCTCCTGGGATGTCAGGAATGGGCTCTGCGACATTCAGGTAAAATCCCAGTGTGAGCAGCTGTCCATAGAGAAGCAAACCCTCCCACCTGAATATGAAACCATGCTTCAGAGCAAGCAGGGATTGAAGGAGGAAGCAGCTCTCAGCAAGAGCAAACCTGACTGCACTGATTTTCATTGTCTGACATGAGAAAAATGCAAACAAACAAACAAAAATAATAAATAGCTGGAAAGGAGGAGGCATCAGACTCAGCATTTCTGCAATGCGGTGTTGGTAATGTGGGCCAAAAAAAAGCTCCAAATCCCAGTGATGCCACACCAGTGTCCTGCTCCAACACAGGCAGGTGGACTTGGAGCTGCTCGAAGTGGGTCACTGGGATCATTCCAGATGACACAAACACAGCTGGCACAGATACTGGCTCTAGGAGCCTCTTTTATCTTATAGGGGTGGGGAGCTGGGCCTACAATGAGCTGACACGACCTGGAACAGCCCTCCAGATGTGTTGGGGACACTGGTGACCTGCAGCTACCCATCCCATTGCAGCTGCACTGCTGGTGTCAGCCCTGTCCTCTGATGCCACAGCCCTTGAAACCAGCATCTACAAGGCAGTGATCACTCAGAGAGAGGTATGTCCAGATGTTCTGTTTGCTGCTGCCATGTTCCCCAGGCAAAGAGTTGCTCCATCATCTCCAACCTGTTGCTCCCAGTTGGCCAAGTGGATTCTGCAGCCCAGGACTATGCTCACATCATTCCTCTGGACATCCCTACCCTCAGGAGCCCAGGGGTACCAGCAACTCAGAAGAACCAGATGCCTAATTGCTCTGGATCTATCCATTTAGAAGGACAGGCACAAGCAGCTCTATAGCTAGCCAACAAAGGATGCCTGCAGGCTTCATTTGCAGGAACAGAAACAGATTTCAGATGGGATGCAGACAGCCAAGAGGCTGACCGGGGAATTTGCTAAATAAAATATTTTCACCAACCTTGTTTGTTTGTTTATTTTTGTCAAAAGTGAAATGCCTTGCTGGAAAGTCTCCATCAAACCTGAACTGGGAAGACTGCCAATGTCTGGGATGGGATCTCCGTTCAAAACCAGTGTGCTGGGGAGCCAGTCTAAAAAGCAAGAATCTTGTATGGAGGATTTGCTGTGTAGAGGGAGCTCAGAGCTCCAGTCCCTTCTAGAGGATGACAAGTTAGGTCTCTTCAGTCTTATGTTATTGCTCCAAGCACTGGGCAAAAATTTATTGTGGGTCTGTCGTTTGTTGAAAGTTTGCTCCTGGACCAAAGAAACTGCTTTCCTATGAATATTTTATTGCAACTGATCTGTTCTTGTGAAAGATTTTGCTATTCTCTATAGAACAAATATGTACTGTGTCAAAAACTGATTCAGTAAAGAATTCCTACCTGTTCCCACTCCTGTTTCCACTGTTGCCTACCTGGGTCCCACTAGACTCTTGGAGCTACTCCCAAGCAATGGGAGATATTTTTTTGTCTAGGTTTATGCCCTGAGCTATTCTTCCTTTCCAAAGTAGATGAAGGGCCATTTCACCCTTCATAGGATCACAGAATCATAGAATGGCTTGGCTTGGAATGGACCCCAAGGATCATCAAGTTCCAGGCCTTGATGTGTTACATCATCCAGGTCTCCAGATGTGTTACAAGACCAGGTTGCCCAGAGCCCCATCCAACCTGATCTTGAAAGACCCTTAATTAAGTCAATCTTTCAGCTGCAAAAACAGACTGGAAAAGCTCCTTGCACTGTATGCCCACCTGGCCATGAATGCTGCTGTACCATCAGGGCTGGGTGAGAAGAGATATCCTGGAGGCACCAAATTGTACATTGTGGCTGCACACTTTGCTCCATCTCAGCCCACTGTGGGAGGGAACTCACTTAATATTTCAATAACAAATCTCCTAAACTTGGGCTCCCCACGAGGCTGGCATTGATCACTGATCCTCAGAGCTTCACTCTTCCTTCAAATCTTCCCTAGGCCGGAGAGGCGGCTGCTTATTGATATTCAGAGGCAAACATTGCAGTCTTTCAAATGCTGCCAGGCTTTATGAAGAGCTGTTAATAAAATGGGTTTATCCAGCAGCAGAAGCAAACGAAAGTGCAAAAAAATTGGCTGGGAGGAGGCAGAAGGAGCATTTCCTGGCAATCATGGTCTTTTCCTGACACTGCCCTGAAGATCTTGGCCTGGGATTGCTCAGCAGCCTGAATTTCAAGGCCAGGTTGTTGGATTTTGCAAGCGAGCAAAGAGATTTCGAAGGGTTTGGATTGAGCCATCACCAAACGTTCAAGATCTCTACTCCCCTGGGCACCATTTACTTAAAAGTTTCTCTCTGGAGAGCAAGTTTGCAGCTCTCCTTCAAACAGTTCTCCATCACTTGGGCACATGAAATACTGAGGCAGCATTCAAAGCTGACATACTACAGCTGGGGCAGAAGGTCAGGCATCTTCACTGTGTGCTCAGCTCAGAGCACTGCAGTTGGTGACTCAGTATCACTACAAAACACTCCATTTTCTGCACATACTTTTGCAGAAAGAGCATAACACCTATGTGTGCAGGGCCTCTGTACCACAGAGAAACTTTCAGGGCAGCTTGGTCAACATTGTACAGTCTTTTCCCAAATTGATAACTTCTGTCTTCAGTATGAGGTAAAAATCTCAATCTTTTAAGAAACTTTAGGGAATCTGTATTGTAGCCGTGGAATTAAGCACACATTTATGCTTAAATATGGAAAGATTTAATGAGTAATGCATTGGACAGCATCCTACCAGCACGACCCTCTGGCATTTCTGTTCCCACCTTAACCTGTTCTGCACCCACAGTGACTCATTCCCTGCTCAGATTATTCACTGGTCGCGAATTACCATTGCTGAACAGCTACAGTTTGAATTTCCCTTTCACAGCTATCAACTTGGAAGAACGTGTCAAAGATAAAATAGGCTTTCCAGTAATGACTTAAATCAAGGCACTTCCTAGGTGTTGACAGCAAGGAGGAGGAAGGAGGTATACTTGGATACTTGGCTCTCAGCAGCTGGAAGAGATATCCAAATGCAGCATCTTTCTGCACTGCAAGAAGTGCTGTAGCTTCCCCCTCACTGAGTTCTCTGGTCACAGTGTTGCTTAGTGTCTGCATGGGGAGTGCAGGGGCTGTGGTGGTTGGGTTGATGGGCTGAGGGGCAGTTTCCAGAAAGGCCACGCAATGCTCACACCTCTGCAGGTCTGACATGGGTGCCATCTGTTCCTCTTAAATCCTGGGGTGGATGGGTTAAGTGGGTGACATGTGCTTTCATCAGAAGAATCATAAGAAGAATATATAAGAAGAATATCCTCAAACTGGAAAGGACCCATAAGAATCATGGTGTTCGACTCCTGGCTTCACAAAGGATCATACATAAGTGAGATATACAAAGGAAATATAAGAACTGCCCTTCTGTTACATACAACACCATGCTGTAAGAGACTGCATTTTTACAGGAGGCTGAAAAACAGCATCCTACAAAGAGAAGTGGGGAGTCTGTGGTGGGGCTGAATGCGTTATCAAAACCCCATGGTGTGTATTACACTTGGATCCTTTTGCCATCGCAGTCTGGCATCACGGTGCAGTCATTACAGAGCTGCTGCATGACAGCTGCTACGTCTGGGGAGCAAGTTACTTGATTTCTCAATTTGGAAGATCTTTAGGGATTTGGTGGCAAATGGCTATTGTTTACTGCAGGTTTACAAAGGACATCAGCAAAGATGCCCACAGTGTAGGGCTGGGATATTTATGGGAATGTGGCACTACAACATAAAGAGTTTGGGATGCCACAAGACACAGAGTGACTCATCTTGCTTCGTAAATGACTTTCAGCATTCTCAAAGGTCTCTGCTGTTTGCCTTCACTTCTGGAAGAGCTGATGTTGTTTACATCAGTGTAAAACCCTCAAGAAGGGTCATGAGGAAGATGAGGCATTTTCCTCCTTGCGCAAGTCCCCATGGCCAGCCCCCATTCTCTTGTGTCTCACAAAAATGTAGAGGTGTCTTGATGTCCCAGCCATTCTGTTTTGGACTGAGAGGGATAAAAAAGCCCTTCTAATGGTGACCCTGATGATGGCAAAGGAGATCCTGGTCTTGCATCTGCTTTGTGTCCCTTGCTTTGTGGCACCATGCTAATACTCAGCAACTCAGCACAGCTCCAGTCCACCATTGGTTGAGGGCTGAGGGAGGGGTAAAGAGGAGTGGAGATGACTTATTTTGTCTTCCAGCCCAGGATCAGCTCATTAGCAAAGAACACTTTGTTTTTTTTTAATGTCTTAAAGTTCGGGCCACTGCAAAGGTCAGTAATGTCTGGCAGAAACTCCCTCCTGAGCCTACCCTTCAGCCAAAGCACACGAATAGCTCGAGGACATGAGAGGTCACATACATAGTAATCAAATGAGCATTGCATATAGAAGCCCTCAGGGAGGAAGGCTGGGGTGTGCTGGGGACTCTGCTGCTGTGAGAGGACGGGGTGTGCAGAGGACAGGGGCAGAGGGAGTGGGGAAGCAGATGGGGAGGAGGAGGGCAATGACTTGACAGGAATTATGCAACGCGTCTCATGCTGTGGAGCAGTGCCTTTGACCTGGCTCCTCTCAGAAACTTGGTTCAATTTGCACGTTCCCTTTTGAAAGGGCGTTTTCATTAAAGCTGTGCTGTGGCTGATATGCTGGGATGGGCAGCTGAACACTCTGACGTCCCATGCTGGACTCCTGCAGCAGACAGCAACGTAGCATCACTCAACAGGATGTCAAGAAACAGATAGATTGCTGCTTAATTATTTATATCTCTTGCTCTATTATTAAAACTTGGTCTTCCACCTTCTTTCTCAAGATCTCAGAGCATGTTTGTAATATGACAGGTTTTTTTTCTATTTCTTTTTCTTTTTTTTTTTTTTTAAATTTTTATTTAATATATCTACATGTCATACTTATCTCAAGGGCAGTAGCTGGGAAACTGACAAGAAGGATGTGGGTGCCATGTGCTGTCTGCTGAACGCAGAGGTGCCCTGGGGAACAGAGTGCCCATTCCCTGGTAGATATGGGGCAGAGACACTTCCAGCACATGCATGGGGAAGAGAGGAGAAGAAAGCAGAACATGAGCACCCATTGGATTATGTGTTTCTGGCAGCACGTGGGGCTAGAGCACCATGGTAGAGAACTAAAAAGGAGGTTGCTCTGCAGGTATCAGTTGCTATTCTCTGCCAGGATGCAATGCAAAGCAGATGCAGCTGGGAACATTTCCCCACACCTTTCCAACCTTCCTCATTCAGGCAACCAAGCCACCAGGGCAGTGGAAGGGCAACCACTGATATAAGGCATTAATACCAGGCTTGGGAGGAGTGATGAGCTGTGCATCACACTTCTGATGATATTTTGTCTCCTAAGTACCATTTTTCCCAACACAAAACCTCTTATCTTTTGGAATTTCAATGGGATTGAATCACCCTAGGAGCCTGAACTGGAAGGGATGTCCAGAGGTCATGGGAGGACTGTCACCCCTTTTGTTAAGCCTAGTACAAGTCAGTTGTTCATTGGTGGCTCCCCACCTATCTGAAGCACTTTGGAGTCTCTCTATATCAACACTGCTTCAAGCAAAGGCATGGGGAAGTGTTAGAGCTGTTGCAAGAGATTCTTTCCCCTCTCTTTTCGTGTTCTTGCAGTGGGATGCTTCAATTCTGGACCACAGTATCCCAATTGCTGCAGCATACATAATCCTCTTCTGCCTTTGTTTTTTCTGAGGCCTGGCTGAGTTTGCCTCCCTCTAATCACATCCCTGCTGCCTACGATGAGGTGAAAGCCTGTTTGCTTGTGTCAGCAATCTGCAGCAACTGCCCCTCCTTCAGAAAGTGCAAAGATATTTTAGGCATCTCCAGAGGATGCACTGGGAGCCCTTCTCAGGGCAACAAGACACCCCCTATAATCTGGCTTTCCTGTGATGCAGTTATAAATCCCCTCCCCACATAAAGCATCCCTAGGATATGTCTCCTGCCTGCTGCTGATGCATTCCCCACAGTGCTGCACTTGCATCCACCTGCTCCATCCCCTCCTGCCTCCTGCAGCCTCCTCCTGCTGCTCACACCTGCCCTCGGGCCACTGCAGCAGTTCTAGCAACAGCCACCAGGCTGCTGTATTTCCCTGGAAATACAAGAAGAGGTCTGAATATGTAAGAGCCTGCCTGGTGTCTTGGAGGAAGGGCTCTGATGAATAATTGTGAAGGCAAATATTCCCATCCGCCCGGCGCACTGAGCAGCGCTTTGCTGTCACAGCCTGCATGGACACAAATTAGAAAATGCCCATCAGGAAGATATTTTTTGCTGTTGTCTTTCCTTTCCTTGCTTCTCCAGAGCTTATTTCTTGGTTAATGTGTACTTTGGATTTATGGTCCATTCATACTGAGCCCCACGTTATGGTTGTTATTGTTGAGAAGGCCACATCTCCAGCACGATGCCTGGATTTGTGCACCATTCCCCTGGTTTCATGCCATGTTATTGTCCTATCAGTAGCTTTTAGCCTAGAATTTGACCTTGGAAAGCCCTGATGAGCAGAAGTGCTGCGTTTCGGTCCATTTGGTCTAAACTCAATGCATATCAAACAGCACGGTATACACAAAAGCCTTTAGAGAACTTTGTTGAGCAATAATAATGCATTTTGCTAGAAACAAACATGAAGCAACTTTGTGATTAAACTTTTATATGTTAAGCATTTAAAAAAACAACAGCTCGAGTGAGCAGCATGTGTGAATGTTGCTCAGAGATAAGCCAAGAATCCGCTATGAATATGTATCGAAAAGGCTTTGTGGTGCAGCTCCATCATAAAATCTGTGTGCGTGAGGTTGTTTGACAAACTAGCCACAGGACAGGGAAAAATATGCCAGAAAAAAAGATTCCAAGCATGCACTTGGTTGAGTATATCCATTTGAAAGGTATCAGGTACAATACTTGTCTAAAAATGGCTTCGTATGGGAATTTTGGTGGTAAACAGGCACAGTGTGTGTGACATTTGGGGGCACATAAGATCAGTGTAGCTGCTGTTGGGAACAATTTTATCTTTCCTTGCAAACACCGTGATTCGAATAAGCTTGCTATGGAAACTACAAGCTCTGGCCCAGATCCTGCATGCAGACAGCAGCAACGGGACTTCCCTTCTGAGCCTGTCTTCATGGAGATCCGGGGCCCTGCAGGGGCAGAGGGAAGGACTCGGGTGCACATGGATGCTCTCCCTGGGTACCACAGGCTCAGGGCTGGGGGCTGAGGCAATCCTTCCTTGAGGCACTGGCACAGGCTGCCCAGAGAGGTGGTAGAGTCACTGTCCCTGGAGGTGTTCGAGGGATGTGGAGATGTGGCACTGAGGGACACGGTCAGTGAGCACGGTAGGGATGGGCTGAAGTTGGGCTTGGCAATCTTAGTGGTCTTTTCTGACCATAATGACTTTATGATTCCCCCAGCACCCGCCCAGCAGCCAATCCTTCCTTTCATCCCACCCCACCTCTTACTACCTCTTAAGGTGTCCTGCTTACCACCACCCATGCGTATGTGAAATCCTCTGTGGTTTGCAGCAGGTTTAATTTTTGCTCTGATATTCGCACCTAAAGTAGGGCAGTTTTGCCTTATCCCTGCAGTGAGCAGTTCCTCCCTATGTAGGTTAATAAGGTTTTCCTTCGTTATTTAAACAGGGTTGTTTGTTTGTTTACGTTCCTCCAAGAATATTGAACAGTGT
Organism: Perdix hodgsoniae; assembly: GCA_035772895.1. Classification (NCBI taxonomy): domain Eukaryota; kingdom Metazoa; phylum Chordata; class Aves; order Galliformes; family Phasianidae; genus Perdix; species Perdix hodgsoniae. The sequence goes on from JAPSGF010000147.1 coordinate 403,511, forward strand.
AAAATGCTACCAGGAGCGAAGAAAAGAGTAATTTTATAAATTTCAGGGTTCTTAGGAAAAGAAAACAGCGCAGGAAAATGATACCTCCAAATAAAACAACGTCTAAGGCAGAATGAAGTCCTCAGAGATGCCTTCGGTCACTCAGAATAGCATAAGTGAAGTTCAGTTATCTTAAAATCCTCTCTGACCTTTGAAAGTCAGAAAAATTGAGGACTTCAGCCACCACCCATCGTTTAATGTGCACTGTGAGTCATGGGATAAAGCCCTGTGTACCAGCCTGAACGCTGCAAAACCCATGAGAAAAGCTGGGGGATAAAAAGCAAAATGTAATGCTGATAAGTGATATTACGGCTATTACTAATGCTCTGCTATCAAATAGAAAGAACGGAGCTGAGGTTAACAATGAGGAATAAATACTGGGACTTTGCCATGGCTAAGGAAAGCTGAAGATAGTTCTAATACAACAGTAGCTACTAGGCTAACAAAAAAAAACCATTCAACCAACAAACAAACAAAAAAAACCAAGAAAGATTAAAAAATGTACCTGACCAAAAGTAAGTCTGGCAGTCCACCAAATCATTTAGTAGATAGCAGTGATGAAATCTGCAATGATGGAGTATAAAACAAGCAGAAGTATTAAATAGCTGCTGTGTTTGGAGAGATGATGGAAGAGGCTGCCACATGGCATAGAGACTGAGCTTCTCTACCCCGTAGCAGCTAAGGATGATGCTAAATGGCAGCAGATGCATTTAAATCTGAAGGCACCTGAAATATGAGCTTGTAAGACATGACCATGAAGGCCTTTACAAAATTGGTGTTAGTTCTAATGAACTTCTGGTATACCGAGGATGGAAAGAGCTTTGCTTCTCCACTAGGGGTTGTTGCAGCTGGATGGGATGGCACAGGGAGGGTCAGGCATGGCTGGCCCTGGTTGTGAGCAAAACAGTGGGACCCTTTTTGCATGAATCAGCACCTCCCCAGTCACAGAGGGATAAAATAAGGAAATCCCAGTTCAATGTAAATCCATACTACTCTTACATCCACAACTTGAAGGAATTGTATGGACAGCCAGGGTCAAATTCCGTACCTCTTTGCTGGCGATGGGTCAGGGGATGGGAAGTCCTGCATCATTCATGCTCCCCCTGCAGCAGGATACAGACTTCAGGCTCATGCATGTGGCCTCAGATCTCTCTTAATACCTAAGAAGGATATCAATGGGATTTGAATGGAACTAACAGGGACGAAAGACGGGCAGACTGATAACCTTTGGTGAACAAAAGCAAGATGTAACTGAGAAAGAAAGAGTCACATTAATTCTGAACAATTCTTTAAATCTATGGCTGTGAATAAGAGGAAACACATTTCCTCAGATGACTGTCGTGTCAAACAGCAATTTGTTCTGGGTGAGAAGCCAGCAGAGCGGAAATGAAGTCAAGTGATCACGGAATCCACTATGTACTAAGGTAAATAACAACATGCAGACCAAAACAATGATGGATGTCGCTTTCTCCTGCCCTTCATCTGTCCTCTCTTCCTGTGTTTCCACGGACCTAAGTGTGGCACAGACAACATGCTATTACAGTATCCCTATCTCCACTCTGCCACCTTCAGTGTCCTGTGGTTCCATCTTTAGACAATCATGGACATGCTCTCTCTGGTGGTTAAAGATTGCTATGATTGCTAAACCCTCCAGACATCCTTGCTGCCTGCTTCAGAGTTATTCAGTAGCAGGGAGACAGACAGAAACAAACCAACATGTTTTTTACAAATAATTTGACCTACTCCAATTACTAACTACAAAAAAGCTGTAGAGAAAGTGGCATAATTATTTGCACGGGAGTTCAAATACGCTTCTCCTTGTCAAGACTCAGTGTAACCACTTTCATATCTGAAATAGGAGATGACAAGGGCAATCGTCATCTGCTTCTTAATGTTTTCTGCCAAAGCTTTATGAGGATTTTTGGTGAGAATTGTTAATGGTGTTTGAAAGCAATGCTCCATGTTGCATAAGACTTACTTCAGTGTGACCATGATGCCAACTGGTACAGATACATTAAAAGTTACAAAATTGGAGGATGACTGCAGCATCCGTATCTTTTTATTGGCTTGAAAGAGTATTTTCTTGCACATTCTTTTCTGCCATCATGCATATTTACCATAGCTGAATATGCTGACATTTCCCACATTGAGATATGGGACAGTAGCTGATATTTGGTGCACTTCTTCCTGTTGCAAGTGAGATTATTTGCACAGCTTTTGCCCTCAAAGAGTCTTTACCTATGGGTACAGCCTTTCCTCTGGAGAAGGTGTTTTCATAAACATAAGGCGAAAATCCATCAATCCAGGCTCTGTGCTCAGAGGGAGCATCGCAAAGGTGAAGATGGGAGCAGGTGATTTGCTCTTCTCTTGTGCAGAAGATAATTACGTGGGAGGTGACAAGGTGGTTGTATGACTTTCCTCATGCTGTTGGCAGGCTAAGGCAAAAAGAGAGGATGAGCAAACTGTTCCTAAAGTATCAGCACCACAGAGGCAAATGACAGAGAGAAGTGAGGGTACTGTATTTTTTTTGCTATGGTGTAAGTTTATGGATTTTTGCCGGTTGCTTGAGTGAATGTTTCACTTTCAAAATCAACTCCCATTGTAGGTGAGGTTTGGAACTCTTCTTCTTTACGAAACACAGCTTTTCCAGCACCTGCACTTGCCTGTGATATCTTTTGGAGGCTGGCCCCTGAGCCATGCTGGGTTGCCATAAGTAGTCATGATATCCCCTGCCATGTCAGGGGACAGGTGGAGAATGTGCTGCAGCTCCCCTGAGTTTTGAGCTTCTTCCTAAATAGGAAACAGGAAGATCTGAAGCATTTCAACTCTCTCAGACATATGGTTTAAATTTTGGGTAGTCTCATATGGAGCAAGGAGTTGGGCTCAGTGATTCCTGTGTGTTCCTTCCAAATCAAGATACCTTCCAATGCTGTGCAAAGAGAAGCAAGATGATGTTTCACTGAAATCAAATCATGAGCACCAGAATTCACTTAATCTTTGGCCTGCACATCTCCCCATGCTTTCTGATGAACCAGAGGGAGTATGCTGTAGCTCCTTGAGCATGTGCGAGCCAGGATGTGCAGCACGTAACCATCAAGTTCACAACTTCACAGCCAGCTCCCACTACTTTAAACTCTTCAAAGCAATCAGCTGGAAAGCACATTAGAGACTTTTCCCTTTCATTCAGCCATCTTCTAGCCAAGAAGCAGCGAACAGTGGGGACAGCTCTGGTATATCAGGAAGAATGGGAGAGCAGGTACTGTAACTATATGAAAGGCATTCACAGTTAAGCTAGATTCACGTATAAGCACAGGACTTGCATGTCACTCAAATTTTGAGGAAAAGGCGAGGGTTGGAAAGAAGAACTGGAAAGAATACAGAAAACAGAAGATAAACCTCAGTAAATCTGAGAATGTGTGTGCAGGGGAGTAATTAGACCAGGGGAAGTAGGTTCTGAACCCCGAAATCATTCACAGTACTACAGTTACAGTTCGAATGTGCAAAAGTGTTATGCAAGAGCTCATGGAGAATCCAATGCTTTTTCTATGCATGCAATACATTTTCTGCATGATAAATGTGTTTGTGTAAGTGATTACTATACAGTAGTTGGCATCTTTCTGCCAACTCTTCCCTTTGGGTGATAAACAAGCATTTTTAGCTCTCACCTATCATTCTTCTACTTTTGGTGGCAACATACTGAATTTTGGACATGTAACATGCCCTGGGCTTACACTCTGCAGCCTGAAGAGTTGGTAGGTGCTGATGTGCTGTGAACTCACATGTCAGCTTGTGGCACCTGGTGATGACAAGTTCACAAATAATTCAGGCACTGGGGAAAATAAGCACCAGAATCCTGGTCAGATGGAGATGCTCAAGCCAGCTTCAAATGAGCAGAGTCTTGTAATTGAACTGATCTTCAAGATATTAATGCAAGTTAGAATTGGTTGGGTGAGATGCTCCAGTTGGAGCTCAGCAAGACGCTGTTATGATGTACTGCATCTTGTCTGGGTTTGCTGCATTGTTGCCCACAACATTTTGACATTTGCATCTTTTTCTTGAGGCATTTGTCTCTTTGTGTGGTCTATAAAGGTATCGCAGGTCTGTAGATCTGTTGGATAACCTATGGGGAAAAAAACGTTTCTGGGGGCACATGCCCCCAAAGTATGGGGGGAAAGTACCCAAAGCACTGCTCACCTGGCGCCAAGGGCTCCTCTGTCCCAGATTACTCTAGTAACAGCACATAGCAGCAGAGGTGTTGCAGTTTGCCCCTTGTACAAAACCATTGGTTCATCAGCTCAAAGACTGGAGAGCTGGATATCTTTGGTGCCCATCTCCTCCAGAATGACTTCCTATAAATGCCCATAAAGAGCTGCTTTTCCCAAAGACCTGAGGGCATGAGTATTTTTCCATCTGCCTTCTGATAATGAGATGACATTTGTCAAGTGCTGTTAGAAAGGAGGGCAGGGAAGGGAAACTGTTTCTAATCAAACAAAACAGGAGGTTGTAAAGGAAAAAAATGCTGAAATATTGTTTTGGGCTCACCCAAACAGTTTCATTCCATCAAAAAGACAATCCTTTGTCTTTTATTTTTTTTCAAGAGTCCTTAAAATAAAAGGCTTGACTAACAGGGAAAATGTTGGTCAATTTTAAACAACAAAGAACCTGTCATTTGGAAAGAAAGAAGTCTGAATGCTGTCACATAGGGAATATCAAATTGAAGCATTTTCTCATTTCCAAACCAAAACATTTCCATCTAGAAAATGTGAAAATGAGGTGTTTTGACACATTCAAAAAACTCTCTTTTACTACCTTCTTGGCTGAAAGCATTTGGCACACTCACTCAGCATCGATGCATTAAAGTTTCAGTTCCTGAAACATCCAGCTTACAGATAACTGAACTCATCACAGAGCATGACAAGGCTTGGGCAGCTCTGAAACTGGAAGGGCCCGGAGCGGCAGAGAGATGCCCATCGATTGAAACATCTACGTCTGCAACGGGTTGGTTAACCTCATTCTGACCCTCATGCAGAAGCGCTGTGAGCCCGTGGGTCTTAAGAGAAGACGGATGGAGAGACCCTACATGCAGCTCTCTCTGCATGGCTAAGAGGACAGACAGCCCTGCCTTCTTCTTGGAACCAAGCCCACATCTTGCAGCTGACATCAGTCCACTTATTAGTAATAGATTAAATCCCAATTGTTTCTTAATTCTTTTGAAATGGGATAACAGGGCAGTTAATTAGCACACAGTGAAACATGCAATTCTGATGAGGAAGCGCTGGTTAACACACCAACCACCAAATGTCAAGATGCGTTTTTAGCACTGAATGGAATTAATTTGCCAGTGTTCCCTTGTTAAATGTCAGGTCCTTATGACTTGTATACATTAAACAATTCAGGAATTGGAAAGCACTTGTGTAATCAAGTTAAGCGTGAGGCAGGCAGAATTCTTTCACCTAAACAAACCTGAAATTTTCCTTTTCCAATTAATATTTCATTTTATAACAGCCGCCACATTAATTCTTAATTAAATGCTTATTTGAGACACTCTACTGATTAGTGTGAACTAATGAAGAACAATATGAATTGTTTATCCAGCTTCCAGTTATTTTCCTTCATAAAAGGAATGGTGTTTGGAGAACTTCTCTCACGTCTCACAGTGCCTTAAAATGACTTCCTTGCAGAGTAACTTTCGTAAGGGTCACAAGATCGTCATAAATACGTGGAGAGGTGACCAGAAGTTGTTATGCTTGTCCTCTCTGCTCTGCTCCAGGCACGCTCAAGATAGCATTTCCCCCAGTGCATCCCCCAGCTTTCAGTAAAACATAGTCTGGAGGATTTCTGAACATAGGGTGACATATACACCTCTGTAGTCAGCCTCACAGCAAGAAGTCTCCAGCAGGAATCGCCTGTATGCTGGTTTTGGCACTGCTGAGGGCATGAGCAGGCATTTCCATGGTATTTTCTACACTACCAAGATCTATTTCATTCACACCCTGTGATTATGTGTGTACAGTCAGGGCTGTTCTCATCTCTGTTTATGACTCAGCCTTTATTGACCATGAACCATCTTGTGCTATTTTACCACCGAATCATTCAGAATTGTGAGCTCTTCCCTCAGCTTTTCATAGGCACATTCAGATTTAGCTGCTGTAAAGGCTTTGTTCTTGTTGATCCTCAGCAAATTTTGTGATCTTGATGACAGGCGCTGATGAGAAAGTAAAAGACTCTCTAATGAAGAAGTCGAAAAAGTGTAGGAAGAATGGCCCAAGATCCTACTGGCATTTTATCTTCATTGCAAAAACTCATCATTTACTTTTACCTCTGTCTCAACCACTGACTAATTATGAAGAGGCCTCTCATTTCCTCAGGACAGCTTTGTTTCCTCAGGGGTTGTTACTGAAGGGACCTCACTGGAAACATTTTGGAAATACAGATGCATCAGTTGGATTTATCAGCTATGCACCTATCAACTCCTTCAAACAACTCTCATATTTTTGAAGAGAGACTACACTTTATATCTATTTAGCTACTCTTTTTGACTGGTTTTTACCAGTCCATGATCATGTCTGTGTTCTTCCAGATGCTTCAGAGCTTCCTTTAAAAGCTTGTTCCTCATTTGTTGTCTTACACTGCTGTAACACTGGCATTGATTTAAGCAATACTTTGCACAACACAACAAGTAGATCAGCAATTTCATATTGAATTCCTTTAAATCTCTTGGGTGAACGCCATCTGTTCCTGCTCATTTCCCACTGTTCATTGTATCATTTCTTTAAAAGCCTGTTCCTTAAGTCCTGATGGCTGGTCAGACACCCTCTGTAAAGAAAGACTTCCCTGAGCTCACGATAATAAGCAAAGGAATCATTCTTCTTTTCTAGTACCTCCTGTACTTTTAAAACTCCATCATCTAGCAGTTTTCTAGCAAGCTCTCTTCTGATGTATTTGAAAAAATAAAAAAAAAAGATTTTATTTCAAGCTTTATTTCTTCAGCAGGTAGTTTCTTAGAAGATAATCCAACTTACAATCGTGTAATTTCAAATCTAAGTTAAAAGAGCTACTCTGTGTTCGTCCTGTTTTAAAAAATGGCTTACGCTTTTAAAGCATTTCTGTTTGACTTAAACAGATTCCTTTACTCTGTTGTTCCACTGGCATCCCCTATTTTAGGGCTGCTATGTCTATTTCAGTGGATGGTATGCCCTTGCTACACACTTCTCATACTGTGTCTCTAAATGGGTTTATGCCATCCAAAGATATTTCACCCTTTCTGCTGCTCCTTTACCTTTATTTTTAGCAAGATTTCTCATTTTTATGTCATCTCTTCTTCATGCCCTTTTAAAGGGAGTCTTTATTAAAGGGAATCCTCACCTGTGACTTTCTCACTTCCATAAAACTGCACAAATACAAGTATATAATGATCATCATTACAGAGCTGCTCTTCGGTAAGTGAACATCTGGAACAACATCTTTTCAGTACAGAGGCTTAAATAAAGAATGTATTCTTTTCTGATGGGGTCTCTGAGCATTTGCTTCAAGAAGCTCCCATTCAGCGTGTCTAAAAATTGGTTTCTGTACCTTAACTCACTGTAACATCTAACCTCTCCATATGGATGATGAAAGACTCCCATTAAGCTGTGGGTTTTCCTCCCACATTGACTTAACTCTAACAGCATTCAAGTGAACTTCAGTCTATGCAAGGATTTGCAAAGTTATTAGGTTATGTGTAGCCTACCTGGCAATTCATTGGGACGTGCAGCATTTCTGCATCCTCTTTGCTACTTATAACTCCATGGAGTTTCTGTGCCCTTTGCAAGCTTCGCATACAGCAATTCAGTATTTTCTTTCTGGACATAAACAAGACATTGAGTATTGTCAGATCAAAATTAACCACCTGTGGATGTCCACAGGTGTTTCCCCTCAGTGGATTTCTTCTTGAACGCTGCAGCAAAAGCATAAGAAATGATACCAAATATAAAGAAATTACAAATAAAATAAATAGGGTGATCAAGACCAGAAATTATTTCCCCAAACCAGCGTTCCTGAATTATTCTCACTCCTCTTTCCCAGCTGTAAAACCAGAGACTCTCTCTTCAGAAATCTCTGTCAGCAGTTCTACCACATCCCTCCTGATGGGATCTGACCTCAGCAGTGTATGCATGTGAATATGCCACACGTTAATTCAGCAGCACTGCAAGTTCTGCTGCTGAGACTCCCTTTAGACTCCTGGTAAAACCCTGACCACACAGAATTTCATGTTCAAGTCCATTTTTGCATCGGTGAAGCTATAATTTCTCCCCTGACTCTTTCTTGTTCTGTGTGGGCAAGTCTGGCTCTGGCCCTGCATAGGCAGCGTGCATACAGGAGGATAGGCAATGCCATGTTTGGAGCTTGTCAGGCTTGGTGGATTATTATTTTCTCATCTTTCTGCAGATTTCTCAACTCTGCTGCCTGGGGATGGTATGTCTTGCCACCCACTCCATTTCTATAATCAGGGCAGAAGTAGTAGTTAGAAAGAATAGCTCAAAGTAGGCAAATCTCCTTCTCTGAGAGATGAAGAAACTGGCTGTAGCTCTGGCCTAATTATTGTTTTTACATAATTAGCTCTGGTCTGGGGGTTGCAGCCAAGATTTCACCAGGATATGAGAAAATCCCCCCTTCAGCTTTCCCAGCAGAGACAGAGGGTGCAGGCAGCAGTTCCCCCAGTCTAACAGGCAGAATCAGCTGGAAGCATCCTAAACGAACCTAATATCAGCATCAAAGAGTGGTTTCAACTGGCACATAGGAACTGTGATATGCCTTGGCTATAGCAGCAGAGAACAACAACAAAAAAAAGCCAAAAAGAGGTAAAGTGTTAGAAAACAGTGGCGCATTGGGGTATCACACCACAAGGGTTGCTGGCCATACCATCAGCATGAGAGCCATCTCGAATGGGAATCTTTATGGCCTTTGGCCTGATGGGAGATCCTGCACATCCACTCCTGGAAAACAGAAAGAAAATTTCCTTCAGGTTGGTCACTGAATGAAGATTTTCACAGAAAGAAATTTTTCCACCCAATTCTCTGAAGTGTGCTTCCCCCCCTTCCCCCCCCCCCCCACCTTGTTATTTCTGTCAACTCCTAGGACGCTTAATTTGGAAGTTTTAGGAATTTCACTTTTCTGAAGACATAAAGGCTCTGGAAAAATGTATTTGGCGAATCTAAAATTTACCAAACTTTGGATTTTCTTAATCACAAGTTTTCATGGAGAGGAGCAGTTCCCAAGCATCTCTCTCCAGGCACTGTAACAATGCTGTACAGGTACATGTTAAAAAAAGAACACATTGTCCTTTGCAGCTGATCCTAATTGCCTTCGAAGGTCTACGAGTCCCTCTCCAAGTCAGTAATGGATTCAGGCTCAGAACATTATTTATGATAATGCCAACAAGGAAAAAAAGACATATCTTTATTCTGCTTCCAGAGGTATCAGGCAGCTCATTTTTGAGAATCTCAGAAACAGCCTGCTTATTCCTTTCTCCTGAGTGTAAGATGCAAGCAGATGCAATTATGTGCAGGCTGAACTTGTGTCACATACAATTTCCTACCACCCAGAATTATAATTAATATGTTTTTGGGACCTGTGCATCAGCAGTTCTGCAGAAGGTCCCCATCTTTTATCGTCATCCAGGGCCACGCAGGGCAACTTCCAAAGCGAAGCATGAGATGGCCTTGCTCCTTGCTACATTGCATCAGACCCTTTTTTGAAGGGCAGAAAAAAAAACCCCAAACATTTGCCCTCTGCTCATTTAAATCAATACTAATGCCAGCAAAAAGTACAGCTTGGCTGAAGGGAAAGAAAGATGTAGAGAGGATGGCAGTTCTCAGCTGGTGTTTTACTCTCTTTAAGACGGTTTTTCCCTGGGTATGAGTTAGCAATTTTTACATTCCCTTTAAATTCTGTTTATCTTTAATATTAAATAAGAAATGGGATTTAGGAGAGTTGGATCGATTCTCGCTGTCCTTGCAGAGATACAGGGATTCTGAGTGTCTCGAAAGCAGCAGACCCCAACTCCACCTCTCTCTGCATGGACAGGACTGTGCAGGTGGGGGCACCCTGGCTAAATTCATTCTGGTGCTCTTGTGAGAGGTAAGGTGAAGGATAATTCTCCAACATGCCTATTTTAACTGACTGCTTCTGCCCGAGTCAGAAAGAGGGACACACAGCCCAGTCAGGTTGTTATATTAGTGGAGCAGTGGAAAAATAACAACCCAGTTAGCCCAGTGAATATTGATTTGTTCCTAATCAAGCCCAGGAGGTGTCACATGGTAGTTTCAGTGCCATGCATGTGATCCCATACACACACAGCTGATAATTGCCCACTACCTCACGTGATCTGTGTCCTGGAAGCATCAGGGCAGTGTGGAAGCGATGCTGGCGTGAGAGGATTTGCAGTGAACGCCTGACCCTCAGGAAGGGGTTAGCTGCCTCTGAGCTGAGGCAAAGTTTTGTATAGAAACGCTGGGGCAGAGGATTTTAGCCTGGTTGGTTTGTTCACATCAGGCACACTGACCATGCACACGTACCCCCAGCCTCACCTCCAGGAGTGCTCTCCAAGGGACATCTGCCATGCACGTCTCCAAAAGCCCACGTGGTTACTGAGCAAAGCTGTCCCACGTTTGACACCATCCTGGTTCTTCCAGCTACTTTTGCTGCAGTGAAACACAAGCTCGGGCTCCAAGCAACAAAAGCTGTCCATTGCATGAGAAGAACAGCCCTGTTTTATTCACAGCAGTAGGTTTTCAATCAATTTTGTATTTGAAAGAACACATTTTATCCTTCTCCTCCTTTGGGTCATACATCTTTCATCCTCTCTCTTTTCCAATTGATGCCCAAAGGCTGGTGCTTATCCATTTCACCCCAAAATGCTACTGGGAGGTTTTTTTTTTCCTAACTCCGTTTGAGGGAAGCTGGAAAGGTACATTGAGGTGCCTCTCGTGTCCATCACTGCTGACCACAATGGGACTGCGATGAACTGGTTACCTGAACTTCTCACATCTGTCTCCAAGATGAATCCATCCCATAGCAAAATGCAGGGCAGAACCTCTCAACTCTGAAATTATACCTGGGGAAAAAAAAGGTCAGGTTCATGATGTGCTAATTTTCTGCTATTAATTTAGGTAGTTAATTTATTGTAACTATGGTTTCTAGTGTTATTACATAATGCTACTAAGAGGATGAACTGCTGGTACTTAGTGTGTCTGAAACTGTGAGTTTTACTGCTAGAAAATCAAGCCATGTGGAACAGATGCATGGACTGACTTACCAAAACTTAAAGCTCATGAGGGAATCTCTGAAGAAAGATTTGGACACTCCTGGACCAGCAGAAAAAGAGGGGGAATTTAGGTTGAAAAAGTCCAGGTGTAATGGAGGGAGGCACATGCTCCATGAGAAAAAGACAGAAGGGATTTGAAAGCTGCCCAAAGTGGCCATGTCTTCTTGGTCTACTACCCAACATTTAGTTGTGGGACCATTCCCAGGTATTGTGTGCTTGAGTGATCCCTGCACTGAACTCCTCTTCTACTTTAGAATCTCAAGTGAAGCTCTCTCCTGAATGCTCTGTTCTACTCTGGGAACTTTTCTGACCACAGATCTCCATTTCTCAGACTCTCCGAGACCGAGATCTGAGCCCAAACTTGCCTTCAAGTCACGCACAGGGACACAGCCCCAGAATTAATATTCCCAGAACCAGTGGGACGTTCAGAGCATCCCCCTCCTTCCTCCCTCCTCAACCTATGCTACAAATGATTATTTTTTCAAGCAAAAAAACAACCAAAAAACCAAGCATGAAAAAAAAGCAGATGATTCCTCCAAGCTCAAAGGAGGAATGAATGAGCACCAGAATGAAAGGGGAAATCTCACGGCTTTGACCTACCTGTGAACCACTGCAGCAATTGTAGTCTCTGGTATGTATTTTTTTTACCCCACAACTTGTTTTCATCTTCGGAGATTCACCTGGGAACCCCTCTGTTGCCCACAAGACATTGGCATCCCTGGCTGGTGGATTGCAATTTCACCCTTGCCAATAGAAAATGGATTGATGCCGTGGGATGGATGAGTTCTGCATGATGTTTAATGATTTAGCTGAGAGGGAGAAAACACAGAGATGAGATAGATCAGCTGGCTTAACTGAGGGCTGGCGACAGTGAGGGTCACATTTGTTTGATCTGTTTTGATAGGTATTATTTCTGGGTAATAGCAGCACATCCTTACAGAACTTGCAGGCTCAGCCTTCACCCGAACCTTTTAAACTATTTCAGAGCACAGGGAAGAAATAAAGATAACTGGAATGAAAATTTCAATTCAGTTGCACAGCAATTGCAGAAAATTTGTTTCAAACTGGCCCTGCTTTGTCTGCACTGCTGACCTCACCTCAGGAGAGCAGAGGAAGAAAATCCCAAATCATCGTGCTACCCACCAGCTTTGCAATGCAGCAGAACCCACGGCGGTGCTCTGGGGAGGATCCATTTGTTTTGTCTGCTCTGATCTCTCCAGGTGGTACGTATTTAATCCAAGCATGACTGACCCCTGGTGACAAACTAGAGCAGTCCAGTGTAGACACATCTGAACTACCTCACTTCTAGGATCAAGTTTCCAAGCACTGCTCTGGCAATGTACAAGTTAAAGCCGTTTATGAATCACTTTGTAGGCTTGGTTGGACACACCTGGGGATGAGCAAACAGGACTTTCTTACAGGAGAGCTTCAAGGCAGAGATGAACTCCCCCTGCCCAAAGAGTCCCAGGCTAGCTGCAGGTAAATCCACAAGTAGCAGGCAGGAGATATCCTGGATGCATAGGCCTCAAGGGATCACGGTGATCAAGGAAGGTGAGTTTGCCTCAGTCACCAAATCCACCACACAGTTCTGGAATTCAACCCCATGTGTGATAGAGTACACAAATTTCACAAAGGCTCTGAATCATCCTTCAAAGACTCCAGGCAATCAAGAAGCTACTTCTCACTTCAAAACCTGATCTCCCTTACAGTTCCCAGATAGCACCTTATTTCTGTCTTGAATCCATCTGCTTCCAACCTTTACTGACTGAATCTTACACTGTCTTTGTTAGTTAGACTGAAAGCCCCCGGCTATCAGAAATCTCTTCCATCTGTTGGGACTTACACTCTATGATCAGTTTTCCTTTTAGGTTTTCTAAATAGATTCAAGTCTTTCTGCAAGTTTTCCTGATTGCAACATTCTAGCATAGCTCCTTCCTGCACTGGGGTTGGAAGTGGGGGGATGCTCTATTTTTCCTCTAGCTGATTAGCAAGCAGATTTCATTGCTTTCAGAAAGATCATCTGTGAAAGACCATGTAATTCCAGTAGCAAGCACATTCTTATGCAGACTATATGCATTTGTGCGATCTAGGCAAAGTTAATTATAATAAATCAATAAATAAGATGAAATGAGAAGGTTCCTATTTTTCCTTCTGTAATATTCCATAGCACAAGTTGAGGAACTGCTTCTAAATATTCATGGAAAAGCATAGATTAACTACTCCTTCTCTTCTACGAATAGCCTCTCTCTTCTCCCTATTACCAGATCTTCTCATGCTGTTCCTCACTTTGGACTGACAGTCCCATATTACAAAGCTAGCTAGCATGCATTCATGTTGAAAACATGGTTCAAGCATCTGAGGGGTGGTAGAAGGGTCAAAGTAAAGAGCTGTTTCCTGAAGATGAACTGCAAGGTGTTCAATAATACTTTCAATCGCACCAGTGCAGAAACGATGCGCACTAAGTAGACTTAAAGCAGAGGCAGAATGTTCAGGGATATCAAATGGGTATTTAACTTCTCCAACGTGTTTCTCAGCCCTAGGTATGTGTACCCAGATGGGATGTAAACTCAACCTCTTCCCAGATAGAGAATGGCGCTGCTGCCCAATTAAATGCCATCACCTACATTAGCCACATGACTCTTTCAGTTCACCCCAGTCACAGTGATCACAAAACCTAGAAAACTGCACTAGTAATTCTGCCTTTCTTCCTATACTGCAACCATAAAAAGCTTCCCATTACTTTGCAGGTCCTTGAAGGGCCTTCATTACTTCTATACAGAACAATATAGTGGCCTTCTGGGCTGCAGGAGCACACTGCTGGCTCATGCACACAGCAAAAGAGGACAACAGCAGTGCCTTCTAATGAGATACAAACACCATGGAGCATTAGCAGGTAACATAAAAAAAAAAGAAAATTAGTTCACCTCTGCCAACAACCAGTGACAGCACAAGAAGAATGCAACCTCTATCCAGAGAAATGCCACTTCCTCAGTTGCTAACCCTTAAATCAGGGTTGAGGAGGGGTGGATCCAGGCTCCACACCTTCTCGTCACTCAGGTGCATTGCTTGCACCTGAGCTGCCTGTGTCAGCCACACCTTCTCACCTGGTGCTTAACTATTGGTCCAGGCTGTGAAATGGCAATTCCACTGTGCTCACTTCTCATAGTAATGGCCCTGGCCTGAGCCCCAGGGAGTCAGCACGATCCCCTACAGATAGGGGCTGGCCAATTTATGGAGCCTTCAGTTCTTCTCAGAAAGGAAAATCTCCCTTGAAAGTGTTCTTCATGGGAAAGCCACTTACACTGTAGCAAAGTGTTTCTTTGCTGATGAAGATGGTGCTAACCCATCTGGGATTGTCCAGCAAACAACTCAATTTCCAGAGCATCTGCAAACAGAGATTGCTGTACTTCATTACTAGGGCTGCAAGGTTATTTTGATTAACTACTAAGCTTCAAACTTATGAGAAAACCCAAGGGATAAATAGATCCATTCACACTCTGTGGGATGCCTGAGACTGAAGCTACAACATGCTGAGCTTTGCCCCAGGTAAAGACTTTTAATGGGGGAGACAATTCCCAGGGAAAATGGTTTGTCTCAAGAGTCAGGCCCCAACCCCTCTCAAGCTGTGAAAATTAACCATGTTCCTATATAAAATAGAACACTTAAATTAAAATCCACTACCCTTGTCAAGTAGCGACTGAGGTGTATTAAGAGTGCTTATTTCTTTACGCCTCTCTGGAAGCTCGCTTCCTGGTTGTGCACTGTATTGGAATCAACTTTGTGTTTTCCTTAATCATCTCTGATATGAAAAGTGGTTTCAAATCTTCCGACAGACAACAATCATCCCGTCTTCCAGGCAATGGCAAACTTATTTTGCTTAGGGAGGTGGTGAGGTCACCATCTTTGGAGATGTGCCATAACAGTGGAGATGTGGCACTGAGAGGCATGGATGGGGTGGTTTGGGCTTGAGCTTGGTGATCTGAGAGATCTGCATTATAGTGCTGAGAAAGTCCTGTTCAAATGGAAAAAGGCCTCTAAAGTTCCAAGTTCAGATCATTTACTATGGGGAAACCCATCCTGGAGACCTTGGAGCCCAAGACTGGATGTTCCTTTTGTACAACACCGCCACTTGCAGTCACACACTTGAACTATACCATACTGAGCACTGATTCTGACACAGATCTGCTTTTGTGGGACTGAATTTTCCTGGGATCTTTGTGTGGGAATCATGTTTAGGTGCTCTGCAGCAGAAAAAGGTTGTACGTGGGCCCCCTGCTCATGCAAGGAGCTGAGCATAGCACTTAGTGAGCCACACTATGCAAACAGCTGGGGCGCAGGCACCAAGCTGAGAGATTCCTATTGCTCTGCTGAACTAACACATTAAGAAAATGTCCATATAGTCAAGAAAGAGCAATTAAATATTGAATGGTTTGCTACTGTGTAGAACTGTTTGAAGAGCTCTCAAACTCTCCCAGAGACACGAGCCTGTCTATCATGGGCAAACTTTTCCTAGCAAGCATAAGAAATAATGTTTGAGGATGCAGAACACCAAGCGTTTTGAGCGGGCATCAATTATATTTAAGCTGAATGGATAGTCCCAGAAACATCAGAAGCAGGACTGAATATGCTTAAAGCAGATAGCTGTTTATATGCCTTACAGAGCCAGTACTTTAAAGAGGAAGTGCCAAATTAACAGTCAGTGCGCAGTAGCTAGGTAGCATTTTCAACTTGATCTCCACCTTCTTGAAGCAGTCTTTCCAGTTGAGGTTCTAGAAACATTCCCCTGCTGAGCACTGCAGCACCGAAGCCCACGTTCTTCAGGATGCTCAGATGCCCAGCTTCAAATGAAATGTCAATCAGAGTGACGTGACTGAGCAGGAGATGCTGCTCAGGGAGACTCATGATGACAAGAAGGAAGCAGGCAAGAGGAGACAAATTCTCCATCTTGCATTGGTGTTGTTCATACCTCATGATGACTGCATGCAAAACACGGGCAATAAGAGTGCACTGTAAACCTGCAACTCCCATGACAGTCAGTGGAAGGATTCACTGTACAGGATCTTATCTGGGTACTGTTTTTAATATGACGTAATAAATTAAACTGTGTGTCAAACTACGAACCTCTCCCACCTCCTGTGCTGAATGCAAGTTCTTGTAACCCGTGTGACTCAGGATCAGACATCTGGGAACGCTGACTTCTTTCTGCCATTAAGAGATGGCTAGGGCTGTTTCAGAGAAATATCAGTATCAAAAAGGGTACCTCAGAATCCCAGTTTATCAGTACAAATGACAATAATTACCCAGCTGACTGTCAGTGTCTCTGCAAGGGGAACAATAATTTGTCCCCATTAGCCTGCAATCAAAACCAGAGAGAGAAGTCAATGCAACAAAATGAAATCTGGGCTGCCAAAGAGCACAGGACCTGATGGGTCACATTAAGTGAAGAGATGACATGCAAAAGGTTGGGGTGGTGATTGGTCACAGGGACCCTGCCCTCTGGGGCTGGGGAACAGGAACATGACGGAAGATTTCTTTCTTAGCACTCCAGACTGCACTGCTCGTGCCTGTAGAAAAGACAGAAATGCCATGACCTTCCAGAAGTCCTTTGCCCAAACCAAATGATACTGAGAAGAAGCCATTAGTTTTCATCTTAAGTCCCAACCAGCAATTTATTAGACACTGCTCAAAACTGTCTCTATAAATTATAATGCCAAAGAAGACAATTTATAGAAATGGGAGTTATGAGGTGGGTTCTCAATGCACGGTGGATCTCTGGACTGCCATTAGGGACTGAACTGAGATAAGATTTTAAAAATTAACATTTGGAGTAATTTTTAGCTGTCATTTTCTCAGGCTGAAACATTTTCTCTGGATCAATGATTTCTTCCACTTTTTTTTTGAATTTCAATAGAATGACATTTCTCATAGCAATACAGTAGAGGTTTTTGCTTTTTGTTTTGTTTTGTTTTGTTTTGCTTTTTTGTTTTTTTTGTTTTTTGGTTTTTGGTTTTGGTTTTGGTTTTGTTTTTTTTTTTTCCTGTTGGAAGATTTTCAACCCGTTCCACCCACTGCTGCTCATAGTTCTGATCCAATCCTTGTGACTCATTGTTGCTTTACTTCTTGTTCCACTCTTGTTATTTGCTCAAGAAGATGAGGACCACCTTATCTTTCCAGCCTATCTCACATAGAGGTATGGAAAGGCAGTCCTTGCTCTGCTGGGTATTATTAATTCATTCTCCAACCAATACCTCCAGTGTCTATGCCTTTCTGTGCAGCCTAACTTCTGCCACCAACTGAGAGTAGGAAACACTTGGAGGCAGTCTTTACAGCATAGCCATGAGCAAAACACAAGAACGCAGTAACCATACAAGCTATGTATGATATGGGACTGAACAACTCTTCCTTATGCAATTTCTGAAGGCAACTCAGGCTCTTGTATTTCTTTAATTTCTTGTAATTTCTTTCTTTTCCCCAAAAAGTAAATAAGGGATTCCCTCAGCTCCCGAGACAGTCTGAACAAAATCATAGTGGGTACCCATAGATGGGTAATTTTCTAATTTCTAACTTCAACTCCTCTGCTGTAAAACAAGCCCAATATCCATAAAGGAGATGGAGAGCAGTTATTCACTCCATGCTTCAGAACAATCTAGTACATATTTTACACATCCTTATTTGGGTAGCTTTACTTTTCTCAAGTGGAAACAGACTGACTTAATATCTTCAATCATTTTTCATAGAGCCAATATCCTACAGGTTTCCATATAACCCATTTTTCCCATTCAATCTCCTCTTCCCATTTAAGCTCTTTTTTTTTTTCTTTTTTTTTTTTTCCTCCATGTTCCTTGAAGTGCAGTGCTCCACACTGGCATCATCTCCCTGATACGGACTGAGGATAGCAGAATTGCAGGACAGTTGAGGTTGGAAGGGACTTCACGAGGTCGCCTACTCCAACCTTCCCACTCTAATCCCCAGATCAGTCTCTGCAGTGGTGTTGCCACTCTGGTTGGAAGGATCCTTAAAAATCACCCAGCTCCAACCCCTGCTGTGTGCTGGTGGCCCCCCTCCAGTTCAGCCTGATGCCCATCCAAGCTGGCCTTGAATGCCTCCAGAGATGGGGCACCCACACCTTCTCTAGGACAGGGCCTCACCACTCTCTAAGTAAAGAATTTCTTCTTACCATCTAACCTGAATTTCTCCTCTTTTAGTTTAAGGCGGTGCCCCCTTGTCCTATCACTGTCAGACCAGGCAAAACGTTGGTCCCTCTCCTGCTCGTCAGGTCCCTTCCATTACTGGAGGGCAGGAGCTCCAGTCTTTGTATTTGTTTTCTCCTCGTGCAAAGTGTTGATTTCTCATTTGCCATCACAGCATTTCATCCCACTGATTTTGCAAGACCTTCCTAACCTCAACCAGGTTTATCCACAGCAGCGTTGGGATATCTGCTTGGTTGCTGCAGTGTATTTGTGGGGTGCCACATCATACGTGTTGGGCACTGAAGAGAACCTGGAGCATCATGAGAACCTGGGGCTCATGGGAGAGCAGCACCCTGCCAAACAGCTGGAAGCCACCTGTGGTATCTAAGGTTGAACAGATGACAGATGAGATGTTCTGGAGGTTGGTGGTCCTGCCTGTGGCAGGGGTTGGAACTTGATGATCCTTCGGGTCCCTTCCAACCTACACCATTCTACGATTCTATGATCCGATATAGGTATTTGGCTGGGTCTGATCAGTTCCATCACCCACGCTGTTAATAAGAAGATTGAAACAAATTGCTGTTTTCTGATCTCTGTAAAGACATCACACTGCAAAACACAGTGAATCATAAGGTTTGAACAATTCTGCGAGGTCAGAAAAATGGGGAAAAAAAAAAAAAAAACACTGTACAGCACCAGGGAATGCTGAGTCTGTTCTTTAAGAGCAGACATTTACCAAAAGACAAACTTTTGTCCCCATTCTCGCAATGTTGATGAGTAATTTAATTATTCATTAAAATTAAATTAGTGTCTTATTTATATATAAATATCGATATATGTTTGAATGAAACGGAGAACACACACAATTCTTTCTTGATATTTATTTTTGTGTATTTTCTCTCTGTAAAACAGTCTTGGCATCAATTCCACACAATTCTTGTATATTCTGTGAGTTTCTGTTTTAACTTGCCTGAATTGTCAGAAAGTTTTGGAATGGAGCAGGTCCAGGACAGGTGCCTGAGAGACTTAAATCACTTTTCCTGTCTCTCAGAACAGATTCTTGATATTAAATTCAAAGTCATTTTTTTTTTAAATGGTCCCTTCTGTGATTTGCTTTCAGTCCTATTTCCCTACTTGTAGAAAACTCATGTCAGACTATGTCAAAAGCCTTATGAAAGTCAAGGTCTATCATATCTGTCACTTTTTTTTCTGTCCATAGGCCAATGACCCCATTAAAGAGTGAGATTAGATTAGTTTGACATGATTTGTTCTTGACAAGTCTATGTTGGCTGTTTCTTACTGCCTTTTATCCTCTAAGTGCTTATAAAGTGATTGTTTAATGTTTTCTTCCAGTATTTTTTAGGATATCAAAGTCAAGCTGAGTAGTCTGTAGTTTCCCAGCTCTTCCTTTTGCTGAATCTGACAGAGGAGATTTGTAGGTTATGGGAAACTCCCCTGTGCTTTGGGAAAAGTGGTGTCCATTTCTGCTTCACAATGTGTGAAAGGCAGAAGCATTATAACCCACTTTTGTTGCATGAGCAAAGATGATTTTGGCTCTGGGCAGACATGGGGAGCTGCTAATAACAAGAGAGCACAAAGACCAAGGGATGCACACACTGCTGAACAACAAAAATAAGATAAATAGAGTAACAAAAAAATAATAGAAAAGGAAATAATTATAAAACAAAATAATGAAATATGAAGGGAAAAAAAAAAATCCCTGGCTTACCTGGATGCTCAGTGGTCCTACAGTCACCATAATGCACAACTGCCTTATGGGTACATGGAAACACTTGCATGTGGGGTAGCCAAGGCAGACGGGGACAGTAAGAGAAGGCTCAGATTGGAAAAACCTTGCTTTTACTTGGTTCTTGATCAGTGATGATCTAGGCTACCTCTATGGCAGTTGTGTCAGACCTGGAAAATGTGTCCCATGGGTCCCTGGGTGACCTTACCGTCTGCTAACTCCCCAAAGAAAAAAAGATAGAACCCATTTCATGCATGCTAGCCATCTGCAAGACCCTTCATCTAGTTATAGGGACAGTTGAGCCTGAAGGTTCTCCATTTCTTACTGCAGAGATGGCCAAGAAGCACTGTGGCTGGAAAAAGCAGCTGTACGGCCTCCCAGCCTACAAGCATTTCCCACCCATGTTGCAAGTTGAAGCTGTGCACTGGCAATCCTGAAATCTTCTGGATGTTATAAATGGGAGGCTGGTGCCAAGAAAACAGCATCTGCCATCAGCATGGGTAGCTCAGCTCACTGTGGCTTTGCAGCTTAAGTCAGTGCCACCAGCCCCTGGCCAGTGGGGAACCGAAGCACCAGCACTGCAGGACAGCCCTGCAGGAAGAAATGTGTGAAACACTGCAGCAGTGCCCTTCTCTTGGGGGGCAGTGAGCCGCATTCTGGGAGGGTGTTTGGTGAGCCTGAGTGCTTTCCTCCTCCACACACACATGCTCAGGGATGCTTGGTGGCCAGGTTTTCTCTCGGCTCTGTTTAATAGAAAAAAATAGCATAGAGATCTTCTGCGTTTGATGGCAGAGGTGGCAACTGATGAACAGATAATGAAGGCTTTATTCTCCATTTGTTCAGCTGTTTAGGAGGGAAAAAATGAGTGAGAGCTCAAAGAGAGAGACAGTGATGTGCTCTTGGATGTACGATAAAATAGATGCTATCCCATTGCTCCTTGGAAGTGAATTTGCTGCAGCAGCCAAAGCAAGCAGCAAAGCATGGAGCACCCTTTTGTAAGTTCCTCGGTCTCCAGGAAACACCATGTGAGCTGTACACAAACCAGTCCCTTTTAATTGGGCTCACAATGAGCCTACGAGCTACAAAGACATTTGACTGGTTTGTGCTGTAATCAAGTTTAGTCATCATTATGCAAAGCTAATTAGCAAGTCAGAATCCCTTTTTTGTCATCTCTAAGCTATCGCTGCTTTTAGACTTCAGATCCCAAGACTTTCCCTTTCCCTGCCCTTTCCTGCTGCTATTCTGGAATTAAACCTCCTTGCTCCATCACGACAAAGTATGTGGGGAATATAAAAAAGTCTTCAGCTCTTTCCTAAA
Organism: Perdix hodgsoniae; assembly: GCA_035772895.1. Taxonomy (NCBI): domain Eukaryota; kingdom Metazoa; phylum Chordata; class Aves; order Galliformes; family Phasianidae; genus Perdix; species Perdix hodgsoniae. The sequence goes on from JAPSGF010000147.1 coordinate 425,109, forward strand.
ATGTCAAAAACTGAAGAGCGCTTGGATTTCTTTCCCAATTATTCTGCTCTTAGAACTCATTATTTCAGGGGAAAAAAAAAAAAAAAAAGATGTTTTGAGTCGTTTATGTGACTTCTGATAAAACACACTCATTTCTGCAATCTTTGGCAAGCAGTTTGTCAGAATTGTTTGCTTAATATTTCTGTTTCCAAAATGGACTTAAGCAACGCTTCTTGTTTGTTTGTTTTTCAATGCTCACCAGTCAGAAGTATTGAGAAAACATTTTGCAAGGAAAATAAATAAATAAATAAATAAATCCTTTCCAAAATAAGATAAACCTTCAGTGCCCGCTCTGAGTGCGTCTTCTGTGCGTGCTGGTGCGAACTGACAGCTGAGGTGTTCATGCTCCCCGTTCCATGACATTGCTGTGTGTCAGCATCCTGAGTTCTACGTTGTGAAATTCTTCCAGAGTCCGTTTTAATGACTGGGTCCTTAATTCTGGGATAATCTGACTTCCAGCTAGGAAGTACGGAAAGCTCAGACTCTCAGCATCACCTGATTGAGCCAGCAGGTGGTCAGAAGGGTGAAGTCATCCCTGGAGGTGTTTCAGAACCATGGAGACGTGGCACTGAAGGGCATGGTTAGCAGGCACGGTGGGGGTGTGCTGGGGTTGGACTTGGGGATCTTAACGGTTCTGTGATTCTGTGACTGTTATGGGCAGCTTTGCACCACCACACCACACCCTCACTCCCCCTACTCAACAGAACAGGGGAAGAAACTGCAATGACAAATATTTAGGAGTTGAGAAAAGAACAAGGAAGCAACCTGGCAACCTTCTCCTATGCTCAACCATCCTCACCGTGTGATTTCTCCTTGGCTGCCTTGTAATGCATTGGCTTGCTACCAGAGGCTTCCCACACAACTTAGGATGTAATCCTTAGCTCCTGCATCACGTAGGGAAGAACCAGCAGCAGTTTTGAGTTGAGCAGCAAAATTCTGAAGGACTCAGAGAAACCAGAGGTATGATCTGTAAAACACTGCACGCAACTGAATGGAGGCAAATGGGGAGCCTGCATTTAGATGCACGACTGCACCGAGCCAGGATAAGGAATGAGTGGCTACCATATTGCAGAGAGGCAACTGCACGTCACGAGCTGAGCATGATAAAAAGAGGTGAATGTTGTTCTGCATGTGTTGGCAGGACTGCCTCCAGAGGCATATGGCACCTGGTCTGGAGTGCTGTAGCTCAAGAGGTATGAAGGAAGAAGTTGAGCAGTGAGAACGGAAATTATTAGAGGTAACCTGCAAAGAAAGGCTGAAATAATTGAACTTATTTAGTCTAGAGAAGACTTCGGGGAAACATAATAGTCTGCAGTTACATAAAAGGTTTCTGTGAGGAAGAAGAGAATAATTTGTTCCGCATGTTCATTCCGGTTAGGAGATGGGGTAATTAAATCACAGTTAGGGAAATTCAGGTTACTTATTAAGAAAAATCTTCTAACATAAGGAGAGTTAAGCACTGCTATTTATTTTTTTTTCCTGTGTTTGCTCTGTATTTTTCATTACTGGAAGCTTCTAGGAACAGGATCATCTCTACAGACGGCTTTCCAGAATGCCACAGGGCTTTCTGTGGATCAGGGAGATGGAAGAGGGGATCTCTTCAGATAGAGTCCAGTCCTCTTTTCTACGTTTCTGTGATACGGGGAGGTGCTCTGACCCTCACACTCACTGCTGCAGACAATTCAGTGCCATCGTGTCGTCTCCTGGGATGTAGCATCCCATATGGTCACAATTTGGAAGGCCCCTGCTGACGTGGAAAAAATGGAGGTTGAAGATATCAAGTCTCATCAGAGCCACAACCAGAATAACCCAGCTGTCTGACAACCCTGTGTATTCTGCAGGAGAGACATGGGAGGGGAAATGTTTGCTCTCCTACAGAATGTATCTCATCATTTTTCAATGAATCTCTTTGTAGACATGGCGACGTTTAGCCTGGCACTGGTTGGGCAGTTGATCACCATTTCCTTACCGTGAAACAATTATTTTAGTATCACTCTGAGTGCCAAGGACAAAGATGGACGAGGACAGATATCTATAAGCATAGAAGAGAAGTAACCAAGGCAACTCACACAACTGCAAAATAACAAGGGCTTTCAGCTCCCACTGCCTTTGCATGGCAGTGGTAATAACTACATGTTCTGGATTCGTTTTGGTATCACCCAAGATTCGATCCAATTCCTCTTTCTCAGTGAGTGCCCCTCAAAATACAGGTGTAGGCCTGCACCAAACCCTCCACTCTCAGGCAGGATCCAGACTCAGACCTCTTACATCTTTAATCAGCTGAAAATAGACCTGACAAATGGAGCAGCAAATGCGTTTCATGTATCTTCCTTTGACTGTAAAATAAACGACCTGAGCCAGGGCTCATCTCTCTTCTCTATAATCCTGCCCAAGCAACAGAACTTTATTACTGTGACAGCCCATGACACAGCACATAGTGTAGCCAGGCAAAGTTTTCACTGGAAATGGTGGAGTTTGGTGTGTTTGGAGAGAGATTGATGTGTTTGAAGCTGGAGCTCCATGGATTTAAAAAAAAAAAAAAAAAAGACAAAGACTGGCCTAGATCTCATGAAGAGACCTTTAAAGGTCATCTAGTCCAACTCCTCTGCAGTGCACAGGGACACCCACTGCTCTATCAGGGCTCACAGCTCCATCCCCTGACCTTGGGTGTCTGCAGGGATGGGGCGCCATCACCTCTCTGGGCAATCTGTGCCAGTGCCTCACCACTCTTAGTGTAAAAAACAACCTCCTCATATCCAGTCTAAACCTCTTTGAGTCTGAAAGCATTTCCCTCTGTCCTATCACAACAGATCCTGCTAAAAGTCTGTCCCATTCTACCTTACAGCCCCTACAGATATTGAAAGGCCTCATCAAATGTCCTCTTCAGTAACACCTGGCTGCACTAATGCTTGAAGACAATCTTCCACCACCACCTCCATGACCAAGCCTGAGGTGCACAGCCACAGAGTCTGTTTTCTGCATTATAAAAAGGAATCTTATGATTCAGTGTGAAAAGACTGAATACTGATTTATCTCCAAATCTGCCCTTATTGCTGCAACATCCACCAGCCCCCAAACACTGTAAGGACTGCAGCCTGGCCGCTTGTTCTAAACACTGAGTTTCACAGGTTGCTGGTTTCCCAGCATGCATCGATGTCAAACTTCTGATGTGAGATATCTAGCAGGGAGAAGAATGGCATGTGTGAGATTTGCTTATGGTGCATTTTTCTGACTGCCATTAAACTGATCTATTGCTGGAACAAACAATAAAAAACTGATTAAAACTCAGCCCTTCATAAATTAAACATTGTTGTCTCTAGCTGGCAAGCCCGATGCTTGGCAGGGAGCTGGAACAGCGGAACTTGGTGCAGTGTGTATCTACAGAGTGACAGGCAGAGGGGATTTATTCCTCTTCCACACCACATTACCAAATAAAAGGTACATTGGCTAAATCAGAAAACTCCTGAACCCTGCTCGGCTAATGGCATCTGCAAAACACCTGTCCCAGGTGAGCTACTTTTCAAGCTGGAAAGCTATCAAACTGCCTTTTTGAAGGTTTGGGGGGGTTTTATGAATATAGATATTTTATTTAGGGATATTTTTATTAACAGCAAGTGTTCTGTTGGGTGAATACTATGATAGACACTCGTGCTTGCTGCACTGTGTCCTCAGAGAAATCCAGAGCAGAGTCTCTGGGCTAAGCAGTGCAAGCACAGGATTGTAACAGAGCTCCTTTTCAACACAGTTCTACTGTAAGAAAAAGAAGAACAGGGGTAGGAAAGGGCTGAGAGATGACACACAGGTTTTGTTCCTGTCCTGAAAGGGGCAGTGCACTGCATCCCAACTGGGAGCATCACTGCTTCTGCTCCGCATTTGCACGTAGATTGAACCTTAGGTAGCATGCAAGGACTGATTTAAGCACAGTTCTTTCTCTCATGTCGCTCTTCTCTTACTCCCACTCCTGCTCTGACTCTGGAAAGCACCAAGAGCAGAAGGAGGAATTTTTCAGAACTACCTTCTGTGCTTTGTAAGGCACCCAGTGGCAGCCCACCATTGCAGCGAAATGCAGTGTTTCTTCCAAGGGCAGTTCACAAGGTATTCTTCTGCAATGAAGTTCCTCTGTAGTGTGATATCTTTGGCCATGCAGACTCCGTAGGGTAAAGCCCTGGTGCCATTTTCCCACCAGGCTGTTTTCCCAAGAGATTCAATAGCTGGAAACGAGATCTTCACTTATAAGTCAGACACACTTTTAGGGGAAACTATCACAGATAGTCATCCTTACAAACTAACTGCCACCTCCTGGGTAAGTCCATTATAAATACTGCTGTCTCACTTTTTACGTCTGAAACTTATTAAATGTGTTTGCAATATGTTTTGTATTGTTTTCCAGTCGCAGGACCTCATTAGTCTTCTTCCTGCTAAAGATGGCTCTTTACTTTTGTTAAAATCACCTACTTCTTCTCATGTCCCAGGCACGAAGGCCAAGGTCTTTGATGACTAATCTACATGACTTCCTATGTACATCAAGTTGGGAGAGTGGGGAAATCCCTTGTGGAATTCACTCTCTCCTGCATCACCCTACACAGCCCTTGGAACCAACACTGTGTCTGCTGTTTCCCCAGACAAGATGTGTGTGATGTGTGTTGCTGTAGAAGTGTTGGACATAGAATTAGATTTTCTACTTCAATCAGACATAACGTGGGAAAGCACAGAGTGCCAGATCCAGCTGAGCAGAACCACTCTGCTGGGAATGGTGGGAGAAGCCAGAAAGCAGGGAACTGTAAGAAGTGGCATCCTCTCCAGACACTATTCAAGGAGAAAAACCATGCCAAATTTAAAATATTTACTCCTGCCGTGCTTGCCAGAAAAGAGCTCAAAGGCTAAAGAATATCCTGGCACCTCTTTCTCTATCCCTGGCCTCCTCTGCAGCACTGAAGCTGGATTGCAAATACATCTATCAGCTTGAAATTAAAGCAGAGGATTCCCATACAGGGCTTGATAAAGGACTTAGTGAAATGGTTCTGCATGGTATGATGAACAGCAGAGCTGAGGTGCCTAAGTGCAAAGAGCGAAGACCTTCCTGAGATCTATGGCCATAACTGATTCTAACCATGTGGACATGCTGAAGCTCCGACATTGCCTAGGCAGAGATTCAGCATGGGGGTCATTTGAACAGTCACTGTCTAGCCATGATATAAACTTACATTTGTGATAATAAAGAGACCTTAAAATTCATGTCCTTGTGTCTTTCCTCTGCTTCTGAGCAATTTCTTTTTCAACCTTGATGCTATCTGGCTGCAGTTAAATAGCTCCAGTCTAAAGGACACCTCCTCAATATTGATTCTGACTGCTTAAACTTTGTTATTTCACTCAATCTTTTGCTCAGTACTGTACCACACACGGACACCCTGGGCTGCATATTTAGTTTTCAGCTATTATTGGTTTGGTATTAAATGGTCTGTTTCAACATAAAACACACACAATATTCATCTTCATTTTCAGAAGCTAAAAACGTATATAAGTAGATGACATTTCCAATCAATTAGCTGGCTCCCTTTTCTTCCCCAAATTAGCTTTCCATGAAGGGTTTCTGAAGCATACAGCAAGGCAATGATGCCTTTAGGAAGAGAGGGGAGGAGCTCAGAATAGAACCATGCTGTCAGTTGGAGAATGTCAGGAACCTGGAGTGGATGGGAGCTGCTCCAGTCTTGTCCCAAGCGCTGAAACTTCACCACGAACGGGGAGGAAGACTGGAAACATAAGACATACGATGGTCAAGCTTCTGTTGCTGTGTGTCCTGGCTTTTCAGCATCCAGATTGTGACAGAGGAACAGAAGTTTTGACTACAACACTAAAGGAAAACGCTAGACACAAGTCTTAGAGAAGCTGTCATGTGCTGTCACTGAAGCACTGCTGCTACAAGAGGGACTGAATCCTAAAAGCTTGAACTAGATACAAAGAAGGAATTACGAATTTGGCATTTTGGGCCACGCATTCGCCTACAAAAAGGTTTTTCAATTGGCATGGATACTGACAAACAAAACTCCGAGTTAAATCTTAAATATCCAGAGTTGGCAATTTCCAAGCTAACATTTTAATCATGTTTTAATGCTGTAATCTGTGCACAGAGTCTTTTGTAACATAAGCTCAAAATGTCAGGCATCAGGACAGACCATGTGTAAATCTACACTGTATGTATCCAAGCACCGATCTAAGTTAACTGAAGTCATGTATCATCTGCATAGGTCCTAAGAGGGCATTTTCTTTGATCAGTTCCAGCAGAGAATGGCTGCTCAGATTCTTCAAAAAAAAAAAAGCAAAAGAACAACTGGGGCTATCAATGAAACTGCTGGGAAGTGGGCTAAAAACAAACAAACAAACAAAAAACCCCCACAAAGATGGTGCTGTTTTATCACACACGTGTATAATTTACCCGTTGACTTTGCTGCCACTGAGCATCCATGCTGATGTCTACACTGGTCCAGAAAAGATTCAGAAAACTCTTGGAAGTAAATCCCATTAAGAATTTCAGCACCATGGTACTGGGACATCCCTGAGCCAGCAAGCCCACAGCACATGGCAAATAATAATTATGTGATTCTATAAGTCATAGAATGGCTTAGATTGGAAGGGACCTCTAAGATCACCTAGTGCCAACCTCTGCCCTGGGCTGGTTGCCCCCCGCCAGGTTGTCCAGAGCTCCATCCGTGGCCTTGAATTTCTCCAAGGATGGGGCACCCACAGATCTCTGGGCATCCCCTGTTCCTGTAGTCTACAGTTGCACAATTCAGCCCAAAGAGAGAAGGCAGCCACGTTGCTCAGCACACTGTAAGTAAGAGGCAATCTCAATGCAATGCCTGCTGCTAAAATGCACAGATATAAATTAGAGTTAACTCCCGTGGCTACCTTGGATTTGCACTAAAATGAGGTGTTAAGGTGAGAGACTGCTCTGCTCGCTTAAGCCAGGTTCCCATATTTCAGCTAGATACGAACAAAAAGTGTAAAGTGCGTTTAATAGCTACCAGACATACTGACTACTTACCCTGCATATTTATTTTGCCTGTGTGAATTCATTACACCAAAATTAAATATCGTTTCTAAATTATTAATATTCCTAAATGTTTATGAAAATACAGAGCAAATAAACATGACAAACACTGTGATTCAGATGAAAGAGAAGATAATGATAATCCACACATATTTGCATGTGGAGGAGGAAGAATTTTGAGTTAATAAGATTTATCCTTCTCCCTGACCATTTTAGTGGATTATTTTTTAAAAATCTATTAAAGTTGAGATTTCTGCATAAAACAATACAAAATACTCCAAGAAAAAGACATTAGAGTCAATCTATTCTTCATGCTGGTCACAAAATCAATCGCATTTATTGTTCAGAAAAATTAAAATCCTTTCTACGTTTTATTAAAGTGCACATCTCAACCATATAGGGAGATAAATAATTGATACATCTCAAATACATCACCTACCAAATATTTATTGGAAAAAAAATAACTCTTTTAACACCCATTTCCTTCAATACCAGTGCAGGGCTGTTATGCTGTTTACAACCTTAATGTGTTTTTCCTTACAAGAAAACATACTAGCTGCTTATTATTTCATTGTGCTTAACATTATTTTATAACAAACCATCAAATTTGCTGAAGATAAAACCCATTATCTGAGGAAAACAGTTGCACACTAACAGGTATGGCAATTTGGTCCACTTAGCGTGATAGTACTTCAGCATCTTCACACTGAGTCGTACGTTTTTGCTGCACTGAAGAACCTACCAGTGTTTAAATTACCCCTGCACATCCATGTAGGGGGTTGGTTTTTTACTGAACCATGGATTCAGCAGCAATTCTGCTCTCCTGCATTCAATAGCAGCACTGCCTGGACTTTATATCCCACTGCAGAGTACCAAAAAAAAAGATTGTTACATGGTCTTCACTCAGGCTCCTTCCTCCTCCCATCGCTTTCTCTGTGGTTGAGGGAAACCAATGTGACAGACTTAACAGCTTTTTGAATTGACATGCTTTTCTTAGCGCATCTACACCGCCACCCTTCACTGTGCTACGCATATGAAGCCCTTCACAATCTCTTGGCCTGAGGCACTGCTGCTGCCTACAGCTGGAGGTGGGAAGCCACAGAGAAATTATGGCATCCAGAAGAAGAACTGGCTAGGTCGTTGCTCATCTCAGGTCTTCCAAGTTCCTCGGGGATGTGGTAATATTTCCTTGGTAATATTCTCCATATACTTTTGTTAAGATCTAGTTTTTTTATAAGATAGGTAATGGCCTCATATTGTGCCAGGCGAAGTTCAGGTTGGGTATTAGGAAATATTGCTTCCCCAAAAGAGCAGTGATGCAGTGGCACAGCCTGCCCAGGGAGTGGTGGGGCCACCGTCCCCGGAAGTGTATCAGAACCACTGGCGGACACGGGCAGCAGGCATGGAGGGACGGGTTGGGATTGGACCAGATGATCTTAGAGGTCTTTTCCAGACTTAATGACTCCACGATTCTATGATTGAAGGGAAGGAAGAGATTCCTATGCTCCAAGCCCTGCCTCTTGCTTATGAAATGTTGCCATTTCCCTTCTGGTTAGGAACTTTTTGTTTGCAAAACTACATATATTCATGACCAATTTGTTCACTGTCGCCTTTATGTTTGTTCTGTTTAAAATCCCCAACGTTCAAGTACCCATTGGAGAAAGCAAAGCTGAACCTGTAATTTGCCATGTCTCTGAAAGCTTTAATAATAGCAGACCATAGGCTGCTACTTGTGCTTATTAAAGAGCTAAATCATGGATCGTGAGAAGCTGTGGCATGTTTATTGAATGTAACAGCCAATTAATAAGTAATTAATAGTTCAGCTAAGTTTACTCTGTTGGAGTGGGTTTTGAGTAACAGGGAATAATTCCCTGGCACCATGAAATGCAGGAAGATGATGTAAACGTCAGGAAGGGTTGGACCTTAGGAAGGGTACAAAGGACAAGGAGGCAAAGTTTCATCTGCCTTTCAAACAAAATGAGGACGGGGAAAGATCTGTACCCGTGATAATGGAGAGATAGAGATGAGATTAAGGACAGGCCCAGGCAGCATGCGAAATGAAGCAAGTGCTTGTTGCTCAAATGATGTAGAAACCACTCACTATAGATTTGCCAAGGGGAACAATGTCACGGGTGTGAGAAGAGGTCACAATTACACTGAGCAAATATCAGAGTAACTGAGATAATAAACTCCAGAGAAAGGGACTCAGTAATCTCCGTTTTGGAATGACTTAGCATGCTCAGCTGCACTTCTTGTAGCAAAGGCATTCAGCAGATTTAGTAGGTTTGGGGTGACCGGGTATGACTGCAGTGTAACAAGTGTTGTACCATATCTGAAACAGAAAAATAAGTGCCTCTGGCTTGTTATTATGACCTGAGTGTTAATAAAACCTATCTGATAAAGGTTGAACGAATAATATCAAAACCAGAGAAGTGAATGGTAAATGAAATACATAGATCATGGTATACCGCAGGTAAATTGGTCCAGAATAACTCGATGTGGTTCTCTGATAAGGAAACTGCTTCTTGAGATGAGAGAATTAAGGGTGCCTCAACCAGAGGTATCGATGGGAGTGGAAGTGAACCTCCTTCTGCAGCAGCAAGATGCGGCACATTCACCCTCCTGGATCAAAGCAGGCTGCTTCTATTTCACGTGCTCATACCTCCAAATAACAGCAGGCTGAGACCAAATTAAGTGCTTTTAGATTCCAAACATCCACATGGGTTCATTGCTTTCATTACTGCAAGAACATTTTTTCTCTCAGTCCCAGAAAAACAAGCAGGGAATTAAAATGGAACCTTCTCTTCAGATATTGCTTGATCCACAAAAGGCTTTTGCTTTCCTAAATAGTACAAATCCCTACAAAGAGAGAACACCCCCCACTGATTTCTGCAGCGATGCTGAAAAAACTTTTGTCAATAACTTGGCCAAATTAACTTCTTATTTTCTTTGTTCTGTTTACATTTCCAGCATTATAGACCACGTTTGACAAAGCAAATTAACCCTTACCATTTGGCTAGTATAAAACAAACTGCTCTACAGAGCAACAGGGAATGTGGACATCAAGGAATGAAATGCAAGGACAGCACCAGCACAGTGAGGACTCATTGCAGACCTATTCAGGTATACAGGACCAACACTGCAGAGTTACATCACTGCATCTGCAGCATGTTCCCCACAACCTGTGTCTGACATCCTTCACCAAAGCACGAACACGAACCCTCCCAAGACAGGGGCCGTGCTTCAGAAAGGCCAATTGCTGGTTCTCTACACTGTGCAGGCAAACAGAACCATATGGAAGAGAGCTGTGCCTGGGAGCACTGTGCCAAATCTAGTTTTTATAGGATAGGTTATACATAACACAGATAACCTGCATAGACATTCAAGAAGTTTTAAAAACGCAGCCCAAACTCTACCTGCTGTCAACTTGAAAAATCTAAGAAATTTTTTTAAACTTTCTTTGTAACTTAGCGTACAGCAAAATAAAGTTTTGGAATCTTGAAACATCCTGAAGAAGAGGGATTTGGGTTTTATACCAGTCTTCAGTACAGCCTCCATTTTTTGTATCTCAACTTGGGGTTGATTTAAAGCACACCGTTAGGAAGGAGGCAAACACTTCAGGCTTAAAGACTCCCATTGATCCACCACATGCTTCAGTGAGTTACTGTTGGAAACATCTACCTTATCTCTAACCATTCTATCCCTTTCTGTATTAAAGGGTAATCCACATTCAGACAGAGAAGACCTGAGTATGTCAAATGAGAGGATTTTGTTATGAAATAGCATGATTTGGGAAAACAACTTCTCCTTCAAATGATTTTTGGTACGTTTGTCAGCTCAAAAATGTCTTTTGGTTGAATCATCATTGACAACGCCATTAATCTTGATTATTATTAGTCATGGAGTGCTATTTCTAATGAAAACATTCATTGCCTTAGAAGCTGTAGTTCTCTCCTTCCTAGAGCAAAAATAATCATGAGTTAGAGTTCAGAGAAATGGTGGGTCAGCCTTACATAACTCTCTGATTTCATTAACAAGTTATTTGATAATAACTTCTTACTACACTTTAAGCCCTTTGTTAAAATTATCCATTTTAGAGGTCATAAAACTGCCATACAAACCGTATCCTTTAATGTCCTCGAGTCCCATTTTCACAAATTAAAACAAGCGTTTCAGAGTTCTCACATCTGTACTTTAAAACGATTAGAAATTCGACAAGTTCATTAAGGAGGAGCTGTTCAGTTGAAGTGAGTTTGCTGCTACCTGGCTCTCCTGGATTTCTTCTTGACCTTTCCATGCATTGCAGTTTTCAGTGAAGGGCAAATATGATTCCACCTTGAAAACCATTGTGCAATACCTGAGTCATGCATTTCAACATGTTTTTCAACAGCAAACCAAAATGGGCTCTACAATTTAGGATATTTGATCATACCCCAAACAAAATTGTGTAGCATTTCTGAAATAGCATGAGAAGATGGGTTTCTATTTGCACTAATGCATTCAACACAACAGCAACGTGTTGATTAAAAACATCCATTTAGAAAGGTGATGTCTTACATAATAAAACACAATCAGACGGGACATTGGATGAAGTAACCTCTATTTACCCTGAGCACCGATGGGATGAGCAGCTTTTCATAATTCGCCTATCAACTTTCATATCAAATTAATGAAGCTCTTCTCTTGAAAGGCAAAAATGTTTCTGGAGGATGGAACATGTAACAGGCCTAGTAATAATAATGGTAAGTCCCACTAATAAGCTGTTGAAAATGTATTCATTGCTGAGAGTCAGAAGTTCAAATACTTTTATACTGTGATCTACAGGGAAAAAGTGCCAGGAATACACAGACATGTGAAGGATGGCTTAAATGGGTTCAGAACCAAGGCCCCATTTGGGATATCAGTGATTGGAAACTAAGGCTGTATGCACTCAGACAAACAGTGCATATTTTACTTGGCATGGCTTAACAGATCTTCAACAGTGGTCCATTCTTCTAAACTGTGCAGTGAATGGACCTCAGATCTTGTGCACAGAGTGCCACGGGGACACAACATGGCAGGCTTCCATGCAAATACTATTTCCACAACTAAGGAGGTAGGACATCCTTTCCAGAGATTCTTGTTCTTGATCCTCAGCCTTAAGAGACGAGGAATCTCCTGCTCTCTTGTCTGCAGTGCAGTGCCCAAGTACAAGTGGATGCGGTCACCAACAACTTTCCTGATCTTCTTGAGGAGCACAGTTTAGTGGGCATGATGATTATGGGTGACAGTTGGACTAGGTAATCTTCGTGGTCTTTCCCAACCTTAAAGATTCTGTGATTCTACAATTCTCTTAGCAGGCCCAGAGGACATCTGCTTGCATAATACTGGGGCTTTTTGGCTTAGCTTTAGAGCCTGGCACTGTGGTTGTAATCAGTTTGTGTAGGATTGGCTTGGTGCAGCAGTACAGCACGGAAAGTTGGTTGGTTATAAGATTTGTGGTAGATTATGGTTAGAAGACTTATTCAGTTCCCACTCTAAACAGCCCAGATGCTAACCCATGTGCTTCTCAGTCTCAAAAACATGGAAGCTGCACTGCATATGAAAAAGTTCATTGCAGGGGAGTTGGACTAGATTGCCCTCAGAGGTCCCTTTCAACTCTAAGGATTCTATGAAACAGAGACTTGGTAAAAAGATTACACCATTAATTAATGTAACATCCCTAACAAGCTGCATAATGAGCTGAGAACTCACTGTAAGCATGAGATCCAAACATATGTTGCCCAGAGTACTTTATATCCTGAAGTCAGCACCACTACTTCTTTGAATTCTCCTGGGAAGTAGATCTCACCTTGCTTATGTGACCATGCTGTGGATCAGACTCCTCTTGACCACGACATACAGAGAACAAACAAAGCTGTTCAGCACGTGCCTGCTGCAGATGCTGCAGATGTCAGCCCCACAGTCTGCAGAGCCCTGCTTTCAAAATCCCCATACACACAATTGATGTATGTTGCCATAAGCAACTGTAAGGGAGGCTGAGGGAATTGGAGAGCCTGAAGCCACATCAGATAAAAGCCTTTGTGCCAGGAAGGTATGTTTGTCTGTGGACTTCTCTGGATGGAGCCTGGTGGTGTTTCACTTGGCTGCCAGCTTGAACAGCTCTCCATGTTCAATGCATCCCACGCTCTGTTTTATTACACTTCAAACCCACTTTGTTTGCAAAGGAGGAAAAGCTGTCAGAGGCCATTAATCCAAACAGAATTTAATCTCTCAAACAGCATTTACTCAGGCAGAGCTGCTAAATCTATATATTAAAAAACTGTTGACAATTAATTAAAATGCTTCTCTGCTAAAGTGTGAATGGGGCTGCTCTGCAGGGCATTGTAGCGTGTATCAGCATCCTCTCCCTGGGACACACACCTCTGCTTGCATTAGAGGCAAAGCAAAGCCTTCTCTCCTGGCATTCCTGTACTGGCAGCCCTGCTGCATCTTGGCAGCAGGATGACTGAAAGTACAGCTGTGGGAAGACAAAACCAGGGATGATACAGATGATGAAGAGCCTCACAATCCTTCCCAACGTTGCAGGATGGCTGCTTAGCAAAGAGCAGATGGGAGCCCAGAGGCTTAACATCTAACAGGGCTGAAAGGTGTTGGAGGCATTGCACAGCAGGAGGTGAGAGCACAATCCTGGGGTAGCAAAAGGCTCTGTGTAGTTCTTAATAAGGCAAAGCAATGAGTTGGAAGAGGGTTTGAGGAGGTCACTACAAAAGGAAGAAACAGCCTGCCCTAGGAGTACATGAAATAGAGAGAGGATGACATTTCCAACCAGCAAAAGTGCATCTCCATGATTGTTCAGCTGTCATCACAAGGATCAATTTTCCCACACTGTCCTGAGGAGTGTGACATTTCTTTTAAGTTTAGGTCAGAGCTATTGTAGCTTCATATAACATGGAAGCACCTACAGAATGATTATTGCCTGCATTGCTGCTGCTAGCAAAATGCTGCTCTATAAAAGACCAAAGAAAACCCCAGAGGCTGGGAAGTGGCATTGCAATGGCCAAAGCAGTACCCAGGGCATCAGAGCTCTGCTGCTGGACTCACCAGCCTTCTCCTTTCCCCAGCCAGCTGCCTCCAAGGGCATATGGTTCTGGATGATCCCCATTCCACTTTCAAACGGCTACATATCCTGTGCTGTGATGGGGAACCTTCATTCAGAGCACCTCAAAGATATCAAAGAGGAAAACAAAGGAGACTTTGCACTGCTGATCAAATCATTTGAGCCCAGCAAAACTCTGTGCCCTTTTCTGTGAGCTAGAAAAGATCCCCAACCACTTGGTTCTATACCTCCTATAACTCTTCCTCTCTCCCTTCTTCCCCATAGGCTGTTTTCAGTGGAGCCTCACACAGGACAACCCAGAACCATGCTTGTTTTGGTTGCTCTGAACTTGTGTTCTCAGCTGATATCAACAGCCTCACCGTCTTGTTTGCTTTATAACACTGAAATCCTCCTTGAATCAATTGGCAGTGGCCACAGGTGAGATCTCACCTGATCTCCCACTCCTACTGAGAGCAGGCTGGTCGTTAGGGTAGAGTTATGCATTTAGTTCCCATTACAATCTGCAATTGAAAATGCTTTAGATAGATGGGAAACCAAAATTCTCTCCCATTTCTCCTTGGAAAGTACACATTATGGAAAACCATTCAGATTTATCAACTCTTTGAAAGGGTAGATAGCTGCAGGACAAGGGGAAATGGTTTTAAGTTGAGGGAGGGAAGATTTAGGTTGGATGTCAGGGGGAAGTTCTTTACAGAGAGAGTGGTGAGGTGCTGGAACAGCTGCCCAGAGAGGCTGTGGATGCCCCATCCATCCCTGGAGGTGCTCAAGGCCAGATTGGATGGGGCCCTGGGCAGCCTGGTCTGGTATTAAACGTGGAGGTTGATGGCCCTGCATGTGGCAGGGGGTTGGAGATTCATGATCCTTGAGGCCCCTTCCAACCCTGGCCATTCTGTGATTCTGTGATTTCCGCAGCCTCCGCATCTCTTGCTTCCTTCAGAAAGCTGTAACAAGCAATGGGATTACATTCCTTTACTTCTGTTGTTCACAATACCCTTGTAGGAGCTGAAAAGGAGCACTTTTTCCTTTTTGGATGCTCGCCCTTCAGCTGGCAAGCAGGCATTCATTTTGATCCTGGGGGTTGTCAGAAGCTGAAATAAAAACAGGTAATTTGAATATTAGCAACGATTTCAATTCATTAACATCTTTTACTGCCAAACACCTGTGCTGACCAGCACTATGGATAGCAAGAGCAGCCAGGGGGAACAGCAATTGGGGTTTAATTGGAACAACATGATGAGTCTATACAAACACACGTGGCGCTGAATTTCTATTCTGGAAACAGTGTAGTTGGTCCTATAATCTCCCCAAACTTAACCCTTGTAGTCTAAGATACATTCCTCATCACATGAAGCTTCTTTCTACTGTGTCTGTTTATAAACTTTGCACAACATAAGCAAAATTAATTAAATTTCAGACTATTATATATATAAAAAAATTGGCTTGGAAACCCATTCTATTTCTGCGCATGCACAAAGGGCCATACCCAACGTGTCACAGAATCATAGAATGGATTGGACTGAGAGGGACCTTAAAGATAACAGGCAGGAATGTTTCATTTGGAGGGGTTTTGTTTTAAATTGCTGAGCTCTGTGATTATTACTGAACAGCACAAGTCCCAGAGCGCCCTGTGTTTTGGGGCCTTTTTACCCTGCTGTCATTTCAGCAAAACACTGCACAGGGAAAAAAAAAAAACAAATATGGAAAGAATAAAATCAGTGACATATTTCTGCAAAACCTTGTTATAAACCCAGCTCAAGCCCTCTTGGGCTGGGCAGCTCTCAGGAGCCTGCATTCAGAAGTGCTGAATCCACCACTGCGATCCCTTCCTCTTCTCTCAGTGAGATAATCGCTCTATTGTTTCAGGGAGACAATTAAGCTCATTAACTCCTTTGTTCTAAAAAGATCAAGAAATATTCTCTGCTATTAGCAATTCAAAGCAGGTGCTGAAAGCTTGTTGCCCAAACAGACTTCATCCACCCGTACCACTGGCTGTGCGTGGCAGTCAGTGCTGGTAAAGGGAGCTGGAGGTGACAAAGGTGCTGCCTGCTCAACGTCCTGCAAAAGGAGGAATTTTGGAAGGCCTTTTGCTGGCTGTGAGCCCAGTGCCTCGGGGCAAGGCTGGAACACTCACATTCTCTTTAATATCTTCATCAATGACATATATGATGGGATTGAGCGCACCCTCAGGAAATTTGCTGATGACCCCGAGCTGAGCGGTGCAGTTCACACAACAGAAGGAAGGGAAGCCACCCAAAGGGACCTGGATGAGCTCAGAAAGTGGGTACACAAGAACCTAATGAGGTTGAAGAAGGCCAAGTACAAGGCATAGCCTCTTCCAACATAAGCCATTCTATGATCCAGGGCTGTGCACTGAGCAAGAAGATTCATCACCAAGTTGAGGAGATGCAGAAAGAGGTGAGCAGACAGACCCCACTGCGTTGGGAAATGTGATGCACCGGCTCCCCAGCAGCAGAGATGAGAGCCTTTGGTTTTCAGAAAGTCTCTGAGCCAAGTGACTGAAATTTAACTTGCCAGCACCATGCAACACGAGCCTTGCACGATGCAAGTCATTTCCTATTTGTTTCTTGGACAGACCTCTCCCATCAGACATGCCATTAGCTAATGGCTGACATTGCACTGTTCAGTAACATCAAACACATTTTCCATCAGTGCTGAGGATCTCCTGCAACACCCCATGGTCTTGTGATACCCCATTTCCCATTCGGTTGTGGCTCCTTCTGATGCTAAACCATGTAATTCCTCTTGATCTGCACCTGTCTGACATCTCAAGCAACACAGATGACTTTGTTTTCTTATTGCCTTATCTTCTGTGTGTCAATAACCTTAGGTTCATGGAGGCTTCATTGCACTACTGTGCACTGTCTGTACCCACACTGCCACTTTGTGCAATGACTGTTCCCAGGACCAGAGGTCATTCCGTATTTTTCTGCCTGCCTTGTCAATATCTCATGGATCTACAAGACCCTGGAGGAGCTGATGTCGGATTCAATCCCCGCAGACACTGTGATTGCAGTTTTCTCATGAATTAAACATTGGATGAGGTGGTGTTTATGTCTGATCTAAGCTGGTTGTGTACTGTTAGCAGGTTAGATGGACACTTCTAGGGATGGATAATTTCATCTCTGTGGCTCCAACAACAGCAGGGCAGCTTGGTTGACTATCTCAGATGAAATAGCTGGCTTTTGTAGGGGAAAGTATGTGAGATGAATTCCATTCCCATAAGCAAGACCCCAGCAACCTGTCACATTTCCATCCATGTGTTCAGGAGACAAGGGCCACTTTCTCTGTATCAGCCAAGTCCTGAGACTTGAGATTGAGTCATGAGACTCCATTCTACCCCTTAACACTGACTCAAGACGGTCTCTTCTTGAGAAGTCCTACAAGTATTGCAAAGCAGATCCCTACACTTAATAAATTTAATGATATCCACTCATTCCACTGTTCTGTGCCTCAGAAATATGCACATTCATGCCCCACTTACTTCGCACATTCCCTTATTTTCTTCCAGATCATTCATTCTTCACTTGGAATACATTCCGCAACTCCACATCATCTCCCACTGCCTGTCCCCCTTCTTCTTTGCTCTCAATTCTCTAATCTTCCTAGACTAGTGGCAGTAGTTTATTTTCTTCTCATAGGTCCTCTCCTGCTAACATTCTTGACCAGTGGCTCAGTTTTGTCACTATCAATCAAGCTGATGGTATTCAGAATACATTACCTAACTTCCTATGGTGCAGAACCCAAGAGTTTAATTTGACTGGTGCTGCTTAAGGGCTCTTTCAAAGCCTCTTCTGCAGAGATGCTGAGCCAGCATCGGTAGCAGAGAGCTGTAAAGGGGCCAAGGCATGCTGATTCCTTGCAGAGCACTGCTCCATTCCTGCTTCTGGAAGATGAAAGGGAAACCACAGGAACTGCGTGATCAAGTTCTTCTGGGGGATTCCAGTAACAACTCATTGCATTTAGCAAGCAGCTCTGAAAGGAAATACTGGAAATCCCAAGATAAGAGTTGATATCTGTTATATTTATCTTTCTATAAAGGGAGTTGAACAAAAACAGCTTCACAAAGATAAAATTCTTGTATGCTTATTCCAGGTCTGACTGTTGGCATAAACAACAGAGCCTGATACAGATCTCTGGGTGCTGATAAGGCCTTCACCTGAATTTTTTAGCAATATGACAACAACAGGTTCAAGAACTAAGTGCTGACAATTCCAAATATTGATCCCAATAAGCACAACCTTTGGAAGGTTGCACAGTGGTTTCTGGGACTCTTAATAGTAATACCAAGACCTGACATTGCCAACCTCCAGTCCTTGTGCCACGTGGTTTGATTCTATGCGCACAGGATTTTCTGAAAGGGAGACTACGTGAACTATAGCTCTTCAACAGAATAATAAACAGTTTCTATCTGACAAGCTAAGAAATACATAATGCATATACATAATCTATGAGAAGGTCAATGGACAAGATGCACAAGGGAAGACAGGAACATAGCTCAGGAACATCATGTTTCCTAAAGGTTGCCAATCACCTAGACCTGTTTCTTCATTCTACCAGAGAAAGAACGAATCTTATTATGCTTCTCTGCACTGAAGAGCAGCTCTGGCTTGGAAGGACTGCAGCACAGTCCATCTCTGTCTTGTTCGGATTCTGGAAAGAGAAGAATCCTATCAGATCTAACCCCAAGCATCAGCTTGCATATCCTTAGATCCTTCCTCCACTCATGGATCAAAAACACAGTGCTCAAAGTGTTTTCTTAGCATAACTGCCAACAGGAACCACCACAACATTGCCACGTTCCCTGGTTTGCAGGTGCTCAGTAGCCGGAGGGTGGATATGGTTATTAAGCACTCCATTGAGGTGGACAGAAAGCCTCTTGCTTTATTTACCAACAGACTTCAGGTGCAATTTATCCATTCCAACAGCACTGGCAAAGCCTGCACAATAATTTTCCTTGGGCTGACCTCACTTGTACGAGCAAAGCACAGAATTATGCTCTCTGCTCTTAAGACAGCTGCTGCAAAATCCTTCTCAAGGCTTCAGCATCAGCCAAGGCATCTCTTTGAACTGTATATCTCCTGAAAGGGATGGCACAAGGCAACCTCATTTCCCAGCCACATGATGGCTGTGCAAAAGCAATGAACTTCCTCAACTTTATCTGAGGTGTCTGGAAATCATTAACTGGGAGCAGTGCTGATTATACTTTGCTTTTTCAAGGCCACAAGCAGAGCTGAGCAAAGAAATTAAAACCAGGTATTCCATTAATTATTTAATTTCAGCCCAGTTGATGCTGCTCAAGTGCAGTGGGAAGATCAGGTTGATGCCATACCCAAAATTATGCAGACATGGTTTTAAGTGGCCCTGTGCTGGTATTACTCCAAGCAAGAATCAAGCCCTTCCATTGTTGCTCATGCTGGTTACACAGTTGTGCTTTTAGTGAAAGCAGTGCTGAGGTTACAGACAGAATTTTTAGTGTAAATCACCAATAAGAAAAAAAGCCTGAGAATTTAATTTTGTTTTCTCCACTTATTTATGACTTTTCTCATTGAAAAGTGATTTTCTGGGAAATGTTCTGGTGGTGAACTTCATCATTCAGAAGCCTATAGTGTGAGAAGTCTGACAGGTGCAGGCAGGACAGTACAAATTCCTACATCTTGCTTTTTCCAGAGATCTTCCAAACCCGTTAATGTAAATAGCTGGGCCTGTATATACATGTTGAGCTGCTAGAGAGAGTCTTGCACTTTCTTTCTGCTGAAAAATATATATCTCAAAAACAGAGCTTTATGTAAATCTGTGTTTTGGCTTTTTCCCCCATCTGGGATTTTTTTCTTTCCGTTGAATGCACATATTTCTTGATTTCTCAAGGTCAAAACTGATCTTGAAGCAAATACACTTGGAAAATGGGTTTTTCTATTTACAACATTCCAGCTTAGAACAATTTATCAGGCGTTTCCTGCAGATCTGTAACCCACATGCCACAATCTCTTCCTTCTAACATGCATTTGGGCTCCAGTTATTTGGCTGTATTTTCAGCCCTCTATCATCTTCTTGTCTACTTGTTACAGCGCATGTCATGGCTTGGTGTGTTAAGCAGCCCACTCCTTCTGGAGATGGGTGAAGGTTGAATTTTATTTCTGCTTACTGATGAACTGCTCTGGATCTCTCTCCATTTCTGTTTTTCTTGACCTGTTTGTCCCTGAAAGCTCTGCTTCTGTCATAGGGATTAAGTTGCTCCATGTATTTTTCCAGTCATCAGGAAAAGGAAGTAAGAGGCTGAAAAGCAAACAGACATCCCTCTCAGGTACAACTCAATTCCTCAGGAGACAAGGCAAAAAATGCAAGAGTCCTCTCCCTACAAGTCCACACCCACCAAAGCAAATGCTAACGGCTGGATGAATTTGCTTTTGCAGCCTTCCTATTCCATGCACAGTCCTTGATAAATGAAGTGTGGAAACGTCCACTGTCAGCCTCCAGCACGGCATGGAGAATTGCTCAGCCCATAGTAAAGCCATGGCAGCCTCCATTCCTTGTACCGCGCTATGGAAGTGGCACTCGCTGTTGTTAAATAGCGCTGGAGATTTGAATTTGCATTCTTGGGTTTATTAATTCTTCTTCCAAATGGGTTCTTACACAGCAGTCGACACAGTGGCATTTGGGCACTCTCCAGCAACGTGATTAACAGTCAAAAGCTGTTTGTTCTATCACCTGTGCAGAGGGAGAGGTGGTGTACTTTGGAGTGTATTACTTTGCAGACTCCTGCTTTAATCAATAATACGGATGCTTGGTGGGACTTTTAGTCTTCCACAGCCTTGAAATGGAAATTCCTTATTCTCCCCTTAAAGTCAAAAAACACCAGAAAGGCTCCTAGTCTCTAATGCCTTTTTTATTATTATTATTCAAACACAAACTACAAGGTAACTTTTGAAATAGAAAGCATTCAGCTCCACTCTGCGAGATGGAATTTTAATAGAGAGGCTTGAAAACAAATCTGCTCATGTCATGCTGATAACCTGGGAGATCTGCTCCCACCCCTGGCTGGGAGGCAGAGACCCCATCACACTCCTCATTGACAGCCTGGTGACAGGGAAGCGACTCCAGCATCAAAGCTACTACTGGAAACCAGCATTCTCCTTCAGCTTTTTGCATGACTGCAGATGCTGGGGGAGAAGGGGAGTATTAGAAGGAGACATAAATGGAAAAAAAAAAAAAAAGAACCATAACACTGAGTTTAAAATAGGCTGGAGCAGTGGGAGAGGCAAGTACTTGGCAAGGGCCTGTGGACGGGAAAGTTAATGTCAGTGTATGGCTGCAATGGTGCCTAGGGGATAAGAAACATATTTTTGTGATCAGCTTTCCAAACAATATTAAATTCCTTAATATATTTCCCCACCAGGGGTGGAACAGAGGCATGGGAGCCACAGAGCTCTCCAAGGGGAACGCAGAACTATTACATCCTTATGTGATTAGCACACACGCTTCTGCTGGGACTGGCACCACTGCGCTGAGGAAACGCAGGAAGAGCAATGTGTTGTTTTAAGGCAATCCTCAGAGCCCAAACTGGCAGCTCAACACTGAATATTGTTTTTGTGCGTGTGTTTTTTAAGCCTGAGAAGGCATGCAATCATGACTACATGCAAGCAAGGGAAGGTGTCTTGTTCTGGCTGAGGGTGTCTTCTGACAGGTCCCAGAATTAACTCCTTCTTCCCAGGTTCTCCCTATGGGTGAAAGCAACCTTACTAATTTTGCTTTGGGAGCTTATCTTACACCATGGTCTCCTAGTCCTTTGTCACCCATAACAGTGCTTTGTAGGTGTGGAGCCATATAGACGGGACAGCATCAAAATGTTCATGCTATTGAATCATAAGATGGATTGAGTCAGAAGGAACTTTTAAAGGCCATCTCATCCGACTCCACTGCAATGAACAGAGACACCTACAGCTGATCAGGAGCTCAGATTCCTATGCCCTGACCTTGATGTCTCTAGGGACGGAATCAAGAGTCCTCATGGGCTGAGATTTCGAATGTGCTTAAATTGGTTGTCCCTCCATGCAAGTAACTTGGTCTTGCCAAGACAACAAGTTCTTCTTAACCCTTTGGTTCTGCTGTACTAGGAGTGTTTCATGTGAACCAGACTGAACTAGCCAGTTCCAGAGAGGCAACATAGGATGCTTTGAGAAAAGTGAAAGCAAAGAGAAGATATGTTGTATTTACTTGTTGTATTCACTGTCACTTTGATTCTGAACCCTCAGGATTCAGCACTGCCTTGGCTCCACGTTGCTGCACCTCGCTGAAACTTTCAAAGTTTGAGAAGAATAACAAATAGCCAACGTCAAACAGTCACAACTCTTCCCACAAATCCTCTTAGATACGAATGAATACAGACACTGAGCCAAAGAAAGCTCATTCCTGAGAGCTCATGCAGGAAAATCTCCAGACTCCTTGGGATTATAAAAAAGAAAAAAATATCGAAACGATTTGAAATGGCTTAAAACAACAACAAAAAGAGAAACCTTTCAACACTCAGATAGAAAGCCAAGATCTCCACACAAAATTTCACCAGCTCTTGGTTCTGCCTCACCAGATACATTAAGAAAGCTCCAGACCTGGACAGTTTCAACCACCACATGAAAGATCTACTGGAGTATGAGGAGTCCAGAGGTTCAGTAACAGTGACAGTCTATAATTCTTGGCTCTTCATGCTCAAAAAGCCAAGAGGGAAGTTCTGCTGTGGAAACCACTGAAGCATTTCATCATACAAACACCCACACTGCTTCTCAAGATGACCTCTACTGCTCACTGTCATATAAACACACAGAGTTGGGATAATTATTTTTTCCTTTCTCTTCTTTTTTCTCCCCTAGCAGACATGATGAAATAATTCAAAAAAGCATATATCAAAAAGATGATATATAAAAAAAAACAGCCTATTTCAGAAACAATAAAAATAGGTAAGACTCAATATAAAGCACTTCCAAGTAATTTCAAAATTTATTGACGTCAATAGAATAAATAAACAGGACAATAAAAAACACCATTTTCATTTGCTGACAGGTACAACTCCAGAGTAGCATGTTCCTGCTCTCCAGATGCTTGGTAGCACTCTACCAGATGCATTTATCCCTGCAGCAGATAAGAGATGTGCTAGATCTGGATCAATATACAACACAAGAGCCACCATGCTGACTTAACAGACAGATGAGCGCCTGTGCAAAAACACTTGGTAGGATTCAATCCCAACACTGGAAGTCATGAAATAAACCAGGATAGGCAATAGCAGATATAGCTGTTTTAAACCAGTTTAGGATCACCCAAGAAAAACAGAGATCATAGTTCAGTAATAAAGAAGGAATGATTTATTCCCACTTTCTGAGGACCAGGGCTCACCAAACATTCCAAAGGAAGCATTCACTGAGTAAAGATGCTTCTATTGCATTGCCACCATTCCATGCAATTCCATTGCATTGCTGCCAGACCTTAAATAAACTTATGGAGGGGTGGGCAGGGCACCACGGTCTGCCCCTTCCAGCTGTACAGGTAATTACTTCCACTTGCCCTCCCAGGGCTGGCTATGCCACTACACCAGGTTCTCAATCACATGGCTTAACAGTTCCTCTACACCACTCATCTTCCTTCCTTCCAATTAGAAAGAGATCTCAGGGAAGGATTAGATCAGGAAGGTGAGTTTGGCCATTGTACTGCAAAGGAGAAGCATTGTCATGGTTGCTGTGAAGCTAGACATCTGTATGAGCATCACCATATGAAGAGGCCTCTGGGCTTGTCCAAGGTCTCCAGAGCATTACTGGGAGCGGAGTACACTTCAGTTAGCAGGCAAAGAGAATGTGGACAGCATTAAGGTTTACAAGAAAACACAAACAGGTCCAATCCCCTCTGATAAGGAGAGATTCTGCATGTATACCTTTGCGTGACACTACCCAATGCTATCACAGAATCACAGAATCATTAAGGTTGGAAAGAGCACTAAGATCACCAGAACCAACTCCAATCCACTCCCACAAACCCTCAGTGCCACATCCCCATGGTTCTGGAACACCTCTAAGGACAGTGACTCCACAACTCCCTGGGCAGCCTCTGCCAATGCATCACCACTTCTTTCTGAGAATGTTACCCAATACCCAGCTCCTTATCTGGAGCAACTCCTAACAGGAGCCACTCCAGAAAGGTTGGCATCAAGACTTGACATAGGTAATGCCAATAAAAGTCCAGCAGAACCTTGAGGTTTTTCTATAGCAGGGACTGATCCTGATGTCAGTGCAATTTCCTATCCCTTAGCTTTTGGGTGCATCCATAGACGTCCAAGGGACCAGAACCTCTTGCTGTAAGAGCTCGCTTAGCTTCGTTGAGGTTCTATAAGAGCTCATTCATAGCATAGCTTAAAAAATTGAAATGCTTTTCTTTTCTTTTGAGAGAGAGAGAGAGAGAGAGAAAGAAGTCTGTAAAGATAAATGCTGTGCATTACAAAGAGTGCTGGGGTAAGAGGAGCAGACCAGTAGGATGAATGCAATAAACTGCCTATTTCTCTCCCACAGCACTGAGCCTTCTGACAGCAATTGTGGGTACCCCAGGGCCCGCACATATCGTGGTTACAGCCCAGAAACACTTAAATTTGCATCCTCCTAGATAAAAAGATGGCAACTCAGCAGCTGATTCAGCTATAAAGTCCTTCCCAATAAGTTATGAAAAGAGGACTGGGGACCTGCATTTTTCTCATTCTTCCCCTTTCCTTTTTTTTTTTTTTTTCTTTTTAATAAAACCAAGTTTATGATGGTGGATAAAACATCTCTGTCATCCTTACTAAAAGCCTTCACTACCAATCAAAAATGAGCAGTGAATGGATAAACTGTATATCAAAGCACAGCTTGGAAACTGGGCATTTTAGCAAAGTAGCGTTTATGAGAGCTGCTGATGATAGGAGATTACATTTTATATCAGAACATATTTAAATTTAGCTAGAATTAACCCTACATCTTCATTTTAAAGTCTTCTGAAGACATGAGGACTATTTGATAGCTATCGGGGTGAGGATCTGATATTTCCATCAGTAGAAGGGAGGTGATAGGGAAAAAATAACCAACGAGGAGGGGCAAATTTTAACTAGCTCCAACAAGAAGGGAACTGATGTTTTTTTCATCATGAGGTTGCAAAATATTCCTGCAAAATTAAAGTTTGAATGCCCGCTGGCTCAGACATCCAGAGAAAAAAATGGATAATTTATGTACCTCGCAGTGAAGAGAGGAGAAAAGGCCAAGGGCAAAGCCGGAAATTCACAGCCAGCAATTTGCAAAGCGTCTTCTTCATAAAGGACTCATTCTTCAACCCACGCTTCGTCAGAGCTCTGTGTACATCACTCTGATAAACCAACGTGGCACTGAGCACAGACCCCCATGACTCCTCGTAATGCCGTGCTGTTGGCCAGGTGTGCGGGTGGAAGACCCAAAATTGAGACCCTTCCTGTTCTGGGGTGTCAGAGTTGGGCCGTGAGGCATCTGCAGAGGACAGTGGTTCTGAAAGGATTTGTGGCACATCGATTTTCCTGATCGCTCACAAATCTTTCTCTTCTTCCTCCTGGTCAATAACCCTTTTAAGCCCCGATTGCTGCTTGGGGAGCATTTGCAGGCAAAGTTCGTTTCCCATCACTGGCCCTGGCGTTTCACAGATATTTCACTGGAAAAGTGCTGAGATCCAGGCGAGATCCTGGCGGGCCGTGTTCAGAGATTAACCTCATCCTCCCTTAATGACTCTGGGATCGTGTGCCTGGTAATGAAGCCCAACGCTTTCCTCCGCCCCTGCAATCCCACTACCGCCAATGGCACTTGCATGCAAGAGGCAGCATTTCTGCTCGTCCCTTTTGAAGTGTTTCAGCTGCAGCAGGAGAGCTGCTGTGTGAGTCAGAGAGGCCATCTCCACGCTCCTTCCTTACACCACAGCCCTTATCAATAATTCATTCCCCTCTCCTACTCTGTCCAAGGCACAGGCGAGTCTATTTGTAACTCAATAGTGCCCCAGTCAATAAGCACCTGTGGTTATGTATTATTCTCCTTGCAAGGAAGTACAAGCCTGTAACTACAGAAGTGAAACCTCAGAAGGAGACAAAACACAGACTCAGCTGAAAAATCACCTTCCCTGAAGCAGCAAGATCCATTGCTGGGTGCCTGTGGAAGCTTTACCCCCTGCTCTGGCTTTGGGCTGTGCAGAAATGTGCATCCTCTGAAGGGACAGGAAGCATCCATCCTCACGTCTGAGCATCACAGCCCTTCGAAGACCCAACACCCAAATGCTCCACTCCATCTACATCCCCAATTGCAGAGCAGAGGGTGCACAGCCCCATCTCTCCCCCTGCACCACCTGATGAGGTGCAGAGAAAGCAAAACCCACTGACAGACACGTTCCACAGGCACTGATTGCAGCAGAGCTGCTCGTAGAAATGAGGGCTGAAAGATCAAGCACCTGCCGAAGATTAAGTTTTGCATCTTGAAGACGGGCAATTTAAATAATGCTAAGAAGAGAGCAGAGGGGTAGATGAAGATAATTAAGTGGTACTGTTGTGATCCGTTTGACACGCAGTGAATAAGAAACTGGACTTATTTTTTAATAAAAATAAAACTCCTCCTGGATTTGATCTCCCTACCTTCAAAACCTTAAGACAAATACTGCTGGCACTAAATTAAGCTACAAACTCTTTCATTAAGCGCTGCCCATGGGAATGTAAAGATGTTCTTGGAGAGGTGAAGGGAGAAGCCTTGCTCTAAGAATACAATGGAAACAATAATGAAAATATGGAGAAATGTACTCGGGATATATAATCCATAAAACAACAAAGACGTTCTCAGCGGGTCCAAAAAGCAATCATGGGCAAAGCGTCACATAACAAATTCAGTGCTACAGCATTCTGATGTAAAGACAGTGATTGCCTTCATTAAGTGAGATATATGTGCAGGTAAAGGGAGGAACAAAAAGTACACGGTGAGATTCACCGCGGTAGAAATGAGGATTTTTGTTTTAAAAAGAAAGGAAAAAAGAAAAAAGAATCAAGCCTAATGCAGATGACTGTCTAGATAGCTGCTCATGCAATCAGAAAGCTGTCAGGGTTCAGTTAGCCACTGCAGCTTTCAGAAAATGTCCCCAAAATATCTGAAAAAAAAGCAAGAGGAAATTGCCAGCCATCAGACATCTGCAAAGGGGGGAAATGTAGAGAATGAGGCCGTGTTCCTGGCTGTAAGGCAGCGATTCCCATCTGTTCCACGTACTCAGAATAACGTCCATTGAAATGCCAGACTGGTGGCCACTCTCAGCGAAGAGCATCTGCATCCATCCTGCTGGATGGCTCATGGGGACTCAGTGCTGTGGCTAGAGGTTTCCTCTAGAAATTCTCCAGGCTGAGCAGAAACGTGAGAATGTTTTTCATTCTTCTGACAGGGGAGGAGGTGGGAAAAGTGATTTGAAAATCGACAGTGACACTTCTGAGAAGTGTCCTGTTCAATGAACCCAAGCACACAGAAGAGAAAAGATAGTGTTTCATCAGAAAAAAAAGAAAAAAAAAGAAGGAAATTAGTGTCTTTTGATTTTCCTGCTGGACAGCTTGCTCCATTGCAGGGCAGTTCCTGCATAATGGAAGCTACTTTCCCTATTACTGATAACACTGAAACCTCTCATTTCAGCGTGGCTTCAGGGAAGGCGATGCTGTTGCTATCAGCACTGGACTCTGCAGCTCAGCGTAGTGCTTCTGACAAATCACATTCTGGATAAAACAGGTGCAGTCTAAACAGAACTGAGGTTGACAGAGTAATTTTCACTCCTTTTCTTGTAATGTTCCTTCCTAATTACAATTCCTGCTGTGTGTGTTTTTCTTCTCAATACTCAGAAGTAGGAAGAGGTCCAGGAAAGAAACTGAGGTCTTTCCTTTTACTGTCTGAAATATTTTGTCTCTTATGTCTAAAACCAGCCTGACAGCCTCTGTCCTGTGTTCCAGACATTGCATTGTCATCTCAAAGACTTTAAAAGGTTGGGCTTCGGCCACGTTTAACGCAATTAAGACAGTTGCCCTGTCTATCAGTTTCTTCTGCTCATGCCTTGGGGTGCCAGTCCTACACAGTGACCATCCCAAAGGGTCTGCCCTCCTCTGACCAGACACCAGAGAGCTCAATACTGAAAATGAATACCAAAAACCAGACGGCTTGTGTTGGCTTGGAAAGAAAGCTGATCAATGGGCATTTCTGACCTAAGGAACCAACTAAGACAGTCTCAGCAGAGCCCGGGATTGGGTTTAGCTTTGGTTGAGGATTAAAGTCCTTCCTAATTACGGTCGATGCCTTCATCCTCCTCTTCTACTCACCCTCAAGAAGGCCGCAAAAAATGAGTGAAAGTGCTTGCAAGTAGCACTATTCCACATCAGCTGAACCCACACTCAGTACTGAAAGCTAATGTTTCCTAGTAGCTGGCTATTTTACAATACATCATTAGCATTTGTATGTATTTGATCTCCTCCTCATTTAAAAGACTATTACGAAGACTTAGCAGCAATTACAGTAGAGACAGAAGTAGAAGGGCTGTTAATCCTCAAATATCATCTGTCTGAATGGTTCTACTGTGCAGTAGCACGTGTCTTCCTGATGCAAACCCATGGAACATTATCCCTTGGGTGGAACCACGTGAAAGCACAACCATAGCCCAGCTGGGTTAAGTTCAGCTTTTGGTGCAGGTAACGCAGGATAAAGTTCTTTGCACTAGGTGTATAAAGGGATGGGGACAGTGTGGTTAGAAAGGGAGATATCAAGGTTGCATTCACTTTTGAGACACCTGCATGCTACATGGAATCATAGAACTGTTACAACTGGAAAAGGTCATCAAGTCCAACTGTCCACCTATCACCAGTATCGCCCACTAACCACATCACTCAGTACCACATCTCCACTGCTATGGAACACCTCCAGGGATGGGGACCCCATCCCCTCCCTGGGCAGTGTCTGCCAGTTCATTGCCACTCTTTCTGAAATGAAATTCTTATTAATACCCAACCTCAACTTCCCCTGGTGCCGTCACCTCTTGTCTTATCGCTGTTACCTAGCAGTAGAGGCCAACCCCCACCTCACCACAACCTCCTTTTCATTGTAGGGAGTAACAAGGTCTCCCCTGAGCTTCCTCTTCTATAGTCTGAACCATCCCAGCTCCTTCAGTGACTCTCCATAAGACTTGTACCATTGGTCTTGTGACTGTGCTGACATCAGATATATGTCTCCTGATCAACACCTCCTTTTGCAGGCTGCCCACAGCCATTCTGGGGGCTGTTCTCTCCCTCACGGTTTGATCAGGGGAGCTGACTTAAGGAAACATCAGTGAGTCAACAAGGAGGATGCCTGAACCCAATCTATTTCTGACGTAAGTACAGGACAGCTGGATTGGAAGAGGACTTGGGAGTCAGTAAGTCACAGAGAAAGGACCAAAGATGTGAATATGCTGCAAGGACTCTCAGCAAGTCAACACAAGGGATGACCCTGATGCTGGGACATGGGAGCTGTTGTCACCTACATAGATGACAATCCACTTGGACACTTGACAGCCACTCGGAGCCATTCAGATCAGACCAAGAGTGTCATTTCAGATGGGCTTCCTGGGAGTGTTGACTAAAACTTATCTGGAGATGTTCCCATCGATGCTTCCCTGCTGCTGGCTCTTTTTGAGGGAAGGCAGTCTGCCCACAGTGCTGTCATTCGGACCCCCAGCATCCCCCACACTGAGCAGCGCTCAAAGCTCATCTGCACTGCTTTGCACACCACCAAGGAGAGGAACCAAAAAATCATCAGCCTTTATGTTTGTATTCAGCATTCCCATGATGCTCAGACTTCTCTGGTTCCACCTGCCCTCAATTGCCTGATAAATAAATAAATAAATAAAAACCAGAAACATTTCATCCAAGAAATATGAAATGTTAACTCTGATTCCAAACAGACCTCATTGCTCTGCTCATCACATCTGCCACCTTATTTCTACATCCATCTTATCACAATTCTTGCCCAAAATTGTGAAAAATCCTATTTTCTGCTTGAAAGTCAGAAGCATAGAGGCAAAAAAAAATGTTTTGTCACAAGGCAGCAATCTGGAATTAAAAAAGGCTGATAAAATTCTAAAAATATACAAATTCAAAGAGTGTTAAAAATTCCCAGAAACTTTTTTTTTCTTCCAGAAAATGGTTTTTAACAAAAGCTTTTATTTGCAATGCTTTCTCAGGTGGCACATAAAGAAAACAAATGGGGTTTGGTCTCTGCCCTTTTTTGCAGATTTAGGCAGCACTTTCTCACAATACTCTGTTGAACAGCAGATGTCTTTACATTTAACAGAGGCTTAAGACTGGTTATAGCACCAAAGACACAGATTCCCATAGATTCTCTAGGTTTCTGCTCCAGTGTTCAACCAATCTAGTCCTCTATTCCTTCCCATTTTCTATTAGATGCTGTGTCTCTCACTGTACAGCTTTTCAGCAATTCTTCCTGGGAGGTGAGATAAGGATATGAAGGAAAAACTTCTCCAAAAGAGTGGTTGGGCACTGGCACGGGCTGCTCAGGGAGGTGATGGGATTACCATCCCTGGAGGCATTCATGAATTGTGGAGATGTGGCACAGAGGGATGTGGTCAGTGGGCAATATCAGTAGGCAGACAGTTGGACTTAATGATCTTAAAGGTCTTTCCCAACCTTAACGATTCTGTAATTTTATTTTCAGTGTGGACAAGCCATAACGTTCCTCAAGCATCCCTACAGGACAGCAGGTGCTTAACCCAGTCTGTATACAGCTGCAGGTAGTATCAGAGTTATTGTAATGTCCATCTGCCCAGCCTGGAGCAATCCAGACCAATATAACTCAAGCTACGTGGTTTTGGAGAGCTCTCTTCCTCCAAAATTAATGGCATCTTGCTTCTGAGCAAGTGCTTTGCCTGCAAGATGGTGACAGGGAGCTCTGCTGCTGGCCAACTCTGGTGGGAACGTTCTGGGTTATAGAGACTTCTGAGGATACAGAAACTTCCCCATGTATCTGCTTCTTTAAGCATCTACAGCTCTGAAATTCTTCAACAAATGGAAGACGAGGACCTGAATCAGTTGGCCCCAAAACAGTTGATTTCACAAGGTGCATCTGGAAATTTGAAAGTCTTGTTATTTGTAATAAAACACCTCAGGTTTTTGAGCTCTGGGTCATTCCATCACTTGACTTCTTCTGAAAAAATTGCCTGAAAAGGACCTAACTATTATTTTATGCACCACCCTGATGCATGTTCAGTGTTGAGAAAGGGGATTTCTTGCCATTATGCTCAAGGGCAAATTTATTTCCTGGCTAACATCTGGCCACAGACTAATCTTTCCTGCAATTTGCAAGTTGCTGGCATGAGTGAAAAAGAGAATTATTGAACTCTTTACCTGTTTGTATCCAATTAGGCAAAAAAAAAAAAGTTGCTGCGGGTAAAAATGATGCACAAATGAGAGATGCAAATGCCTTCATCTGTGCAGGCCCCTTTTTGCCAGAGCTTTGTGCACATATTAGCTTTTAGATGAATTGCAGAGAGTCACTAAAATGGCATAAGATCACCCACTCCAGAACCTTATTTCCTTAAGCAAGCACTCAAAGAAAAAGTTCAAGAATCATAAAAGCATTAAGGTTGGGAAGAACCACTGAGATCATCTGGTCCAACCCCAACCCATGCCTGTGACCACTCTAGGCCATGTCACTCAGTGCAACGTCCATCCTTCCCCTGAACACCTCCAGGGTTGTTGACTCCATCACCTCCTTGGGCAGCCTGTGCCAGTGCATTACCGCTCTTCCTGAGAAGAAAACATTTCCTAACACCCAACGCGAAACTCCCCTGGTGCAACTTAAGGCCATCACCTCTCATCCTATTGCTGTTATGGGGAGCAGAGGCTGATCCCCACCTCACCACAACCTCCTTTCAGGGAGTTGTACGGAGCAATGAGGCCTCTTCTGAGCCCCTCCTCTTCTCCAGACTGAACCATCCCAGCTCCCTCAGCTGCTCCCTATAAGATTTGTGCTCCAGACCCTTGATAGCTCCATTGCCCATTTCTGGACATGCAAAGAAGCTGAACAAGCAGAGATCACTGTTATCCTATTTCTGTCAATCAGAATCTGGGGAATTTCCAAACCAGAGACTGTGTCAGACAGCAAAGCCTCCCTCTACAAGAAAACAGAGGCATAAGGTGATGCTATGGCTCTATTGAAAAGAAAGAACCCTCTTATCTACGCAAAGACAAGATCAAGGTACAAGTGCACATTGACTCAGCATAACAGAGCAGAGGTTAAACCAGTATGGCAACTCAGTCAAGCATACTGTGTATGAGACCGTGTTATGATATTACGGAGTATAAAACTGATTTCCCTCTAAACAGAAATAGACAGCAGCATCTGTGCCATCCACAGCAAGGCAGACTGCAGCTCCTCTCTGTCTGCTTTGGACATGCAGAGGTCGGTGAGCAGCCTGGTTATCTGTAGATGCCCCTGTTCATTGAAAGGGAGTTGGACCAGATGGCCTTTTAGGTTCCATTCCAACTCAAACGATTCCATGATTCTATGATTATTTTTGCCTGCCCATGGAGAAAAAGGCCATGGGTCACCCAGTATGGCCAAGAAACACTTCGAAAGGTAAGATACAGGTCTTCAGGCCTATAAGTCTGCATGCATTGCCTTTGTGCCCACTTAATGCCTATCTGCCCATGGGATTATCAGCAATTTTTAGTATCAAGAGCCTAGGAAAGAAAGAGGCTGAGGCTCAGCAGCGTGCACAGCTGGTGCTCAGTAATGCAGGTATATTGCTACAGCGTGTGTAGTTTATAACTTATTCCTGAGCCCTGCTCCCCATAATCAGATTATGAAACCTTAGAATCAAGTTAATGCAAACAAACAGATCATGTGGAGAGCAATAAAAATAAAATATCATAATAAAAAACCTAAATAGAGAACATATTTGGTAAACAGAATGCTGTAAACAAACTAATGTGTCTCTCTGCAACAATATTCGGCAAGATATGGAAGAGCCCCAAGAGATGTCATGAAAACACAGCTGTTCTCTCATAGTGTGAGGTGAAGAGTGAGAGGAGGGATGCAATGGCAGCATGGCTGCTATGGCTCTGGGGTCATGGCAGGGACAGCCCCGTCATGCTGGTGGAGCAGGAAGGTGGCTGCTCTTGGTGCCTCACTTTCTTTGCACTCATGATAAGGAGATCCTGTGCTGAAAAACAACTCAGAAAACACTCTGCAGTTCTGGGGTCAAGGCAGGAGATCACAGGTTGTTTTGCGGGCAGCACAAATGCTCCAAGGGATGGAACACCTCCTCTGCAAGGACAGGCTGAGGGAACAAAGGCTGTGCAGCCAGGAGAGGGGAAGGCTTTGGGAAGAGATAAGAACAGACTTCAGTATCTAACAGGGTGTAAGAAAGAAGGAATAGATCCTTTAGCGGGGTCTGCTGTGATAGGACAAGGGAAAATGGTTTCATGCTAAAAGGGGAGATTTAGATGGGCTGTTAGAAAGAAGATTTTTATGATAAGGGTAGTGAAACACTGGAACGGGTTGCCCAGAAAGGTGATGGATGCCCCATCCCTGGAGATGCCCAAGGCCAGGCTGGATGGGGCTCTGAGCACCTGACCAGCTGTGGGTGTCCCTGATCATTGCAGGTGAGTTGGACCAGGTGGTTTCTAAGGGTCCCTTCCAACTGAAACCATTCTTTGATCTTGGCTCAGCCAGAAGGATGGAAGAGGCTGACACTTGGAGCACACAACACACACTCTCTGCCAAGGCAGGAAGCCCCCTACGCTGCCTGCTGCTCATAAACAGTTAAGTCTCGACATTTAGGGCAGAGGAAACTATCCACTTCTACCACTTTTGACTGGCACTTTTAAAGACAGTGTTTTTATAGATAAGCCTTTACCAAACCTGTGATTGTGCGCCAGTTCATTTTCAGCCTTTCTACAAGCTGAGGTTTGTGCTCTAAAAATGCTCACTTTACTTAACCTGCTATTACTGTTCTCTTAAATTTGTCTTGAAAAGCAGTTTACCACCTCCTGGAAGGGCTTTGCACACCTTAGCAGGCACTACAAACACAATGACACGTGAGACAGGTTCTGTCACACCAAGTGGATGTGAGGGAAATTTGCATTTCTGCGCCTGAAGCACATCTAAGGGTTTTGCTACATTGATACTAAGAAAATGTATTGAATATCTATTTAAAAGCTTCATTTTAGAGCCAACCAGCCTGCAGAAAATGGGAACCTCCAGCCATAAGCTGCGTGCTAAGGCCCACTCCTAATTTAAATACATAAAGCTTAAGACGGACTTGTAAAACACGAGCCCTTTAGGCCAATGGAAATGAATTATAAAAAAGCTGGTAAAAATGTTTTCCTAGTGCTTTGTCGCTCAAGTGTTCCTCAATTGTCCTTGCAGCACTCACCATAAGTCAAGGACTGCGCTCACCTGGAGGAAATCAATAGGAAACCCGAGTGAGCAATGCTCAGAGCAGGCCCTCGAGTGCCAAGTGGATCAATGAAGGGTGTGCAGTTAGAGAGTTGCTTCGGGTCTGCTCGTTGTCAGCAGGAGGAACCTCTGTATCAATAGACACAGTGAGGATGGGGAAGAATATGTCATCTTTGTGAAGTTTTCAAGTGGAATCTCAAGGCTAGGAACAAAAAGAAATTCTACCCAATTTCAGGTTGGCTCAGGTTTCCAATTTGCTTCCAGAAAGCAAGGACAAGAAAATGGATGCTATCCTTTGGGAAACAGAAAACGTGAGAAAACATTTACCTTTTTGCACTCTTCCATTTGGGGATTATTTTTAGAAGTGTGAATGGCTGGGAACAAGTACATAACAAATGTCATCTCATAATTGCCCATATAGCTGCAGGTACTCCACCCTGGATGTGCCCAAGGCCACGGAGGAGCCCTGGGCAACCCAATCAGTTGGTGGGCAACCAGCCCAGGGCAGGGGCTGGATGATCTTTGAGGTCCCTTCCAACCTAAGCTATCCTATAGTTCTATGAGTCTATGAACTGGTTCGTTAAATTAAGCTTTACATACAATAGTACTACATTACCCTCCTCCTTGAAGCAGAGGGCACGGAGTCTGGTCCCCTCACCCCCTCTAAGCACCTACATTTGGGGCTTCCTTTGTAGACAATGGAGACTCATGGGCAGACACAGGGAGATGAACTGCTCTCTGGAGGTGCCCGTTCCTCTCATCTTCTGCACAAGACAGTGGTGACTACTTCATCTGTGGGTGTCCAACTTATGTGAGGTGGTGGGCTGGAAGATATTCCTTTTACCATATGTCGCTTTCGTGTACATCTCCAACCTCCTCCAGTTGGTTGCTGACATCCTGCTGAAAACATCCCATCTTCTACCATCCCCTTGGGCAGTTCAGGAAAAAGCAGCAAGTGATGCTTGTGGATACTTCCAGTGTGGGTTGGGAGAAAGGACCACCACAGGCACCGCTTCCTCTCAAGAAGCTGGCAGCACAGGAATTCTTTGCTCTTTCTACCATCTAGGAGTGATTCTCACACACACCTTCTGTTAGTCATAGAACTAAATCTGATCTGGCATTGTTGTAATCCTTTCCCGTGATGATGAATAAGAAAGAGGCATATGAGACGATGGCAGATGTATTCAAAAGAGAAACATTTCAACAACCATGTTGTTACTGTAGAAGCATCGAGAAATATGTGGGGGAATTCGGGTTTTTTTGTTTGTTATTTTTCTTGCCTAAATACATGGATTTTTTCCTAATAAGACCAAATTCTATCTGTTCTACTCAAAGAGAAATATAAAGACGACTACAGAGAAAGGAAGCCTCTGAAATATCAATTTGTGGAGGAGGTTTGTGTGGTATTCTAAAGCTTTTAGTATTTCTAAAGGAAGATCAAATTTCTGTTCAAGCAGTTTTTCCAACAATGAAAATAATTTGCTACAAAAATCAACCCTTTCTGAACTTTCCCTCAGCTCCGGAGTTCTGCGATGACATGATTCAATGCTATTTTCAATTATCTCCTTTTGACAATGAAGCACAGCATTGTCCTTTACATTGAGGTTTTGACAAGAGCCTTTGTGCCTTCCTGCAGTGGTTGCAATTCAGATGTTTTCTGCTCCTAATTTTTTTAATAGACTCTTCCACTGAGCCCATCTCCAAATGAAATTAATTTAATTTAGATTCAAACGTACCAAGAAGGGACTTTATAGCCTTCCCCCCCCCCCCCCCTTTTTTTCCCCTAAAGAAATACGGCATCAAGAGAAATCTTTGAACACAAAGAAATCTCCAGGGAAGAAGATAATTTTGGCAACAGGTTGCACTATGCTCAGAGAACAAGACCCTGGAGGTGGGACAATTCACTGCTTTGCTCTCTGCTCGTAGGCATTATGGAAATATCCAAAGCAAACACCACTTTTTCCAGCTAGGAATTGTCACCTTTCTTCCAAGAAGGCCTACAAATGAGATAGGCCAAGAATTTGTGTTTCCAGTTCCCACTCCCAGTTGAGAAAGCCATAAGCTGAGCCTCTGCTAACTTAGGGGGAAGTCATTTTGGGGAGAAATTCAAAATAACTGTTTTTATATGAGTCAGAACATCATTGCATTGTTAGTAAGGCAGCCTATAACTACTTGTACACCAAGTACAAAGATGATGCAGCAGAAATATCCCCAGTATTGGCAGATCATAAAAGCAGGCATGCAACATTCACAGAGCCTGGGAGCTTCAGTTTGGACACTAGAAAGCCTGCAACAGAGGTGTGGTGCCGCACCAGGACAGTGCTCCAAGGGATTAAAGCATCTCAGACCTTGAACTCTTCCATTAACCCTGATTTTGGGCCGTACACCTATTCAGATTGAGAAGCTGAAGTGAAGACCCCAGTGGTTCTTTATGATCAACCTTCTCACACTCCTGACGTGCCACTGACAAAAGGAGAGAGCTTGGCATAAAAGGAGGGAGAACGCGTCATGGTTAGGCTTGTCAGAAGGACACACAAAGACTTGTGGACCCTAACTGTTAGAGCAGCACCAAGAAGCCAGTCTAAGTGGAACGTTGGCTTTAAGATCGTTAGAGAAAGGCTATATGATAACAGTGTGCTGGGTCAATGGGAACCGCTATCAGAAAGAGCTTCCGGGTTTCAAACACAACACTGGTGGCATCACATTGTGATAAATATGACGATGGTGATTTGTTCAGGAGATGGCAATTTCAGAAGGTCTGGCCATATCTGAAATTATCTCCTACAGACTGAGTACCAGTGCTGTATGCAGCAGAATCACTTCCATTATCCTTTATAGGTAAAAATGGCTTGAAACTGCTCTTTTGCTTGTTTGTTCTCTCAAGGATCTTTGTTCTGGAAGAGACCTTAAAATGATAATCCCTTCCAAAGTCTTCAACAGCAAATTTTAACTTTTCTAATAAAGAATCAGCAATTATGCAGTTACAGAAATGGACATTTTTTTTCGTGGCAAAGTGCTGATAAAACCAATGAAAATAATTTTGCAAATAATTATCATA
This sequence comes from Perdix hodgsoniae, assembly GCA_035772895.1. Taxonomy (NCBI): domain Eukaryota; kingdom Metazoa; phylum Chordata; class Aves; order Galliformes; family Phasianidae; genus Perdix; species Perdix hodgsoniae. The sequence goes on from JAPSGF010000147.1 coordinate 462,854, forward strand.
TTGAAGCTTGATGTGTTATGATGAAAATCTTCCATATCTTGGAAACAAAGAGACCTGTCAAGGTGCTTTTCAGTTTGACCATATAAATATATATCATCTGTAAACGGGTTACTTGAAAAACCATTTAATGACCCATGGTCATCCATTTAGGGTCTATAACACTGTGAAAAAGCTGTAGCCCATTCAGTTACAGAATCGTAGTAACACATTAGGAAGGAGTAAAAATAATTTAGGTCTGGAGGGGCTGAAAGCAAGGAATGATTAAAAGAGATACTTATGCATAATGACTTGAGAGGCAACGTAATAAGTTTCTTGGAGGCTACACGTAACAAAAAGATGGGATTTGTTTAGCATTACACACTGGGGCATAATTAGAGATAATAGGATTATATTTACGCATGGAAAAATAATCTGATTATTTGGAATCATTTGCAACTGTGAGAAAGAAATTGCATCTACAAAGGGTTAATTGGAGGCTACAAATCAGCAGCACCTTCCCTCCAGACATATCCTGCTTTGTGATCTTTAGAGCTGGAGCAAATCCTTGAGGAAAACTGTGACCAGTGCGCAGGTGAGGCTGCACAGTTTGGTGGGAGGAAGAGCACCCAGGAAAACAAACCCATAACTCAAGGCACATGACGTGTTCCTATTAGAAGGTGCTATTTCTCCTACTGAAAGACCTTGGAGAAGGGAAGACAGTTGAAACCAAGTGTAATGGCCTCATTAAAGCACTGAATGATTTTTATTCACTCTAAGAATTATGTCCTTACTGAAAGACATGATTATTTCCAAGACCACAGGCAGCATCCAAGAAATGTCTGAATCTGTAACAAGCCTGAAAGACTTTATGTCCAACCACACATCAGAGGACTGTGAGACCCCCCCTTAATCTTCCTCCTTTGGCCTGGCCATCCCACCCAAGGCCTTTCTCATGCAGACAATAAGATGCTCAAAGCATTGCTCAGGACTGATAACAATCAGGGTTTCACCAAGACTGATGAGAACAACAATGCTGTCTCAAACTAGGTGCCTGAAGAACTGGTAGCAGACACTTGGCTCAACAGCTGAAGGCCAACTGGGCATGCACCAAAGCTGTTGACTACAAGTCAATGGTCCTGCCCAGCAGAGCAATTGGACAGATAAATAGGAAAGGCATTACAACAAAGGAGTGATGACAAAAGGACCAGCACAATAGAAAGGTGCTATAAAGGAAGGGAAGAAGATTGCTCACCCCTAACAGAAGAATCCAGGTTTGCAGGGAAAAGCTTCACCAAAGATGGAACTCCAAAAAGAGATCCTTCCTCAGGGGCAGCCAGCCCTCAAATGAGGTCTAAGAGAGGTGCAGCCAGGCTCCATCCCTTCCCATCACACAGCTGAATTGCCTTCACCTGTGCTCCCAGGGCTGACCGGGTCCTTTCCCCAGGTGCTCCATCAGTGCTTCAGGCCATAACTCAAGTTACTATACACCCCATTAAGTATGCAATATACAATAACAAATGTAATCATAATAATTAACAAATAATAATAAAGCAATAAGTATATTGCTGATTCTTTCTTATGAGTGTAGGTTTCACCTGGGTCCAGGCTGATTCAATCCAAGTGATTGACCTGGACTGACCATCTGGGCACAGCATCCTGCCTAGAATCAGCTCCTAATTTCACCAATGCTTGCACCAGCACTGACACTGTGGTCATGTTTGAATGGTGTTCACAAAGTGCCTGCAGCTGTACTCTAGAGTTTGTAGGCTTCATTGCAGCATATGCCTCCTGTTAGATTTTATAGCCCATGCTAAATCTTCTGCCAGTGGATTTCCCACTGTTGGTGCTTGAACTGTCTCTGTTGGCAATGTCTTTCTTTACTAGACTAAAAAAAGAGAACAACAAAAAAAAACAACGACCAACCCAAGGTCATCTGTCTTCTATAATTGCATCATCATCTTGTCTTCCTCCTAATGAGACAAACAGATTGAGCTCGACAATCACTCTGTATAAGGCATTTTCTACAGTCTTCAAATCACTGTTTCCTACAACCTTCCCCATCTTTCCATAGACATTTAGAAGGTTGGGGCTGGAAGCGTGGTGCACAGAGAGACCCTTTAGCTTTCTGGTGAAAGGAGATGCACCAGTGCTGTTGTGACCCTTGTGTTACAACGGGAATGCAGTAGGTTAATAGTAATAACACTAATATAGTAATAACACTAAATAATACTAACAACACCACCCTGGAGGTGTTCAAGACCAGGCTGCATGGGGCTGTGAGCAACCTGGGCTAGTGGGAAGTTTCCCTGCCTATAGCAGGAAGTAGGTATCTTAAAGGTCCTTTCCAACCCAAACCATTCTATGATTCTGTAATTATCTGCAAAATTGAATTGCTGTGCATCTTCAACTTAGAGATTTCAACCAGGACAAATAAAAGAAAATGAGTGTCAATTGGAGAATATTGTCTTATTCAGCAGATATAAGAGTTTGGTGCTTGGAGATGGACGTGGCTCCAGCAGGAAGCCTTACACTAAGGGACAAACAAAAGTAAAGTAAGGTCTGAAAGTATAAAAAATTAAGATCTTCATGCTAAACTAACCTCTTACCTACAGCATGCCTGGGAGGCTACTGAGCTGCTGCTCCCACAGAAGCCATGTTGGAGTTTTGTAATCACAAACAATGCCTATATGAAAGCCAGTTACCTATTTCTGCTGTCTTTCAACTCACATGTTTCTTCATGGCAAGGATGTACCATATTTTATTGAATCAATATCCCAGAGTGTGGTGTATGGATTTTGCTGGCTTCGAGCAATAAGAGCCTTGAAGCAATCAGAAGAAAACAAACAGGGGGATTTGCCCTCTCTTCTGAGGATTCATTTTTAACTCCTAGCAGCATGTTGGATGCATTCAGTTGAATGTTACAAGTAATATTTTTGATCTATTGTTTCACCTTCTCTAAGGCATGTTTTATTTCAGAATAACCTTCTTTTGATGCTTTAGAGGTCCTCCTGGCAGATTTCTGAGCTGGATGACATCCTTGTCTTACCATACCCTTTTAGGACAAATAAAACCCAACACCATTCTTGGGTAGAATCGCACCATGAGAATCTCTGTGGGTAATACTTAATTCATCAACTCACCGGGGGAAAAAACATTCTGTATCATGCCCCAGTGTCAGTATTTTCAGCCAGGAGGATATAAAATAGCTTTCAGTCTCCATCTTTTGTTTTAAAGTGGAATCGGACCACTTCTTCTAGGAATTACATTTCAACAGCTGTAGACAGCTGAAGATCAATGCTCAATGCAATGTCCATCCACTAACTGACTCTAAACCAAATCTTCACACTACGAAACGATTTCTGCTACAGCGAATGTCTATTCAGTGCTGAACATTCGCTCACACACAAAGACAAAACAACAACAACAAAAAAAAAGAATGAGGAAGAATCGATGTAAGAGTGCCATCTGGTGACATCTGCCATAACCTTATATCATAGACAGCATCTTCTCTGCAGTGCAGAGTGGAAAAATTTAGGGACAAGGTCCACGACACCAGAGGAAACAGTTCTACAAAAGGGGTCCATCTGCTCCAAGAAATTGGCTGACTCTTGTTTGTAACACAAAACTGGTAGCAGATTGGTGAGCTGAACTTCAGAGGCCTAGCCCCAAACGTGTCAATACAGGTGCACAGCGTGTGTGTAATAATCACGGCCACGCATGCTAATTGAGCCATTGCCTTTGCAAATGGTTAATTAGGTACGTTGGACATGGAATGGGGATAACTGTGCACACAAATTAAGCCTGCACTTTTGTGCTGAAGTGATCTGAATAGCTGCCTCTGGGTTTCTTACCTTAATTTACTTATATATTAACATCTTGTATTTATGCAAATGCTTGTCATGCCTGGGGGTTTTGAAAGGCAATCACAATAACATGAACTCAGCTTAATGTCGTAGTCTGACACAGAACTGGCCCTTCTTGTCCAAAAGAATTTAATTTCTGTCATTCACCAATCTAATCCAGTTCTCTTTTGGGCATCTGCTCCATGTAAGAAAACAGAAGACTGAGATATATTTTGTGGAGAAGCTGATTGGTGCTTCCCATTGTTTGGTGCCCACCTGAACACTGTCCTCACCTGCAGGGACAACTCAGGACTGAGATTCTCAGTCAAAGAGGGTCTGAGTGGAACATTAGCTCTGTTTGCTGTACTTGAACCTCATGGGAGCAGATAAGGTTTGGGAGTCTGAGTGACTATTCTGCTGGCTAGCAGCCATAAGCACCACATTTCTGGGGGTAAAAAATAAACCTCTGCAAGAGACGTGGGGAAACTAAACCACATTTAGTGAGATCACATTTTTGGAGACTGCTTTTGTCTTTTGCTCTGCTGGGAGCGCTGGGGAGTTTATTCATGATGAGGCCCAGAGCTCCCATTCTGGGTCCCCAGTGTATAACCTCTAAGGTACAGGGAGATTAAAGGTGACAAAGGGACATCTTACAGTCCCTAGACAGTCAGTAGGTTAAAAGGCAGAACTGCAGAACACAGTCCTTCCTCACCTGAAAATATGCCCTTCCAGGAGCATGGTTTGCTTGTTTCAATACACAGAGTGGACAAGGAGATGGGTTAGGAAGGCTCACTGTTACCTTGCACATATCCCCCAGCTTCAGCACGTTGCTGTGCCTCCTCCTCACTGTGCCCTCAATATTCAGCACCGCAAAAATCTTTAATGGAGAGGCGTGATGCAGCCCAGCATACCTACACCTTTCATCTCTGTCTGTCCGGAGTCTGGAGCAACTCAATGTCTCTGTGAGTTGTAGCAAGCCTTGCTCAGCACCCCCCAAAACCTGCAGCATTAATTGCTGCCAGATTCAGCTGCTGCAGCCCTGACGCTGCCATTCTGCCAGGCAAACACAAACCTTCTTGCCAGGCCTGAGCTCTGCTTCTCTGCTAAAAGGAACACAGCATCCATCCATCCACTGCACAGAGCATCCCACCAAGGATCCCACACTGCACACCCGGCTTCAACTCCAACTCACCAACTCCAGTTCTTCCCTGCCAGAAGCACTCACTCCCCCATTTGCCACACGTGATTTTGACAGAGATCTTGGCTGTTATCTCTGGGCATTTTCCTCTGGACTAATGTACCCTCTCAATCACCAAGTTTTGTTAATGATGATAAACAACGCGATGTGCTGGCTGAAATGGTTTTCTGTCATTCCAGAAAATTTAGGACACAGGGATCTGCAAAATATGACCTCAATTTAAGTCCATCATTCTCTTCTCCTGGAATTGCTCAGCTGGAATAAATATCATTACTCTGACCAGAGCAACTGGCAGAGTGAATGGAGTGCAACACGCACACCTGGAGTGGAAGAAATCAGATGAAAATCCTACCCCAATGACAGGAACTGTGAAAAATGGAGCTGGCGTTCCCAGGGGCCTGGTGAGGATCCTGAACAGTGGCCAGCAGAAATTCGGCCTGTTTTTCTCTTGGTTCAGGGAGAAATTTCATGGTTGGGCTTTAGAAATGGCACTGATGAAGCATTTGGTGAAAAGGGATTAAAATAAAAGCAACCAACCCTTTGCCTTCCCTCCCAGAATTCACATAAGCTGTAATATAAATACTTCTGCACGTTTGCTAAGCAGTGCTTGGGTATCAGCCTGCACACAGCCTTGTGTCTCCTACAGGATAAAGCTTTTTACATAAGGGAGGGAGCAAAGAACTTGGCCACGGGGAAAAAATGGAGTACAAAAAGGAAAGGAAAGTTTTGAAAGTGCTGAGATGAAGGGTAGGTAACCCCTCCAGAGGGAGAAAGGTTGGCAGGGAAGAATGTCACCGGCTATTAGCTTGTGCAGAGCAGAGACAGAGAAGTGTCATTGGCATCTGTATTACAGGAAAGGGTCAATAGGAACAAGCCGAAAATGCAGTGTCTCCACTGCGCCCGTGATTTTCAATCACCAGTAGAGTTATGAAATTTTAGTTCCTACATTCTCCTTGTGAAGGTTTGGGTCTCTTCTGAAGACTGGGACAGAAAGGTCAAGGATGAAGTAGTCATTCTGCGGAAAACTGTTCTCTCAGTAATAACTGTTTTTACCTAGACTTTATAGATTGTTTGTATGAGTTCATTCGGGTACGTGCTGGTAGTTTGACCTCAGCCTAAGGGCTTATGGGAGAGCATCTGGTGTGCAAGATAACTCGCACTGGCTTTGGCACTGCTCTATGTAGGATCCTTGGGTCTTGATCTACTTTGCACACATGGGTCACGGAAGTTGTGGAGAGAGATTGATGACTTCCATGCATTTCCACATTTTCAGCATCACTGAACGTGCTGCTGTTCGCTCTATCTTGGTGTACAGAAAGAGGGGAGGCTGGGAAATAATTCTGTAGCATAATCTTCTCTTGGTGTAGGCTGTAACTGTTCACAGCCATATACTGCTGCTGCAAATCTTTTTTTCTGTCACGGTTTCCAGTGTAGGACCAAGTGAGCAACGTATGCAGGTGGATGGGGGGGAGCTTCCTTTTTTATCATAATAAGCTTTTCTGAAGTGTCTCAGTAACTTGTGCATAAACGTGATGTATTTCCTGAGAGACTGTCTCATGGACTGAAAATCATCCTCACTTGGTGAGGTCTTGCTAATTCTTCTCCGAGCAGATGTGGTGATGTCTGAAGGCCTGGCTGTACATCACCACGCTGTGTGATGTTTGCAGAGTTGCAGGTTTTATGAAGCATGTAAATGGGCTTTTTGTGAAAAATAAGTTGCAAGACACCATTTCCATACATCAATTTGGTATAAGGATATGCTAGAAAAGCATCCCCTGGGAGGGCGGTGGCTGATGGATTTGTCCTAGGGAAGGGTGAGATACCACATCTTTGGACCAAGAAATGCATGGGCCAGTATGTATGGGCTGTAAGCACAGCATACATCTGGTGGAAGAGGGTCTGATGATAAACGCAGTCCAAAAGTGCAGTCTGAAAACTCAGCATTAAGTTCCCCAATACCAAGCTTGGTCTTACTGCTGGCTACACAGGTTGTTCCAATTTGGTCTGAGGGGAAAAAAAAGTACAGGAAATACCCCCAATTTATATTCAGGTATTTCACAGCATGGAAAATGTTATTTTGCCTCCTGACACCCCTAACACCAAGGATCTGTGAAAGGATGAGATCCCAAAGAGGTTACTGAAAGGTCTGAGTTCGTGAACCCTCCACATAATGAAGAGCTGCTATTGGCATCTATGGATAAGAAACAGTTTAAGTGGAACAAGCTGCTTTTTGATTGCAAAACTCCACATTCATCTGTTGGTTTCAGATTCACAGCTGATGGGCTTTTGACTCTTTAAGTTACTATATTGAGGGTTTTTTTCTTGCCAGCAGTCCTGGCATAAAGAAGGGGCTGAGTCAGAGCATGATCTACTGGGTGAGAAAAGCAACAAGAAGTATAAAACTTGCAGGTTTATTTTGCTATGGCTGTTCCACTCACAGCCCTCTTGTAGGCAAAAGGGAATTCAAAGCATACAGCTAACAATGCACTAATTACTGTTTTGACGGCTTAGTAGTTCATCTAATTAATACAGAATATCTTCAACAATAATATAGTTAAAATTGTTCTTGATACATTGCTCTTTTTTTTCCAGTGCTGTACCACCACTGTATCCTGTGACCTGCACTGTGGACACTATCATCTTAGCCAACCTGGCGATATGCCCCTGACTGCATTGGGATGGTGGTTTTACCTGCCAACATGCTTAAGAATCAGTGCACTGTGAGCAAGTATTTAGGGTACAGCTGTGTGTATAGGAAGGCCAAACTATTCAAGGTAAGAATGCATTGCCCTGTCTCCAAATGAAAAGATAAAAACCTGTTTGAGACTAACCAGCATTGTCAGGGTTTTGTACCTTGTGCAGCATAACAAGGCAGTTCAGAAGCTGGTGGGGCCACTTGTGTGCAACAGACAAGTTACAGTGCTGCTCTGTAATATCCTGTTACTGAAGTGGCAAGGGATCTATTCAATATAATAACTTTCTGAGCACTCGCTTGATGGAGATGTGAAGGCTGGAGATACCCAAGCTCATGCCATGGCACAATGTGTGCCAGAAAGGCTACAGCCTTGTACATCCTTGGATCGCACTCACTGCCCCATGCAGAGCATTCCACTCTTGCAGTGATGATACCCTACCAAGCAGATGGACACGTGTTGCTTTAAGTTTCTTGGAGCTCATTGACATCTGAGCCCATTTGTGCCCTGGTTAAATAGCTGCAAGCCATCCAATAACCAAATCCCAGACCACCCTGCCAAAAACTTACGTGTGAGCCAGGCAGCTCACGTTTCTTTGTGAGACGGCCCTGAAACAGCAGAGCTCCACCTCAGCTTCTGCTCTTGGACACCTGTAAGGATAGAAATACAGCTTAGTAAAAATGCGTTGCGGAGAGCACAGAATCTGTCCCACAGAGCGATACATCAGTGTGAACCCTGCTGTGCCGAGGGGAATAGATTTGTGGAAGGGATATTTAAGGGACTCTTAATATGTTTCATGAATCACAGAAGGGGGAATTTATGTCTTTTGGGGGTCGTGACAGTTTAACAAGGTTTTGGCTGAGATTCTAATGGCTTATTGCTGAAATGTAACTATTATAACGTAAAATTTAAAGATCTTGGCCAGAGGAAGCAGCTGAATTTAGCAGCACGCTGGAGCTGCTGATCTGAAGGTAAAACCTCTCTCGTGTGATCCCAGTTGGAGGGGACAGAGGGTGTTACAGGGCTGCAGCCTGGGCTCTGACAACAGCACTGCCATCCACCTGTGGTTCTACTGCTTCTGCCCCATCGCCTCTCCCACTTTGGGCCACATTTCCCCATTATAAGCAATGGCTTTTGTACCTTACAGAGAAAACAGAAGGAGAGAGCCACGCTCTTGGCTATGCAGCCTTCAAATTAAGGATTTGTCTGAGGCCTGAGCCAAAAGAGCTTCTTGCAAGAACTATCGCCTCTCTAGGCTAGACACATTCATTTTTTCAACAGAAAGGGAATAAAACCTCTGATAAAGGGAGTTCATTCGGATGTACAGGACTTCCACTGCTAAATGCATGCTGCTGTGAGTACAAAGCATTTTTCTGTTTGTCTCTTCTGCTTCTGAAGTTACTCACATGGGAGGTACCACAGGACTACAGGGAATGGCCCAAGTTGCACAGGGAGAAGTTCACATTGCACGTTCCGAAAAATTTCTTCTCCAAAAGAGTGGTCAGGCACTGGAATGGGCTGCGCAGGGAGGTGGTGGAATCATCATCCCTGGAGGTGTTCAAGAAACGTTCAGATGTTGTATGTAATGAGGGATGTGGTGTAGTGTGGAAATACTGGTGGTAAACTGGATGATATTGGAGGTCTTTTCCAACCTTGGTAAGTCTATGATTCCATGAACTGTCCAGCATTGATATCCAGGCACTCAGTGCCCCACAGCTCCAGATCTCCCTCACTCCCCAGTGCAGTTTCCCCATCCTTGCAGATGCTCAGCAGCTTCTCCTAGTCTGAACTTTCTCCTTTTCTCCACCATCAGCTTTTATCAATGTCTCTGATGCCTTTCTCCCCACTGAGATCACCCCAGGAGAATAACTTCCTCAGCACCAACACAACGATCAGCAGCTTTTCCAGGAGCTATTGCACTGGTTAATAGGTTCCTTGTGGATTTCCTTCACTCTGTGGGAATGCCACAAGTCTGGCACCATTCTGCACAGTTTACCAGTTGGCCACATCTCAGGTGTTTCCGTGAGTTTATCAGGCTGCTGGCAGCAAGCCCAGCTCTACCAGCTCACCGCAAAGAGGTGTGGTAGGGCATTAAAACTGGAGCCTCAGGTTCTGATGGAGAGAACTCAGCATTTTCTGGAGCATGATGGTGATGGGTCAATGGTTGGACCTGGTGATCTTAGAGGTCTTCTCCAGCCTTAGTGATTCTATGATTCTACGGCTGATGGGCACCTCTCTGAGCAGTTCCAATGCAGAGCCAATTCAAGCTAAAGGCTTGCTTTTAATTAATTATTTTTTTTTAAGCTAAAAGATCTCTTTCTTTCTGCCTCTGGAGTGGTGCACAGAGGGAATTGCTGAGGGTTCAGTGTATGAGAAAATGAAACCCTGTATCCCTGATGGTGCAGCGTGGTATGGCTGACAGCTAACAAGAAATTAATTTGGAATACTTTTACTGCTTATTTGCTTGCTTGTCATCCTCTCTGCTACTGTAGTTGGTTTAATTTTTCATATTTCTGCAGCTCGTGATATAATTTATGTGATGTTTTGTTTTGTACCAGACCCAGGTCCTGAATCTCAGGTGCGTGGCTTTGTCAAGGCAGAAAAAGAGGGGGAGATCCCAAAGCGAGTGCATGAGCTGTGCCTGGCCTCCCAATGTGACCACATATATCTCCAGGGAACAGAAAAGATAAGGCAAGAAAAACTAAAAAGTGGTGTTTTTTGCCTGGATTGATGAAATGCTCTCACCTCCCAGCGAACCTTCCCTTTTCCACGTAGTTTAGCAAAGACTCAGATAAGCAGCAAGCAGCCAAAGTTGAATCTCCCCAGCCCTGTTGTGTTCCCAGCCCACACCTGGTGGTGGAGAGCACCCTCACACCAGCCCATGCCTGGGGAAAGGCCACCTCTCTCATTACAGCTGTCAATTATCCCAGTGCCCTTTCCATCCACTGCAGCATCCTGCAATCCATCGATCAGTGCTCTGGCTAAAGGTCAGGCTGCAGGGCTTGCCTGCTTGGCTGCAAAGGCATTCCCATAGCAAGCACCCAGCTGCTGTGCTCAGGCTGTGGGTCTCTGAGCCCACACTGCAGCCACCAGGCTCTGGAAGAGCTTTGTGTCTTAACCCAGCAATCCCAGAAGCAGACAGGGAAACCTCTGGTTCCCATCACAACTGAATTACAGAATCACAGAATGGCCTGGGGTGGAAGGGACCTCAGGGATCATGAATCTTCCTTGCCATCTTCCTTACCAGAGCCAGAAGATGCTGCTGTCAAAAAGAAAGAATACATCTCAAAAGCATAGAAATTTGGTATGTTATTTGTACCTTATGTGTTATTTCAAGAGCCCACATCTGCATGTTTCTAGCAGTGAAGAGGTTTCCTCTGCCCAGCTCAGGCTGGATTTGGTAGTCATGGGGATGTTCCTTCCAGGCTTCTCCCACGCAGGCAGCTTTACTAATCTCAACATCAAAAGCTTACCCTAGTAGAATCGTAGAATTATGGAATCAGTAAGGTTGGAAAAGACCTCTAAGATCACCAAGTCCAACCCCACCATTCCCACTGCCCACATCCCCCCAGTGCCCACATCCCCATGGTTCTGAAACACCACCAGGGACAGTGACCCCATCACTCCCTGTGCAGCGTGTGCCACTGCATCACCACTCTTGCTGAGGATAAATGTTTCCTAATATCCAGCCTGACCCTTCCCTGGCACAACACAAAGCCATCACCTCTCATCCTATCACTGTTAGCTGGGGACAGAAGCCAACCCGCACCTTCCTATGTGACCTTCGCAAGGCTCGCCATCAACTGTCCCTCGTGCTGCTGCTCATGACCACACTGGACACGTTGTGCTTCCTCCTAGAAAACTTTTGTGTGTCTTGTTTGTTTTTTTTTTTTCATTTTTCTATTTTTTTTTCACCTCTCCGCAGCAGAACCCAGCAGGGAATTAAAGCCCTTTGTATGTGGAAACATCATACCACGCTCTAACTCTAAAAGTGCTTTGGGGATCCTCTCGGATAAAAGGTAGCAGAGAAATGTAAATGTATTCTTTGGATGAGCCCTCTGGATTAGCATGTGAATTTTCAATTGCATCGGCCTGGCAGAGCTGGGAGCCGCAGGGTCTCCCATTACACTAATTCACCTGTAATCTCTGCTACTGACTCTGGTGCAGGGGTGGGGAATCCCTCAGTGCCCACTCCTGCTGCCCAGCACTGCGCTGCACAACACATCAGCTCCCGCATGCTGCCCTCAGCCTAAAAAAAAATAAAATAAAATAAAATAAAAAGGAAAAAAAGAAAAAAAGGCTTTTTTGGGGTATTTGTTCTCAAACCGAACACAAGCTCAAGTTTAAGCAAATAAACAAAGCGGGCTATTATGTAATCTGCTGTTTCTCAGCATCTGCGTTTCGGGATGCAAAGCGCAGGAAGGCTTTGATTACAGAAACTGGGGCACTCGCAGCCTTGACAACAATTCCCGACGTGCTCTGAATGCAGCACACCCAGTGTGAGCAGAATCCACCTCCCAAGGGACCCTGCACCGTTCCCTGCAGGCTCCTAAACTCCCAGGGTTATTTCTAGGTGCAAGACCTCTGGAAACAGCTGCTCCAGTGATATCACATGCTCAGAGTTTTATGAATCGAAGAGCTTAAATGAATGCTCCCGCTCTGCCTGCTTGGAAGATGCTCACAGCAAACACTGAGCCTGGGCTTCCACCCTCATTGTGTATGGTATTGGCCATAAGAAACACGCCCTGCCCTGTTTTGTGCTTTCCACCTCTGGAAGTTGCTGCTTGCAAAGTTGCTTGCTTCTCACCGGCACCATTTCCTACTTCCCCCTGTGACTGCATGATTGCCACACCGTCTCTCACCTTTACACCCACCATCCATCAGTGTTTAACCTGAAGTCAGCCTTACATGCAATCATCACACATGTTAGCAAATGCTGATGGGAGGGGAAACACGTCCAGTTGCAAGAAGTCACTGCAGACAAAGCCTGGTTACATGGAGCAACAGTGGGGCTGCTTCACACACATCCTTTTCCCAAGATAAAAACACACCCCATATCCTAAACCAGGTGAGATGAGTTGTGCCCCACAGGTCTGCCTCTACGCCAGAGATTAGTCCAATTTCTTCACGAGAAAAGTGCACAGAGCACTGATTTACATCATGCCTTTCAGTCTGCCCTGGTGGGATATGGAGACGCGTATCTGGAGCCACCATTAACTTTTCCGTGATGAGGAGAGAAGTGGTGGCCTCAAATTGTGCCAGGGTGGATCAGATTGGATATTGGGAAGAACTTCTTATCAGAGAGATTGGTGATGCAGTGGCACAGCTGCCCAAGGAACGGTGGGGTCACCATCCATGGAGGTGTTCCAGAACCGTGGGGATGTGGCACTGAGGGATGTGGTTTATGGAGGAAATATTGGTGGTGGGCAGATGGTTGGACTAGATGATCTTAGAGGTTGTTTCCAACCTTAATGATTTAATTATTTCTCTTTCAGTGCCTGTGGCACCAAAGGAAACAAAATAAACTATTTTTAAACTGTGGTTCTCAATCAGGACAAAGATTGCCCCGGGGCTGTTCAGACACCAGTCCTGGTATCTCTGCTCACACTGTTCCCATTGAAGCCACAAACACTTCTGTGTTTTCTTCCACCCAGGCAGGGAGACACAAGCTGCTCCTCTCATTACCCCCTCTTGGTGAATAAGGGAAGAATGCAGCTCTTTTATGTTCATACCCTAATTTATTTAGTTAAAGCTTTCCTGCCTTGTAAATTTCGCATCTCCCTCACCCCTAAGATGTGTTGGTTCCTCCCATCCAGCATCACAGGCACCTGCAGCCAAGCAGAGGGATGCTCTCACGTTGGTTGTGTAGACATTCCCATTGGTATTTGGGGCTTCTGGGGACACAAAGCTGCTAGTGAGCATCCAGAGGAGGTGATGGTGGTGGTGGAGATGCCTCTGGTTGTCCCATCTCCAACCTAAGGACCACTCTGAGACTCACATAAAGTGACCACGAGGGAAGATGCAACTGCAGGTACACAGACTGTGAGCTTTATGCTTTGCTATTCTCTGTCTGTTGTTCTGGCACCAGCCTGCTGCCATGCATCTTTATTTCAAATGGAAGTGTTTGGGAAAAGGCTGTTTCTTTCAGTGTCTCTGGAGTCCTTAACATGTTTTCATGTGCTTTAAAGTGAATAATCATAATAATGGCAATGATGTCCTGTTACAAAGACTGCGAGTAGTAAAAGCTTCATCACGGCTGCTTGAATAAATCACTAGGATGCTGTAATATGCATCTCTGACATGCACAGTTTTGATTATTACAAAGTGCTGCTGCACTGTGATGCATAAGAAGTATGTGCATGGAAGGCAGATCAAAGAGGAGCATCCATCCCCGTGTTCACTTGGAAAAACAGAAACAGAGACGGGATGGGAAGTCACCTGCCATCTCTGGGATGAGGAGCACAGCATGAAGACAGGCAGGAGATCCTGGGTGGACTCATGCCCACTACATTCATGAATTTAAGAGTGAGACAGCATGTCTGAGCACACTGCCAGATGCTCTATTTAAAGTCCATGGAAGAAAACAGGCTCCTCCAGGCAGGAGCTGGTGTGAGCTGGTTGTAAATGGGATAAATGACCTTCTGCTTTTGTGCAGAGCAATCCAAGTAAGTTTTATAGACAAAGCCATCTACCTTCAGTGCCCAAATGGCTGGGGCAAAGCCATTCCCCCAGCTCAGCCTCATGCAGATTGTGCAAAGCTATCAGGATTTCAGAGCTCCCAGGGGACGTCCCACCAACTCCGTGGGTCAGCAGCACCAAGGACGAGTTGTGTCCTGTGTCACACGTGTTCCCATGCATGGCTAGATGTGTCACTGCTCTTGGTGATTTCTTGGTGAACGGTGGGTATTCTTGGTGAATACCTGTGGGGATGTATCACAGTCCCATGTGCCCACTGGTTGACTAATTAGAGAGCCTGGGATCTTCTGCTCTTCCAGATCTCTCCACCAGATATACACTGTGCACATAGAAATACCTCTTTAGGTGTGCTCCTGTGTAATTTTCCATCCACAGAGTACAAGACACATCTTCCTTATTTTACACTAAGGGAAAATACCACCAAGAGAGCCTCGAACATGAACACTGCTATTCTTATAGCTGCGCTGTGCACCCACAAGCATGCGTTGCTATGTTGGGCCAGACACAAGATGGCAACTGGTGCCATCTTCAGCCTGGCTGAAGACATTCAGCTTGCAGTGCAGAGCAAGGTATGACACCACGAAGGCAATTGTGACACATGGGGAACAACAGCCTGTCCTGTTCCTTGGGGCTGCTCTCGGCGTTCGGTGCAGGTGTTCCCACAATTTGGAGATACAACTCCATCCTGCACCTTGCTTCTCTGCTGACAGCAATCCCTGCTGCAGCAAGCTGCCAAAAAAAAAGAGGTCGATGAAGGAAAAGAGATTGATGGAGATCCCTCTATGGACAGAGGTTTGCCCAGAGCTGTGCTGTTAATTGAACTGGACCATTTTCAGAAGTACTTAATGCACAGATTCGATATTTGAAATACGGAGACACTTCATACACTCAGCCAGCAGCAGCACATGAAAAGTGGGCACGGGTGTCTGGAGAGTCCAGGAATGCACCTACAAAGCACTCAGACAGGCTGTGCAGACAGAGTCTGAGCACAGCTGTTGGATTTGCAGACAGAAGACCTTGCTGAAGCGTGTTGATAATAGAAACAGGAAAAGAGTGTGATAAGGAGCTGAGAAGGGATAAAAATGAGACAGCAAAATTAAGGCTTTTGTTATTTTGCCAAGGAACAAAAACTAGAGGGAGTGAGAAAACTCGGTGAGAAACAATAGCAAAGCCACTAGACAAGGTAATAAATATGTCTGATGAACAATGCAGCTCCAGCCAGCAAGGATACCATTCTCAATTTGAAACAAAAAAAGCAGGAGTGGAGGTATAGGTAGTTACACTGGAGTGCAAAACTCTGACACCCACATGTAACACTGGAAGTGAAAAAATTTCCATATTTAAAGAAGATCGACAGATGTCATCCCACCTTTAAGGTGGAGGAGGTTTGGAGAACTCTAGGTAAGCCCAGTATCAAACTGAAGGAAGACAGCAGTGGTTCTGGGTTCAGACACAGGCTTCTGGGTTTCTGTTGGTGTTTGAGAAGGTGCGTTGGTGGCCAGTGCTCCTACTGCAACAATAGGTAATAGAAACATATGGGAGAAAGAACTCGGTAGCATGCAAATCAAACCTAAGGCAATATTCTACAGATGGGTTTCCAGAAAACAAGCGAAAGTTGGAAATAGACCCCAGTGTAACCTAAGAGACAGCTGGAATGCATCACTCCATGAGCGCTGCTGGGAGGAATGGGTGAGCCTTCAAATTGAGTCCTCACTCCTGCCAGGGAACCTGAACAGAGAGCTGGATCTGATCACCTAGAAATACTGAATGCTACAGACAGCTGCTCTCCATCTCTGGTGCCATGGGGACCCATTTCCAAGCCAGTTTTGAAGTGACCAAGGAGGAGTAATGTCAAGCATGATCTAGGATTGCATTTTGTTGCTTTTGTCCCATGTTTGGGCTTCATTTCACCTACCAGCTTCACCTGCCTACAAATCAGCTGTCCAAGGCTGATTTTCTCTCCCTCAGGTCCCTTCAACAGGGAGAGGGAGATATTTCTGCAGAGTAACCCACACAGAACACCCTTTGCTGACCCTGGCTGGAGAAGCCTGCCTCGAGGCTGAACCCATCACCTGGATCCAATCATAGAATCATGGACTCATTAAAGTTAGAGAAGATTTCTAAGATCATCCAGTCCATCCCCAACCCACCCCCACCATGCCCACTGCCCATGTCCCTCAGTGACACATCTCCACATTCCTTGAACACCTCCAGGGGCAGTGACCCCACCACTCCCTGAGCAGCTGTGCCACTTCATCACCACTCTTCCTGAGAAGAAATGTTTCCTAATGTCCAACCTGGCCATCCCCTGCCACAACTCAAAGCCTTCACCTCTCATCCTATTGCTGATACCTGGGAGCAGAGGCTGACCTGATCTCCTTTCAGGTAGTCGTAGAAAGTGATAAGGTCTCCCCTAGGACTCCTCCAGACTGAGCAATCTCACTTCCCTCAGCTGCTCCACACTGATCCATTGCCTGGATCCATTCCAGGCCAGTAGCGCTGGTCCCATTGATGACACTTGAGTGCAGCCTTGGCACTATGACTTGGGTTCAATGCATGAGCAGCATCTCCACCCGAGCAGACTTTCTGAAAGACTGTCAGCAAATAGTTCCTGCCATTCTGGTTCATGTTTAAAGAATCTGTTGTTATCTCAACATTTTGTGCCCCGCATTGGACACCAAAAGGAATTGCTGTGATTTAACCCCGCAGGCAGCTCAGCACCACACAGCTGTTTGCTTGTTCCCAGCCAATGGGTTGGGGGAGAGAATTGGAAAAAAGGTAAAATTCATGGGCTGAGATAAACACAGTTTAACAAGGCAGAAAAGGGAAAATAATAATGATAACAGAAGACATTAAACAAGTGATTCACGTAGCAATTGCTCACCACCCACCAACCCATCCCCAGCCAACTCCCCCAGTCCTATAGTTCCACATGATGACATATGGTGTGGGACACCTCTTTGGGCAGTTTGGGCCAGCTATCCTGGTTCTGGCCCCTGCAGGTCATTGTGTACCCTCAGCCCTGTGCAGGCAAGGCAGTGTGAGATGCTGAAATGCCTTCAGCTCTGAGCAGCACACCTCAGCAATGACTAAACATCAGTGGGTTATCGATAGTATTCTCATCCTAAATCACACAGCACCATAACAGCTACTGGAAAGAAAATTAACTCAATCCCAGCCAAAACCGGGATGGCAGATGTGAGTCCAAGAGCACCATGCAGTTCCCAACACACCGAGCTGTGGCAAAGTCTGGGGCTGCCCACACCACCCTGCACACAACACTGGGATGGCATCTGCTGCCCAGGCGAAAGCAGAAACTCTGGGCACCAAACTGCAGTGCATCAGCCCAAAAGATCTTCCTTTAAAATTAGGACTTGAAGTCACGTCTATATCAACCTGACCACTGGGCCTGTGGTCAAGGAAAGAAAGATTTGAAAGTTACACGCTTAAAAAAAGCAAGACATTAGAAACCACAAGACTTTTGAGCTATTAGGCTGCCAGGCAAGTCAGAAAGATAGCCCCTAAGATTTATTAACATTATCTGCTACACAGCTCCCAGTTCGGCTTCAGAACTTGTGGGAAGTCTTATTTATCAACCGGAGAGAAAGGACAAATGTAAGAACGGGCCGTGACAGATAATAATTCAGCGTGCTGGGTGAACCTACAGAGACTGGCATTTTTCACTTCACTTCTCTGTTTGCAAAGAACTTGGCACTGGCATTGTTTTCATTTAATTTCTCTGTTTGCAAGAGATTTGGCCATTCATTTTGGCTGGAGATCCGATAAGCAAAGCTAAGGAAACACAGGGCACATGTTGTTCTTGAGTGGGGCAGAGTTAGGGAAGCTGAAAACAGCTTTTTATTAACAACTCAAATATTGGCTGGTTGTTTCAAGGAGGGAGGGAGGAAAAACCTGCTCAAGAGTTAAGCTCAGAAAAATCCCAGATTGTTGCTGGAAAATTTTCTGGTTTCTCGTCTTGATAAACACAGTGTCACACTGGAAATTCAAGTCTCACCTTGTGCAAATGTCCATAAGGGGAGAGATATGAGCAGATGAGACACCAGCACAGACCTACAGAGCTGCATAGCCTGGTTGCATGCAGTTAGACTGGGATGCACTGGGTACAGTACCAGGATGCTCAGATGGGTGCAAGAGCAAATATGGAGATGTGAGTGTGGTGGCAGGGTGTCAAAGGAGCTTGAGCTTGGGTAGAAGGGGACAGCCGTGCCACTGCACCACAGAGCTGGAACTGTCTGATTCAGTGCTGGGCTGATGTCTTCCCACTCACCAGATAAACCAAGCTCTCTCAGCTCAGCCCTCTGGGTACAGTGGTTGGTGGTTGGGCAATATGGATGGGATGTTCTGATGGACTGCTGGAAAGTGAAGCTCTCTGCAGATGGGAGCTGGCAGTCTCTGAAGGACAGAAATGAGGAAAGCAAAAGAAAGGAGCAGCCACGCCAGGATAAAAAACAAGCCATCTGGGTTATCTTATCACCATCAGTTCTGCTTGGGCCTCCTGCTGAAAATAGGGCCTACATGTCAAAACACTTGAGCTATGGTCCATCAGAAGAATTTCTCTTCCTCACACTTCTACTGGTGTGGGTTGAACACCCCATCCAGTGTGCAACAGCAAAAATGGCTCTGCTGCGAAGAGAATAATAGGATGTCACAGAATCATAGAATGGCCTGGGTTGAAAAGGACCACAGTGATCATCTAGTTTCAACCCCACTGCTATGTGCAGGGTCACCAACCACCAGACCAGGCTGCCCAAAGCTACATCCAGCCTGGCCTTGAATGCCTCCAGGGATGGGGCATCCACAACCTCCTTGGGCAACCTGTTTCCAGTGCCTCACCTAAAACATGTCCAAATGACATACGCTCTAGTCCAATTCCTCTGCAATGAACAGGGATACCTGCAGCAGATCAGGTCCTCAGAGCCCCTCCAAGCCTGACCTTGAATGTTTTCAAATGGGACATCCACCACCTTTCTGGTCAACCCAAGCTTTATCATAAAATATGTTTTTCTTATATCCAATCCCAATCTCCTCTCGTTCAGTTTGAAACCAGTTCCCCTTGCTCCCGTTCCCGAGTAAACTACACAGTTTGAGATGGCCATGCTTCACCCTTTCCTAACAACGATACCCTCCCACCCCCTCAAAAAAAGGGAGTGAGTTTAGAAAGGCAGATTTCATTTGAACAGAAACTGGAAGAGATATAAAGCAGAGGCAAAATAAAGAAGAAGAAGAGTAAAAAAGGGCTGCAAATTTGTCTCCTACCTCTGTGCCTTTTCTGCCTTGCCTCCAGCACCTTTGTTAAGCATTCATGTCAGCTCCAGGCAAGCTGGGAAGACCCTGGGAAGCACTGCTGCTTCTGCCATGTTGGCAGGCAGTCATTGCTTGCCACGCCATGCATTCAGCTCTGCTTCTCTTCCTGTCATCTGTGTTAGCCTCTCAGTGTGATGCAGCACATGTAGCTCCATCTGATATTCACTGCTGAGCTCCACCACTGCTCCCCATGTCCCATTGTCTTCCAGATGGGTTTCGAGGTGGGGCTCACACCAATGGCTCCAGAGAATTGCAGCCAGGTCTGGTGAGGGAAAAAACAAACAGAAGAAAAGCACAAATATGATTATAAGACCAGCCACAGCTTGCTCATTTTGCTGGATTTAATTTGTTGATATGTTAGTTTTCATCAGAAATGTGTTTTCTGTATGTTTTATTTAAAATATTGGTTCAGCTGCTTGGAAAAATGAAGGCATTTTAGTCTGCCCACCTCACCCTCCAGAGAAAATAAGATCTTAAAGGTAGAAAAAAGGGAGAAGTGAAAAGCAAATGGAAGAAAATGAAGCATACTTCTGCTGTTCCTGTTGATTGCAAAGCCATTTCTTACTGGAAAAACATAAAAAGAACTTTCAGTAAAATAAGAAGTCAGTCTCAGCTGGGATTCTAGGGATAGGTACAAGCTAAGGTGGTTAGCTTAACATAGTTTTTTAATTCTTTGCAACTCACTCGTTTTGTCTTACATAAAAGCACTGTTCATCCTTTCCTCAGACTGAATTCTTCATCTTCCCTTGGATAAAAAGAACAAATAAATAAAAGAATTTCAGCCTACCTTTCAGCATCTCTACAACCTTTCTGATTTTCAGCCCAAATCAGTGATTTGCAAAGGTGTTGTTCCAGTATCTAGCAGGCACCCTGAAGAATCCATGGATAAATATGTCAAGTTAAAGCCTGTTGATGGGATTAAAGCTCTGTTGAAATCACAAAAATGCTTCATGAAAAGCTTACTGCCCAGGAGCTGAGTGATTTGGTGTAACAGAATGACACCTGTGACTATTTGACACCAATACATTTGAAGGCATTAGGCTTTTGTTAAGTGTGTAGTTAGACAGCCAAGCCCTGGAATGTGTTAACTTGTTGGACTGGATGCAATTAGACTCTGCAGTGAGGCTATCTTGCTATGATATTTCTGCTGTTGCTTAACCTGACATCACAGATTCTGCTGAAATAGAGTTTAGCGGTGTTTTCAGTGTGGTAGCAATGCCAGTACACATTAATTCATGATGGACCACAGGAATATGGTACTCCAAATGCACTGCATGATTTATAGCCATGTAGAGCTCAGAGTAAATGTAAGAGTAAAATGTGTTGGGCTGTGAAGGGACAAGTAAGGTAATGGGTCTTCGGAGACTCCTCCACAATGATAACTTAACTCTGTAAGCTGTATTCTGCTGAGCCAAGGCAGCTGTAGGCATGGAAGAGGCACAAGCTATCAGCAAAGTTTTGCTTTATACACAGCCTTGTTCAGTTTATTAGTAACCACCTCCAGTTCTCCCCTTGGTTTCTACTGGGTTAAATGCACCCAGGATAACCACAGCCTGTAAACCTTCAGTCCTGCAGGTGTGACGAAGGTGGTGATTCTGTTGCTTGAAGTCCCCTCAGGTCCCACCACAATAGACACGAGCAGCTCTTTCACGAGGCTGAGTGGATGCTGTCCCTTGAGGACCTCACCCAGGGCAGGTGGTCCCCTCCATGGTGACAGCAGGGTGACCATCACTCCAGCACACAGGTGCACATGCTTTCATCTCCCAGCAAGGATGAGGGGAAGAAAACGGGAAGGAATGCAGAAGTGGGAGCTGGGTCTGTCCGGGTGCATTGTTTGCAGCTCCTGTGTCCCCTTTTTCACTGGAAGGATCCTCCTTTGGGGCTCTCTTTACTGACCACATCCCAGCACAAGCAATGAAGCAGATTCCTCCTCATACAGCCTATACATAACCCTCCTCATACATAACCCTAACCCTAACCCTAACCCTAACCCCCCCCCCTTTCTCTTATCCATTTACCATCTGATCACCTCTTTTCCACCATCCTGGCAATGCTGGAAATGCAGACTGTTCCTGCCACCTGGTTAATTTATACTCTGGACGACCACATGCACATCAGATGACAATGGCCCATTAGCATACAAGAGTACACAGCTCTGAAGCTGGCTTATCAATATGCATTATACTGAATAAACAGACAAGGTAAAGCAATCAATAGCAACACTTCCAGAAGAGGGAACAGAGCTACTTGGACAAGAATACGCATGTTTTCCAGGCTTTTTCATGCCTGTGTCACCAGCAACGCACAACATCCTATGTGCACAGCACCCATGCTAAGTGCAAATGGAAAAACAGGTGTTTTTCAAAGCTTGTGGAGCAACAGATGGATGATTGGTGAAGACGGATGCTTCCCTTTCCAGAGCGTGAGCTTCTGCAGTGCAAACCTTCAGAGCTTCACCACTGGAATAAAAGCGGCACACAGGATGGCGCATCGCTATTTGTCAGGAAAAGGTAAAGACAAAGGCACTGTGGTATGTCTGTCCAACTCCTGCTTTGGGAACAAACTTCCCAGCCATTTCCAGTCAACAACCATGATCCAAACAGTGGAAGCCAGTCCTTCATTAATTAACCTCCCAATTTGCCTGGGGCATGCTTTAATTGATTCAGCGCAGAGCTCCTGTTCTCTAAGAATCAAAAATAAAAGAAACCCACCAAATTGATGTTGATCCAATGTTCAGTGGTTCTCTGGCTCTTCTCTTAACAACATGCAGGAGCACAGCAGTACATGATCTTCTGATGCATGCAGGAAGGCAAGCAGTTCTCTGCTCCACAAAGCCTAGCCTAAGAATTTGAGAGAAGACAGCTTTTTATAAGTTACATGCTTTGTGCTATGCTCTTATTCCTAGATCAGCTCTTATACCATTATAAGTCTTTCTCAAGGATCCCAATGAAGCTGGCTGGCTTAGGAGCTGATCTATAATTTAGTTTCTGTGGGCTGTAAGACTTCCAAAGTTACTGTCACACATAACTCCCAAGCAAATACCTGACAAAATTATTCCTCCAAAACCACTGAAGGCAATGAAAAATCCTCACTCAGCTCTTTGCTCACACCCTTTTATGCAAATATGGGCAGGTGATGCTGGGGAGCTCTCAGTGAGTGCAGCTGGGACTCCCTCCCACCTGCACTGTTTGCAGGAATCCCTGCAGGCTTTCTTGCCTTGCTCACCTCATTTTGGCTGCTGCAAGGCTTGCTAGGGACACTGGTGCTTCCTGGTATGAACCTGAGTGGGAAGTCATGGGGACAGGTGAATCATTGAGAGAGATGGAGCAAAAGCATCACCCCAACAGCCAACACTGTGCTTGCACAGCCCATCAGAGGTGAGGGTGTTTGTGCAAGTTGCCCAGGCACTAGCAGGTAGCAGAAGGAAGTTACACAAGTGTTATGAAATAGGTTATGATCTAAAAGCAGCAGCAGTCCGGACTTATAGAGCATATTTGGGATCAGAGCTTTGAAACATCCATTCAGCTGTTCTGAAATGTAACTTTTGATAATGTGACACATTAAGCTTCTCTTCAAGTTCACACCTCTCTTCTTTTTTGCCTTCTGAACATAAAATTCAGCTCCTTGCTTCTGTGGTGCACATGATTTTTTGTAATAAATGTCATCCCATTCATGCAAGACGGAGAATTTCTCTCTGTCCCTGATTCTGCAAGAAGAGCAGCAGTTCTCGTACTAAATCATGCTGTAGGCTCATCTACAATGAGACATTCCTGATTTGCCTTCTGTGTCTCGTAACACTAGATAAAATTGAAAGCACCAGGTAAAAATGAAGTGTTATCAAGCGAGGACTAAGACCATCTATAATAACCCTAATCCAAATTGGATTAATTATTTGCAGAAAGGGCTAGAACGGCTTGTATTAGATCAAGGACTAAATGGGTTGAAGTGGGTCGTACAATTTCATGGAGGAATGGGTTAGGTGAAAAGGGGATTTGTCAATGAGCAAAACTTTATTAAACAGCTGCAAATTAAAAACAAACTTGCTACGAGGGTGTCTCTGCACTTCTAAAATCTGTATAAATCACAATTTAACAGAGTCCCTTGGAACCCGTGGCTGATAGAACATACAAAGCGATAGGCAATCTGTCCTCCTGCAGTATGGATGGGCAAGGAAGGATCTGCCAGCCAGCCAGCCAGATCACTGGGGATACTGTGCTGCTGTTCTACGAGTGGGATGGAAGCAGATGCTGAGATACTGGCATTAATGCAGGAAGCTGGAGAAGTCCATCTGGAAGGCATCCAGCCAGTTTCATTCACTGAAGGTTTGTTGTAAGGCAAACTTTGTGTGATTTATTAAGGAGACACGTGGGCAGTGTGGGACATTCCTATGACACACTATCCTGCTCCAAAACCTCAACCAAACTCAGTACTGCTCTTCACTTCTCCACCCTGTAAATGTCTGCCTTCCTGTAGTGCATTTCTAGTAGAGCTCACAGAGCTTTTCCAGTTACGGGGTGCAGTGAAAGTCCTGCCAAGTCTTCTTACAGCATCTTCACCCTTTTTTCCATTCCTCAGCGTTACAAATTTCCCTGGATGCTCCCCTCATTCCAGTTCCCCACCATGCACTCTGGTTTTGACTTCTTCCTCTCACGGTTTCATTCCTATTTCGTCCAGCTGTAACTTAAATCTACCCTGCGTTTTTCTCCCTCCCAATGAGGCCAACCTTGCTCTGAATCTTCCAGGGCACTGCAGCTGCAGTCATCACAAGGCATGTGCCATCCTGATCCACACGACTCCTCTGACCTCTTCAGTCCTTCAGGTACATTGCTCTTCTTTCCCTACTGGCTGACCAGCGTCATCCTCTTCTCATCTCCTTCCTCACCAGCAACCATTGGTATAAATATCAATAATGATGAATTATGAATTAGCTTAGTGCTACTTAATAATTTACTCATTGCTTTAAGTTCTTCCAACGGTCTGTTGGAACCCAGTGCTTAGCTGAAGAGTTTAGCTTCAGAATTTTTGAATATTCTTTACTGTGTTCAAACAAATAAGTATGGAAAACTTAAAAAATATATGTATAAAATTGATCTGTGGAAGGAATAACTATGAAGTGTCTGCATTTAAGAAAGGTGAAGTTTGATCTGAGAGAAATAATAGAATGTAACAGAGTCCACAGACAATAATCAGGAACTTATCTCAAAGTGCCAGTCTTACCTCATTTGCTATTCTGGGAGGATGACTTTGTTATCAATAATGAAATGAATTGGTTCCTTCATTTAGAATCTTGCTAATAGCATGCAGGCTCTTCTGTGTCCGTCCATGCAGTAGACTTAAACAAAAGTTAATTCTCTAATGCCTAAAACTGAAGCAAGTTCCTTCTTCACATGTTGTCTTTGGGAGCAGCAAGCAGCAGCCTGCTCTTCCCTTGCTAACACACTCAAAGGAAAAAAGATCTGGGCTGAGGTCCATCAGGTCTAGTGTCAAATGCAGGAGTCTTGGGAGAAAACTCTCCCTAAAGTAGAAGGTCCTCCATGGCCCCATTTCAGATAAAAAATGCAGATGCCTAAAGCAGAACAGTTTCCCTTTTGTATAATTTGACCATATCTCACATAATGATGGCAGAAAAACATTAACAAAAGCTTTGATCCTCCATCTGAAAACCACCCAGCACTTTGCCTAGGGGGCATCTTGGCTCCATTCTAATTCATTAAATCTGGGAACATAATTGCATTGTTCTGTATTCAACTGCCAGCTACTGCATTTTGTCACTGCAACAACCCATTCTCAGCCTCCCTCCCCTGGGTGACCTAGCAAAGGTTGGCATTTGGCACTAAGGGATGTCCAGTGGGTATCTTAGCTCTTTTAGTCAGACCCCTATTCAGAAAGGCTAGGGAAAGTTTTCCATTCATCGTAATTAAAGAGAGTTCTCTAATCAGCATTAAAACTGACACTACTGAGAATGGTTATCAAGGACTGAGGACAAGTAAGGCATTTTTATCAATGCACTGCACTGCTCCTTCCACAGGGAGCAGAGGCATGATGCTGGAGTAGCCATGGTCACTGGCTTGTGTCTTCCCCAGCAAGAAATCATACCACAAAACCCCTTCTATAAACAGGTCAAGCTTCTCATGAAATCAGCTGGATTCTAGCCACGGGCAGATAACTCCCTCCCATTACCCCTGGCCCCCAGTGCAGCATGAAGGTAGGCATGAAGAAGTGAGCAGCGTGGGTGGGAAGCTATAAAAACCATCCGTTTTCAATGTGTTGGAATTGCCCACTTTGAAGAAGCTGATACAGCAACTCTCTACGTCTTTCCAGTAAGAAGATGCTTATGTTCGACATAATTGCAAACCCAGGCTCAGCCTGATCATTAATCACCACCTAAGAACATGGCACCTAGCAGATGTAGCACTGAAATAAGAGACTGCAACCTGAAGCGGAAGAGTGGAAAGAAATGGTGCTGCAAGGAGAGAGGGGGCAGATCAGTGGATCAAGGGCTGGAGCATTCCAGAAATAAGGAGACAACTGGTAGAGACTCAAATAAGTTTGTTTTTTATCAGTCAAGTGAGATACAAAAGTGAAGATGAGCTACTTTTCATTTCATAAGATCAAAAGCACAGGATTTGTTTAGAAGTGTACACTTAAATGAAAAAAAAAAGAGAAACCTTGTTATCAGATGGCAAGTAGCTGAAGAAAAATGAGGATAGATATTCTGCACAGTAAGAAGAAAATATTTTTCTTGAAGGTACCAAAAAGCAGCTGCATTTAGTGACTCTTACTTCCCCTTCAGTGTATACAGACCCAGGTGGGTGCACATTAATGTGGTATCCAAGTTACAGCAGCAGATTCAAGATTTAAGTTGTATATTAAACACAGGCTTGTAACAGTGAGATCATTCCTACTACGGGTCTCCATTAGGTGTTAAAGACAATATTCGTTTTTTTCTTTCTCTGTGATGCATAACAACAATAGCAACAACAAAAACAAAACCAAATTACTCAACAGCACCTTTGAAATATGAATGGTCTCCAGGCAAAATGGTACGGAATAGAACAGGATCCCATGGGTAGGATTCACCTGCTATAACTGAGATAGGGCCAGTTGTCCAAGCTGCCACTGTAGGTTCCCTTTACGACCAATAAGGAAAAACAGATGGTGTTTGAACACCTCCGGATGCTTAAGGCTCTCTACTGCTTTTATAGGGCAAGACTAGCTATGACTCAAAGCTAACTCCTTGACATCTAAAGCCTAAGGTTAAATCCTTCGTCAATTCCAGACTTCCGGAGGGAGCAAAGGCTGAAAGAGCTGAAGTACTGACAGTAATGTGTAATTTCTCCCTTTTAAGCTGCCCTAAGAGTACTGGAAAACAGTAACTATGATCCAGATTCTTTATAAAAGTGCTCCTGGAAGGACGGAGAAGCAGATGCCAGCAATAGGGTCTGCCTGAAACTACTCTAAAGAATGGGATAAATGGAGATAATTAGATAGATAGGGATAACGATGATATATGGGAGAGTAAAAGAAAAAGTCTCTTTGGATTTCCATAGCTCTTCTAGGAAGAATCCTTCCCAGTGATAATGGAAGAAATGCATCCACTCTGGGATAAGAGGACTGGTTCTAACATCAACAGGTAGCTGCTTAAAAGATAGGAAAATAACATACCAGTGGCTGGAAGTCACCACTGGTTTAGGATACATGTAAATGATCTGAAAGAACCACGAATGTGAGATGACAACACTGATGTATTAACCGGTTCTGGACTGTAAAGAGGGCTGACTGCAAAACATCGGAGAAAAATCTGCAAACACTGACTAGATGAGAAAATGACAGTTGAAAATCTGGCTTACATAAACACAGAATTATGCAACATGAGGAGAAAAGCCCTACATTTGCACCCGTAATTACAGGTTTTGAGTTAGCTATTGATTTTCAGGAACGAGTTCTTGGAGATGCAAGGGATGAAAAGAGATTTGGGGTTCTATAGCAGGCAGAAAACATCAACAGAGAGAGAAAGGAAGTTAATGTTGGAATGTATTAAGAAAGAATAAAAGAGCAAAACTGAAAAGAGAGTTATGTCACTGTGCACATCACTGGTGCGTCTGCATTCTCAACACCGAGTTGCCCTCTTGAAAAGGATGGAGTAGTGCTAGGGAAGGATCAGCGATGGACAGTGTGTATGATTGGGTCTGGAATAAGAATCATGATAGATCTCTTCAGTTAGAAAACAAAATGTCCTGAGGGGGAAAAAAAAAAAGAGATTTGGGAGTGGACTGGAGAGGGTACATGATTGATAGGGCACGAGCAGCAAGGAGCACAGGACTGGCACAGGTAGGGGAAAACTCAGAAACAACGGAAGATAAGCCATGGGCTCACCATTGTCCCATGATGCAAAGACAAGAAGGAAATGTGTATCTTCAAAAAGGTATACCAATCAGTGCACGAAATAGCTCTGAAAACCATTAAATGTGGGGATACTATCTTCTTCCATATGGTCCCTGTGCTGCAAGTCACTGGAGACTTCCAAGAGGCACTGGGAAAGTATCGCTATGTTTCCTCTCTTTTCATTTTTCTCCACATCTGCAGAAAATACTGCTCCAAACAGAACCATCTAGTGGCCATGCCTTGTCTCCAGGAAAGCCATTCAAACTCAGAGCATAAGTCTGAGATTGCTGCAGGTAGTGAATGAAAATAATTGTAAATCATATCATTTCGCAGAAGACGAATCCATCATCTACAAGAGATGCGTATTATTTATTTTTCCCTTTCATGAGAGCTTGTTACATTAAACTATTTTGTACATGTTTGATCTCTTCTACTACTTCAAGGGGCTACTAGACTCACTTAACAGTTATTTATTGTAGAGATAGAAATGGAAGGAAAGCTGATTTTTAACACTAGAGTATCATTTACTGTCTGGATGTGCATAACCATGAGAAATTATTAGGTATGGGCATAAAGCTGTACAGTTTGAGCCCAGGGGTTATTGAAAGATGCCTACCCAAAAATAGCTCCAGTATGTGTGCCATGCAGGCAGCCTGCACAGGAGATAAAGTATACCTTTCGGCAACTATTTCTTCAATTATTCACTGAGATTGAAACGTATCTTCAGATCAAAATCCACACCCCAGGTAGACAATGCTGTTGTATACCGTTGGACATCCACTCTCAGTGTGTTTCCATCAGACTCATTAGTTCTTCTCAGACCTAATATTTCCCAAGCTCCCCCTTTTCCCTTCCCATGCTCCTACCTGCCCACCATGACAAACACTCAAGGTTTCAGGATAATCAGTCCTGAATTGCCCGTTGACTCGAACCATTAACTGTATACTAACTACTTTTGTGACCCGTATTTATTAAGCACACACACAGCACCTTATGCTTCCACACCAACTCAAACAAAGCCAGCCTCACTTCCCATGCAACCACTCTTCCTTTACCTCACAAAGTCATATTAAATATGGAGTTTGGTTTGCTTCTGATTTCTGTAGAACCACATGAATGTATAGGGATACCCACATCCCACGTATGATGAGCTGCAGGCAGAGATCAAACCCACTTTATCACTGTGGCAAAGGAGCGATGCTATTTCGTACAGGAAGCTGCCTGGTTTTATTTTGTCAGATATCTTTTCAGGACTTTCCCTCCCTTTGTTTTGCACTGGTTTCTCTCCCCTGGGGAGTACAGATCCCACTGAAACACATCACACTCAATCTCAGAGGCTTTCAGTGTGTTTTCTTGCTGATTTTATGCCAAAAATTTACCTCCGTGAAAACAAGAGGAGGAATTGGTTTTCAAAATGTACCGGTGAGGTAGTGCATGCCTCTGAGAGGGACTGATAGGCTATCATCTGTACCCACTCTGTACTTTCTTCTGATCCCCTTCCTATTACCAAAGATGGGTCCAGGATCTGCAGCTGCTGCAAAGCAAGCAGAAGTACAAAGCTGCAGTGCATCGGAGCGCACAGCTCCTCACCAGAGATTTGGGCACCAGTTGGGTGGGAGAGGTGGTGTGTTCAGTGCAATTTAATGGGAACAGAGCATAAGGGAAAAAGGAATGCAGAACACCTAAAAAGAACCTGAACTTAATAAGCACAGTGACGACATCCCAAATGCAGGAGGAAAACAAGAATTAATGGTACTAGGAGAAAGCTGTGGCTGCATGGGGTAACTTCAGCAGCTTGGAAATGATAAAGGGAACATATCAAGATAGGAAGAAAATACGGAAATATATGAGCAGAAGGTCAGTGTGCAAGAGAAGTGAATGAATTATAATTAGTAAGGGATAAAAAAGTTGCAAGAAGATAAATATTTAAGAGTGAGGAAAATGAAATAAATCCTTGGATAGTTCCACACAGTGTAAATAATAGATGATACAGAGAAAGCTTAAGTATTCAGCGCACCCCTCACTTAAAAATAAAATGCTTTCCTTTTTTTTTTTTTTCTTTTTTTTTTAGTAATTATTAATGCAATTAATTTTAAGAGAGGAAGAAGGAAAATGGGAGTTCAGCCTAGAGGGCTGCCCCAGCAGTCCCCACCTCATTTGCCTTTGCCTGTGAGAGCATAGGGAGGAAGAGCAGCATCCCGGAGGACTGGAGAGGAACATTTGCCATTAGGAAAGGAGTAATTGGGGAACCAAGGGAAATACAGACAGGTCAGTCTAACCTCGGTACCTGGAAAAATACCGGAACAAGCTGTTAAGCAGCAGTTTGTAAGCATCTGGAGGGTAATAAGGTAATAAGAGCGAGCCCACATGGATTTGACAAAAACAGTTTGTGTCAAACCAATCTAATTTCCTTTTCTTGGCAGGATAAGTGGACTAGAGGATAGGGAAAAGTGGCAGATGTGCTATTTCTTGGCACTATGAAGGATTATGACGCGGTCCCATAGGGCAGTCTTGTGCTGGGAAATACCACCTGCAGAAAATGTCTGTGGTGGTGAAGCAACCCTGAAAACATTCCTTAAGCAGCAGCTGTAGGTGCTTCGCAGCCCCCATCAGAGGCTTTGTCAAACAGGGCTGTGTCTTGTGCTGCACACTACCCAATGTTTTCATGCATACCTTTCAGATTAGAACAGAATAAAATTAGCACAACATATTCTGGCAACATGGGCAGTTCTCCTGGCAAGTGAAATAAACCTGATGCTTGATCATTGGAAATTGAGTTGATCTGTGCTTGTGTCATCCCCAAAAGAGGCAATTACCAACCCAGACCTTGCACTGACCTTCTACAGGTATCAGAATACCCCTCCTTGTCCCGCAGCACTCTGAATTCCCCCTTGCAGCTGCCACTTCACGGTGCCTGTGCTTTTTGCCACGGCCTGGGCTTCCATTTCAGCAGCATCACCACTCAGGAGGCATCTCACATCTAACTCCAGGCTGAGTATTCACCTATCTCAGAAAAAAAAAAAAAAGTAATGAAATAAAACACAAAGCACAATCACATTTGTATCGAGCTACAAGAGAAACATCTATTTTTTTTTTTCCTCCTGTTGTTGTTCACTCACAATGAATGGTGGAGTTTATCATGATAAGGGACAGCTGGGTGACAATACTGTTTTCGCTCTTTGGATTCTCCTTCAAATTTCCTTCCTGCACTCTTAATGTGTTCCCTAGTGAAAGAGGTCTGGGAAGGAGCTGGAGGAGCAGGCTGTGTGCCCCTGCCCAACATAAGGCAAAGAGCCTCAGCTGCTCCTGACATTGTTTTCCCCGACCTACAGTGATGGGGGTCCCTCAGCCCACGTGTCCCACATCTCTTGGGAGCACCTCTGATTCTGAAGCACCCTGGAGGGTGGGTTTGGAACAGAACGTTATCTTGATGAACCAGAGACACAATCCAAAATAAATGCAGTCCAGTTCTGTAGAGGCAAACGCAAACAGCTTGGTTTGGGATTGAGGCGGGTGAGGTTACCCTTACCAGGAAAGCTGCTCTGAGAATTCCCATCCCTCTCCCCACCTCCTGTCTACCCGTTCTGCCTTAGCAGAGGCGTGCAGTGATCGTCTGTTTGTGGGGCTGCACTACCAAGCAGCTCCCTGAGCCAGCTCAGAATCAAAATACCTCTCTTTACTCTTTACAGCTAACCTGGCTCGCTTCTATGCTCAGTTCACTGCACAGCCCCACAGCCAGCTCTATCAGCATACGTGTGGGGGAAGCGTAGCAAGGAGGAACAAATGAGCTGCCTGAGCTGCAGAAGCAGAAACTTCATTGCTGAAGTCCTGTTGCGTGCACGCACATTTTGAGTAAGGAGAAATCAGATGTGTGAGCACCGGATGGAGAACAGCATGTTAGAAAAGCTAACACGAAGCTTAGAGTCTATGAGAAACTTGGTTTGAGTCAGTGGTGTGATGCCATTGCAAAAATACGGCTGAACAACAGCAGCAACCTAACTTGATTTTGGGATGCAGCAACAAGAGGCACACACCAATGGGAGACAGGAGGTCACTGGTGGAGTGCTGGGGCTTTTCTTGGCAATGCATTTTAATAAGAAGGAGAGGTCCTATACTTGAAAGGGGAGAAATAGGTGCATTTTCCCTTCTAGAAAAGAGGGGAATTGAGGGAAGGCATAGTCCCCCACAAAGGAAAAACAGCTATGAAGAGCAACAGCAACTTGCTCTCTGTCTTGCACAGGGTGAAAGAGAAAAAATGAACAGCTGATTTTGCATTAAAAAGATCTCAGAAAGATAATAAGAAAAAAAAACCAACACAAAACACTGCCCATCAAGAGAGGGAAGAACGGATCAGGCTGGGGACAGCTATACTGGGACAACAGCAGGAGAAAACCCTATTAAGGCATCTCTTAAGGGCTGATCCTTGGCTCTGCTTCGGTTCAAGTGGTAGATTAAATGATCTCCTGAGGCTCCTTTCAGTCTTGCATCCTATGAGCTACACTTTTTTTTTTTTTTTTTTAGCATCACACAAAGTTGTTGCCAAAAAAAAAGAAAAGAAAAAAAAAGGAAGAAAAAAAATGCTGCAGCAATGACAATGCATCTACAAGCAAGGCGACCTGATCCTGAACTCTGCTTGAAAGTGAACTTACAAAAGATAGAGTGAGAATGGAGAAGGCTGAAGGAGCAGCTAACATAATGATTAGGGACTTGGAAAACAGAAACAAGGTTTTCATGCTGTGGTCTAAAAGGAGATGAAATCTGGTTAAGATCACATTAAGCAAACTGGAGGACAATTGGGGGTACTCAGAAGCTTGACTCCTGCATGTCCAGAATTCTACTTTATTGACACACATCAGATTGAAGACTAATGAGGAAAGCTGGGCAGAAGCCAGGACCGGTTTTCCGTTTGTTTTATTGTAATTGGTTTCTGCAACAGACAATTAACTGTGGAACTCACTCCTGTATGACACGTCAGAGACTGAGAACTTGTCAAGGAGAGATAGAAAGGGAGAAGTGCTAATATGAACGTGAGCTGGAATGTGTGTTTCGGAGGAATAAATGGCTCCTGCTCACAGATGAACTCAGCCATTAAGCCCCATGGACAGGAAAGATAAGCAGCATGCTACTGAGCACTTGCTCAGGATGGACATCTATCCCACGTGGTGCTGCTCACTGTATCAGTGAGAAAACATAACCAGGAAGATCTATGTCTGCTGAGCTGCAGTTGCAACCTCAGAGCAGGAAGAAACTCCTACAGTGTCTCTACAGGCTGCACATTGGCACTGGAATATCTGGGCACAGCAAAGATCTTCAGATCTTAGCTGTAGGGGAACACATTGATTTGCAAAGTTGCATGGAAAAAAAGACATTATTGCTTAATATTTAATTACATATTTACAATATTTAATTATAACCTGCAATAAACAGCTCTTTGTGCAAAAAAAAGAGCCCCCACCTGCTTCCTACCTTGGCTTTATTGCCGTGAAATGGAAGCAGAGTTCAGCTCCACCATGATGGGCCTTTTATGAACCGGCGGTTAGAATTTGATGATAATAAGTTGCCGTGTGATAGCAAAGAAACTTCCCAATTGAATAAATATGTATCTTAAAATTGCATCCAGCAAAACCAGTGGGCAGGAAAAACAGTCAGATCCAACACCTTAATTTCCAATACATTTATTTTATTTTTGTTTTAGGCCTTCTTGCCCCGGTAGCAAAGGTTGTAAATTATTAAACTGCTGCAGCTCAGACTTCTCTTTTTTACTGTCTAATAAACTCTGAGAAACATAAATCTATTTTAGGTCCTTTTTAAAAATAATTGAGAGTGGTGACAACCAAAACAGGAATTGCAGCAACAATTCAAGGCAGGGCGTCGGTGTGTTGTAAACACACCAGGAGATTTCAGCAGAAAGCTTATAGAGGAGGCATTTTGCTTATTTCTGGCCATAGATGCTTCTCTCCCTTTTTAAATTTAATAATTTATGGATCTGATGCTTGTTTTGTGTCTCTTGGTTGCATGCTTCCTATTAAACACATAATTCAGGTGGTTACATGATGATATGCTGGGCTGCTTGCACTTCAGCCAAACGATGCGGAAAGAAGCAGCAATAATTTTGTGGGAATGCGTTGGGACGTGGAATTCTAAAGGTGGGATCAGGTCACCACCTAATTTCATCAGTCCTCTTTCACCCCCCAGATTCTAAAGAAGCTGCAGTTTCTCAGATGTGGGTCAGCAATCGTTTGTCTCTTGGAATTGTTAGCATGTATGTTTAGCTATTGAATAATATTGAATAATATCATTAGAAATAAAGAAATAAGGGCAAGGAAAGCAGAGGTGTTGCAGAACCGTGTGGATGTGGCACTGAGGGACAGAGTCAACGGGCATGGTGGGGGTGGGCTGGGGTTGGACTTGGAGATCTCCATGCTCTTTCCAACATTAATGACTCTAAAATTCTATAATCATTTCTAGCTGAGCAATAAGAATTCCTATACATAGCCCTACCAGGTCTCCTGCACTTCTATATCCCTTCTGTAGGGGAGGGCAGTGAATTCAGAGGTCTCAGAGGGCCTTTACCCCACCTTTCCCACCATCTTGCACAAATTCAGCTGGAAAGAAGGCAAAAGGAATTAAAAAGAGCAGGTAAAAAGCTAAGCAGTTCACAACTAACGTGAAACCTGCCTTCAAGTGTCAGAAGAGAGACATGGGCAGAATAGATGTGCAGTTCTGCAAGGAGTGAGGGGAAAAAAGCAGGCACTCAAATGGCAATGGTAGGGGCTCCAACACTGACAAAAGGTAGCTGAAGTTAGAAAGGAAAATGTACCTTGATACCAAAATTATACTTTGCTGGGTTAATAGCTGGTTAGGTGGTAAAATCTCATCTGCACCCCCACAAAGGGGCACAACATAAAGGTGGGGGGAACCAAAGGTAACGCCTGCCCCAGCAGCTCCCAGCCCATCACAGGAGCCAACGGACCACATAAGATCCATCTCCACAGGCCCAGAGCAGCCCAAAAGCAGATGGAATTCCAAACTGAAGACTTGGAGGATGGGGTCTCACCCTGGGCTGTTCCATGTCAGCCTCAGCCCCGTGGTCCAAGTGTGAAAGTCGTCACAATGAGTCAACACCAGAGAACCTTTGGGATGGAGTGCACCGGGGCCTGAGGGTATGGGATATATCAATGGGTTGCCAGAAGAAAGCATTTTGGAATTGCACAGGACTCATATGGGATGTTTCAAGTGAAAATCTTCTGCGGAGGAGCTCATGAGCAGTCCATGCTTTTTATTGTACATGACTTACAAAGATTTTATCAACCGTGGAAATGCTGTAGGACTCAAGAAAGGCTGGTAAATGTAAAAGGGAGTGCACTCATTGTGAAGCAGGGCAAAAGCATCAGATCCTCAAAGGATCAGGAAGAGGATAACGCTCATTTTCTGTATTTGTGTTTCATAACTGAGCCCCATGAAATATGGAGAGAGGAGGACCTTCCTGGTCTGGAAGGCCCATTAAATGAAACCCCATTTCTCTCCATCTGCGAATCACCTTCATTGTATATTACTGTTGTAATCCCTGCTTTAACTCTGAACTTCTTAACTAAGACTCTATGGTTCACTTCCCAATCAGTGCTGCTGTGTAAAACCAACAGGTAAGAATCTAGAGTCCCAGAAAGAGCATTATTACACAATTATTTGTGCTGACTGCTGTTTTGTCAGCCAGATGATGCTTATACCATGCAAGAAGTGCCTATTGATATGATGCAGAGCTCACTGTTAAAGGTTTACCTAAGGGAAACTAAAATAACATCCACAACAATTCTCCCTGGCCTTGCAGCTCTACATACGGCTTCGCTTTTTTAAAAAGTCAACACAAGTTCATCCATTATCAGTTGCTCCTTAGAAGCAGATACAACTATGAGGAAAATGAGAAGCAAGGAAAGGCAGCTTCATTTCCTCTTCTGATGAGGGTCATTGCTCCTTTCAGTCATTGCCAGTGGAATTTTGGGCTAGGCAAGCAAGGGACAGCTCTGTTAATGGCTGCCCTCAAACACAAGTGCTAAGGCAAAGCCCATTTATACCAAGAGAGTTCTTCATCAAGGACTTATAATGGATCCTATATTCACATTCTCCCTACAAAGCAACCCTTTGAAGTACAAAAATAGCTGACATGGTTGCAGCCCATTCTCAACAGACTCCCCTCTAACCTACTGCTCAGCCACACATGCACCGTAGAAAGTCACCTCCATTTTCATGGCTTTCCTGCCCTCCACCCTTGAGCTATTTGCCAAGAAAGCCAAAATTCAGTATAAAAGGCATCATAAGGAAAGCAAAAGTACAGCCAGCTGGTGCCATAAGATGTTATCTTCCAACCTCCTGAGGCTGTGACAGCACAGGCCTGATAAGCATGGCTGTCTCCTCCAGGCACAACGAAGGGCACTGTGGCTCATCCTGCACATCATCTCTTTCAGATGAGTCTACAGTCAGAGTGGGCAAGCGAAAGCAAGTGCTACAGCCTGGTTGTGATGAGAAATTAGATATAGTCTGGCCTGCCCCTCACCTTTGCCCCAGGTCTCTGAGCATCTCCTACAAGTGGTCCTTCATTCCACACTGATGCCTACCTTGGAAACACGCTCTCTCCTCTGCAGGCAACCAGCCCATGACCACACACAAGACCCCTCACAGCACTGATGGGCTCAGCCCTGCAGAAAGCTCCGTGGGGATCCCACACCCCATCTCCCCAGCCCTTTCTGCCACAGCCCTGACCTCTCTGGACTGATGCATGCCCTGGCACGGCTGCCAGCATCTCTATTACATGTTTCCATATGCTGTTTCCTTGGCACTTGATTACTGTTTCTAAGCCAAGTGAAACCCATTTGTGTCATAGCTATCTTGCTTTCAAGTCCTAAATGCACAGAAGTTGGGTAAATATTTACAACTGAGAGCTTAATTACCACCAGAGAGATGGGCAGACTGCTTTCCTGGTAGAACAAGCTTGTTCACATACATCATCCCATGCCATCACTCTAGAGCTTCCCAGAGTCCCAGTCTTTATTATTCTCTTTGTCTTCCTGCATGTGTTCTGCAGAGTTCAGGAACCTCAAAACCTGATATCATCACTTGATTTCGTTTTTCTGGTAATAACACCATATAAAGATAGATTTTCTCAACATCCCAGCGTCACATGGAGCTTACCCCAGACAGAACTTCTTAACCATATTGATTGCTGTAAGAACTCGCCCAACCAAGACAGGAGGATCAAAGCACATTTTTTTTTTCCCCCTTCAGAGAATATATTGCATAAAAATGATCAGATTTTTCAGCAGAGGAACAGTTAATTCATACAGGAGAAAAAGAACCTCCTGTGTCAGTTTGTGGGTCTCCAGGATGGATAAACTCTGCAAGTCTACATATAAGGATTGTGGTTACATTGGCGTGGATGTTTTTGCATAGTCTTGTGAGAAAGATGTGGATTAATTTAATGGATCTTTTGTCCATCAGAGGAAGGCATTACACTTCCCTAAGGGCCTATGAATACCCTCATAAAGCTCTATCATTCAGGAAGAGCTCTTTCCAGCCATGAGGCATCCAGCATAAGGCACCCAGTTCTCACCAGCTTCGCCTTCCCTGAAGCCATAGTGTTATTTCACTCCCAGTACTGATTTTAGAAGCCAGTGGCTCTTCCCCTTGACTTTTTCTTCTCCAGCAACAGGAATCTCACCAGTGACACCAGGGCCAATGGAGCAGCAGGTTCCAGCTGCTACACAGGCTGCAATCAGGGCATACTTCTAATTTCTGGATATTCACTTGCAGAATACCACATTCCACTCTGCGTGCTCCCACATTCTGTAAGGGCTAACACCTTCTGCTTCACTGCCACCAGTGGCCCCATTGTACCCAGTGGCATTAGGATGGCTTGGCAGCCCTTACAGAGGGCTGCCCTCCCCCAGTCTCACACTGCAGGTTGCCAACGTTACCGAGTTTATATTCCCATGTGTTCAGCAACTCAGTGAATTGGTGACAGATTTTCAGAGTTAGAAAGGGAATGCCTGGCCATGCCTTTGCACTGCCAGCATCCCAGCAGCCTGGCTGACTGAGTTCACACTGGGAGTTCTTCACCGGCCATCACAGGACACCTCCAGCCCTGCCTGCACTGATGGGTTTCACTCTTTGCAAAGGCTGTGGGCAGCTGCACATCCAGAACATTCACAACTCCCCTGTTCCCTTGCCCTACTTTCAAGACAGAAAATGTTGTTCTTTTTACCTTTTGTGCTTTTTTTTTTTTTTTACTGAATCATAATGCTCGCATTTTTCCTGATCCATCAGTAACTTTGCTTCCCACATCCCTTTAGTATGAACCTTTATCATGTTTCTGCATAGTGGGAGGCAGGGTAGCCACGCTCTCCTTGCTGTTAAGCCTGCACAAGGACAGTTCATCTGTCCTTGCTATTTGGAAGTATTTCCTTAGGGAAAGAACTACTTTCTAAAAATCTCTCTGGTAATTAGAAGTCACATGCCCTCATTTATCCCATTCCTCTCTCATCTTCCCACAGTGAAATTGTAAAAAAAGGGCTATATTGTTCGGAAATCCACCATTCTCAGCCACTTACATCTGTCTGTGGTCCCTACTTCTTCTTTTTTGTAGGTGATGCTTTGTTTTCTTCCCTGCTGTGGGTTTCATTAGGCTTAACAGCTGCCACCATGTGCATTTCACAATGCGCTGGTAAGATAAAACACCCCATATTCCTTAAATTAAACCCGTTCTTCAGCAAGGAAACTATCTATAGAGACTCCAAAACAACGATGAGGAGCTGTAAGGTAGGACCAGCCATATGCAGAGTGAATGCAGTCCCACTCCTGGGCATGAGGGCTGAATCCCAGTGGCATAGGCACACACTGCCATAGGCAGTGCTGGAGCACACTGCTGGCTGGGGAACAATGGCTGCCCTCCACCGAACCATGTATACTGAACAACATCGTGCTGGAATAAATTGTACAGTTTCTTATTAATTTGACTGTCCCTTCTGCTCTACATTGGAGTCTGGTGACAACCGTTGGAGATTGACGACAACCAAACTTGCATCTCAGCTAAGAGTGGGAAGTTGATCTTTGGTCACAGATATTGCCTTAGCTAGAAACACTGGCTTCCTTGCTCTTGATTCTCTCTTATCATCATGACCACAGTACTTTACCTACTATTCCTGTTGTTACTAGATTGTGACAGATTGTGGTCACAACCAGTGGGTTGAGAGAGATTAAAGAGAGTTAAACGGCCTTCAAAAGTCTGTTCTTACCTACCTGGATGCAAGAAACCACCAGACTTAATGTAATCTCAAAGTACTTGAAGTCTTGAAGTTTATTTCATGTATTATCCATCTCAGCATTCAACCAGGAAAAAGTACTTCTCTTTCTATGAAGGAAAAAAGAGAAATGTCCCCTGATGTCAGCTATGCCTAGGCTGCCATCACTTGAGCCAGCTCAGGGCTTCCAGCAGTAATCCATTCCTTGTGCTGCAGCTGGGGCATGTGGGCTGTAAGCCAACCACCACTGCAGCACACTTTGTGAGAAGGGCAATGGCAGGCTTTCAGCTTTGCCATATGTTCACCACTGATCCAAGCTGCCTTTGGAATAAACCTGAGAGCAAAAGACCGAACT
Organism: Perdix hodgsoniae; assembly: GCA_035772895.1. Taxonomy (NCBI): domain Eukaryota; kingdom Metazoa; phylum Chordata; class Aves; order Galliformes; family Phasianidae; genus Perdix; species Perdix hodgsoniae. Next base: position 502,618 of record JAPSGF010000147.1, read on the forward strand.
CAGGCCTTCACTGCCTTTCTCAAGTGAGCAACCAAGGAAGAGAAGGGCTTAGGGTGTTCCAGATCCTTCTCCACACCAGACACCAGAGTGGTGCAAGACCTCTAACCAGAAGGGTGACCTTACTCCTTCTTTTCTGAGTCTTCTCCCAGCAACGGTTTAAGACAACTTTTACACAGACTTCTCTGGTGTGCTTTTGTCCTGTCAAAATCAGTTGCATCTGGAGAAGTACATTGCTTCCAGAGCCATGGAGCACTGTGGGAACAAAGTCTCCCAGCCACAATGGAATGGTCCAGCAGAGGGGACCCAGGACATGACTGGTAGCCCACAGCTTCCCCTCTTTCCCTTCAGAGATGCACCCTGAGATCTCCATGCCCAGCGACAGTCTTGCTAGCACAAAACAAACCTAAAGTGTCAGAAGCCCTGAGCAGCCCTGAAAAGAGAGAAAGAACATTGACAGGGAGCAGATCAAACAATATCCTTACCCCGCTAAAAAGAAGTCAGTCTTCAAATGGAAACGATGCAAGTAAAAATAACAATACAGGGCAGAGGCATGAACAAAAGGAACCACAAAGCAGAGGCTGGATCACTCACTGTCCTGCCTCCTCAGAAGTGCCATCCCACTAATCACAGCAGGGCATCGCTCAGCTCAGCACACAGCTGGCCCTGCCTTTGTGCTCTGATGGATCTCCCCAAACCTTAGAAAAAGCAGCTGCACCACCACGGGCTTACAAACACAATTCAGGTCAACAAGCTCAACTCGAAATATTCCATTCTGCCCTAGGTTTGTTTGATTATGCAATGTTTTATCAGCACATTCTTCACGAAATAGAAAAAAGCTTCACGCTTTCACCTCCTCACAGGCAGCAGAACACAGAATGTATGAAGTTCAAGGCACCTTTCCGTTGCTTTTCAGCTCCTCATTGAAGACCTCAGAGGACCTCTTTGAAAACAAAGAATAGTAAGCTGGAAAAACTTCTCTGCTCCATTGAATGTTGGTATTGCCCTTCGTTTTGGCCAGCTGATAGATCTTCTAGAAAGCAGTCCTGGATTTATTAATGGTTCTGTAAGCCTGCCACTGAAAAACAATTTCCACAGTATGACCAGCATGGTAATAAGCCTGAAGGTAAATGCTGGTTTGGGGCCATATTGGTTTCTAATATTCAGCTTTAAGAATCAGATTACATGTTTGTTCAATAGCAATAAACTTCCAGAGTTTTATAGAGTCATAAAAACACTACAACTGCTTCCATTTATGGCCTGCATATAATTTACTTGGGTAAGTTTCCTCTCTAATGGTGCAGTGCAAGTGATTTGAGTTCTATTAGCTGGAAACAGTACATCTACATTTGCAGAGCTCTCATAAATAATTCTCCCCTGATGGACAGCATCCCATCCAGACTGGTTGTGTAAGGAGGGCTGGGCAGAGGGGTTGGGGCTGGAAAGGAAAGAGGGATTAGAATAGGAATGTGAGGACATCACAGAAGTTAGGAATTCAAGGGTCCTCTTCTTGCTGGTAGCATCAAAATCCCATTTTCCTGTTTAATTTGTGTGATGCTTTGAGCTCGAAATGTATCCACAGTTCACGCCGGCCTGCGGGCTGAACTCATCCTGAGCCTTGCAAAGGCTCATTTGAAATGGTATCTCCCAGGACACAAAGAGCTCCTGAATGCTCAGAGATGCACTCAGCTCCCGGGAAGCTTTAGAGCAATAAATGAAATGTTAGGCTGACTTACAGCTAAGTGAATTATTTGGTCTCAGGTACAAGAACAGGAGAGCTGTATCTCAGCTTTAAGACCCTTCAGCCGTAGCAGAAGGGTCAGCCTGCAGCAGCAAAGGGAGGATGTATCACTGTGCAAACACCCAAGGCAGAAGTAATGCCATCTGTTATGTCTGTAAGGCAGCTAGCAGTTAAATTACTGTGTCAGGATACTGATTGCAGCGGGGCTGTCTGCCATCCATCACTGTAAATGACATTAAAGGTAATGACACTTGATTTCCATAGGAAAACAAATCAATTAAATAACATCAAGTCCTTTTTGATAGAATTATAAAGCAAAGGGTTAGCAAGCACGGGTCACATTTTCTTAATGCATAACTGGAGGATACTCAAGGATATCCACCATAGATTTGTTATAATTTATGCTATTAGTCACATGACTCTGAGATGAAGTCCAGTGGTCTGATACCACTTCTGCTACATAGCCGAAGGAAAAAAGCCCCACTGGCTCTTAGACACTGCTGCTCTGGCTCCCATGACTTCAGAAGATCCCAGAAGTATTCCACCTAGCAAAACAATGGAGGGTCAACATGATGATTCTTTACAGCACACTGGCTGAGTAAATAACAAGGACCAAAAGGAATATGTAAGCTAGAAGATAATGATTGAGTGGGATCAAAGTCATCATGAGTACATTTGAACTGAAAGGCAGAGAAAATAACGAAACATTTAAGGATTTACTTCATGGAATGACTTAACAGTGCACCAAGGGCAAGGAACCCAAGTTATTTTCAGGTAAAAAAAAGAAGTTTAGGAAAATTTATAAAGCAGAAGATAGGTCAGCTTAAGCTAGTAAGTGAGATGGGCAAACTGAGTTCTCATATGACTCATTTGCCACTCTACTAAAGGAAAGTGGAGGAAGGAAGGTGTTTCGGTTGTTGTTCACAGACTGTATTTATTTGTTTCATATTTATTCTGCACTGAGCTGTCCTGACAGATATTTCTGTGACCCCACATTCTCTTGGCGTAATAGTAAGGCTTGTATAATGGAAAAAGGATTTATTTCAAAGGAATTTGATGTCAAAAAGGGAGTCAGACAAGGAGTTGTAGACTTACACCTACTTTGTTCAGCTTTCAGCCCTCGGGATCACCAACCTTAGCTTTCTTGAATCATGAAAGAGAAGTACCTGTTTACTAATGGCAATTGCTACATGCTGCGAGGTCTTAATTCTTTTACAGCCACAAGCATGTCTTACTATCAGAAGCCAGAAGTTATTTTCTTCCTATTCTAAGCTGGCCTCACAGTGAATGGCATTAGACTGCAAGAAACCAATAAGCTGATATTGGTAATGTTCTCCTTCAGCTTTATTCACTGAACTGTATTGGATAAATGTCACATTACAGCCTGATGCCACACCAAACAGAAAAATCACTCAGAGAACCCGCGAGAGTAAAATCAGTTCTTAACATGGTTGCACCCAGCATGGCTAGTGCACAATATCTGACTGAAAAGTTATTGTAGAAAGCCACCCATAGCAGTCCCCATGATGTTCTTATATTCAGCACATAGACTGGATTGGGAGAAAAAATAAATTTACTGCAATATGTTAAACTTCAAAAAAAGGGGTTCTAACTGAAAATTATTCCTTATTGTCTCTCTCCTTTAGAAAGAGAATAAAAGAGTCTGAAAAGTAAAATCCTCATGTATGGTATAGAAACCAAAGATACCACACTGGGACTTTAAGCAAATATGTATCAGTAGCCAACAGCACTTTAGAAAGACCAAGGGAAACCAGGCTGACTAAACACAAAGGCAAAAAGGGTATAGAAATACAAAGGGACAGTCAAGATTTAGAGAAATAAATGCACAGCAAAAAAAAAAGGAACTAATACAATTTTCACAGCTGTTTTGACTATGGAAGAGGTCGAGGAAGCTTCTGCATAGCTTCTCTTTGTGAGCAGACACATCAGAGAAGCTTTCTTATATTGAAGAAGGTCATAAAGCATATCAAAAGATATTATAACAAATCATCAAGACCAAAGGATATTTGCCCAAGAGTAACCTGAGGAACTCCACTGTGAAATTGCTGAATTAATGACTGGTGTGCGAGCTGAAATGTAAAAACGTGTCAGTGTCAAGACACGAGAAGGTAGATAATGTGGTTTCAGTTTTAAAAAGGATCCTGCATTAGATTTAGGAACTAGACCGGTAGCACATCTGTACCATTCTGTAGAAACTGTAAGAGAAAAAGCGGATCCACAGGCAAATGAAGTATAAGTGGAAAGAGTCCATCCACTTTTTCAAAGGGAAATGTTGCTTTACTGCCTGGTGTGTTCAGTAGATGGAGATTAGGGAGATACAGGTGATGATGCATTTGAATTTCTAAAGGCATTTTACAAAGCCACTAAAAAAATCTTGAAGACGTTAAGCTACCACAGAACCAGGAGGAAGGTCTTACACCAACAAACAATTGTTTAAAGCACACAAAGCACGAGTTGGCAGTAAAATGATCAGCTTTCACATGCTGTGGTGAGCCCTTGTGAAATCAGCAGTGAAAACACGTTAGAAACTATGACAACAAAAGACAGTATCATAGTGCCAGCAAGCACATCCACAATACAAGCACCAGCCGACCCTTGTGACCCCCAACTCAAACAGTTTAACAGAAAACAGAGGGCAGAAACTGTGCAGAAAGGATCAAAGTGATTTCTAGTCACAGACCAGCTGCATACACTACGGCTCTCCATCCTGAAAAACATTTGGATGGGGAGAGAAAAAGGTGAGATAGGTATTATGAAACCATGAGAGCAAAGGAATGGCCGTCCAAGGACTGGTTGTTCTGCTATCTGTTGGCAAGTTCAAAATAAATGAAAGGAAGGAGGTTCTCCATGCGACACAGATGTACCCTATGCAGTTTGCCACAAGTAGTGCTCAAAATGAGACTGCTCAGGCTCACACTCTACTGGGAGCTGTGAAACACTGGGGCTTGGTAGTTCTAGAGCTGCAGGTAAACATGGACTTGTTCCAATCTTTTATCAGTTCCCTAGCATCCGCCATTCCCCCTACTCACAAAGAGTGCATTTGCTATAAAACCATTCTGAAACTGCCCTTCTCCTAGATGATTATTGGCAGCTATCAATGCTTTTCAGAGCTGGTTTATCTGTTACCACCGCCAAAAATCAAGGCTGGAACAACCAGGTGATTGTATAACTGTTGTCTGTTTGTTGTCTTTCGTGTGTCAAGTCTTCGGGCATAGCAACATCTTATCCAACAAGCCGAGGTCTTCAAACAGCTCTGTACATGGTGGGGAGGGAGGTGCCAGCCAGTGGGAACATGTGGGAAAACACTGAATAGCCCTACCAATCACACAAGAGTCATGTAATCACAAAGATCTCCATCAAGTCCTTTACAGACTGCTTGGAGACAAATCCACCCAGTGGATGCCAGTTTAACAACATCCTGTAAGCCTTCCTTAACGTTATCCATAATAAGATGGAGAAAAAGCTTCTCTTTACACTTATTTATGATGCTCTCAATTCTTTTAAGGTAAATCATTCCCTACCAGCTGGGAGTCCACAGAGAGCAAATTACTACACCACACCACAGAAATAATCCGAATCAGCACCAATGGACCAACCTTCATTGCACAAATCCTCTGCTTCAGAAAGTCCTTTAGTTGCCTGTCAGTGTTCAGTATGAAGTGATCTTGATTCATAACCAGTCTCCTGAGAACATATCTTTTCCTTCTCCCTTCCTCTGAAGGGCTGGAGGCTGGGAAGGGAGACATGTGTACAAGTAAGGAATCACAGTGAGATCAGCATTAACAGATTCTAGTGATTTCAGCACTACTTTCTCATAGATTCAGGGTTAAAATCTTCTCCAGGTATGAAATCTATAAAATTTTCCTTAGGATTTTAATTTTGAGTATAGATAAGTGAGTTCTTCCCCCTTCTCCCAGTCTTTAGATTGTAGCCTGTTATAGCATGGATAGGATGGTAATTCAAAAGAAAAAGGAAAAGTAAAGGTGCTCACTTGTCTCTAAAGACCTAAGCACACATGAAAGACTCCACAAGGGAGGGATCTCCAACCACAGATCCTCCCCTAGTAGCAGCCAGCCCTTCAATGAGGTCTAAGAGAGGTGCAGCCAGGCTCCATCCCTTCCCATCACACAGCTGAACTGCCTTCACCTGTGCTCCCAGGGCTGACCGGGTCCTTTCCCCAGGTGCTCCATCAGTGCTTCAGACCAGGACTCAACAGTTACCACACACAGGCCATGCTTAATGATCCTACAAAAGAAGTTCACAAGAGTTTCCAGGCCACAGCAAAGGATACTGGATGTTAACCAGTTCTCTCACTTGCTCTGATCAAATACAGGGTTGCCTGAGTCAACAGGAGCTGGCTGTTTGAACCTGGTTTCACCATGCCAGTACCAAACAGAGCAGGTCAATAGAAGCTCTTGTTCTGAGTTATGTGATCATTAAAGATGTATTAGTATCCACTGATCATTTTATCCCTTGAACTCCTACAAGAATTCCTAATGAGGGAGAATTTATAAATCAAGAGATTAATACGCAATACCAATTGCATATTAAAACCCTGCAAGCAATACTGGTAATCTTGGTTGGGATTTCCCTGTTGAGAGTTGGACAATTGCAGTGCCTTCAAAGCAACCCTAGAGTGACCCAGAGGTAGATTCATCTTATTTCATGATTAAGTACCTCAGCACATTGAAATATGAAAAGGTATAAAAAGATACATCCTATTTTTGGAAAAGAAATTATTATCGTTTAACAGACAGGGTTTAAATACTGTCTACCCAGTGCAATGATAAAATGACCTGTGTGTGATCTGCAGAAAGAAAAACAAGGTGTTTCTGAGTTATTTTACACCTATACTAAGCGTATAATTCATAATAATGAAATAATACTTTTAGTCAAACGAAAAATTGAAGAGAGTGCCCTGAACAGATATATATGAATATCTGACGGCTAGAAAATGTCATTTTATGAAAGAGCTCAATACTTTCTGATTATCAAAAAAAAAAGGAAAAAAGAAGGAAATATTCAAGAATGACTTGCTAGATGGTATGTAAACAGTTTCTGAAGGAGAGAACACAGGAAATTAAAATATGTTCTGAAAAGTGATCACCATCCAGCAGGTAAAATGCACAAATACCAATCAGAAAGAAAAGCACAGCCATTGGGAGAGCTGCCCCATGGGGCAGAAGGGCAGACCCCATCAAAGAAGACCCAGACGCTGTGCTGGATGATGCTTTGGTCAAACACAAGATATCAGGCTCATTGCACAGCCAACTGGACCAGAATCTCTCAATATAATAAATCAGACTAACTACAATAAGGTTTTTCAGCCAAAAGCTATCAATTTTAGATCCAAGTGTTATCTTGATAGGACACTAATATAACTACTTCAAGCACGGAGCATTCAGAAAATGCCAGAAATCGAATACCATTCTCTGCATCATCACCCCAGTCCTCTTGAGAACACCCACAGGCTCTGACAGTGTGATCTGTTGTTGGGACACAACTGATTAAATCAAACTTCCCAGGTGTTTCCTTTTGAAATCCTTAAAGCCTGAAGAGCAGGCCTCAAACCAAAGAACCCAGACTTACACCATCAGAATCTGATCGTTAGCAAAACATGTATGTAAGCAATATGTATCTTGGACAAAACATCTTCTTAGCTTAGATAAAGCTTTATGAAAATGCTTTAACCTTTCCTTGTTTAGAAGCAGTGTCATGTCTACAAGTACACAAACTCCTTGGTTCCTCCTTGAGCCCCAGCCAGGCTTGATGTGGAATCCAAAGGGAGAACAAAACCAGGTTTTTCCACCTCATTGTCACGTAAACTCTTATATTTATTTATTTCATTATTGATTATTCAACAATGTAAGAGCTGGAGCCTCTTGCAGCAAGCCCTCACCTACAAGTGGATGCACTGCATAGAACCTCCCAATTGCTGGGAAAGGCTTTTCAAATCCTCACTGCAACTGGGGCTCCCGAGCGTTTGCAGGTCTGGGTGATAATAAAGCATGAGAGCAATTGGTGATGTATCTTTCTTAATCACTATTGCTATCCTCACGTAGCAATCACGGAATCACAGAATCACAGAATGGCCAGAGTTGGAAGGGACCTCAAGGATCATGAATCTCCAAACCCCTGCCACATGCAGGGCCACCAACCCCCCCATTTAATGTTAGACCAGACTGCCCAGGGCCCCATCCAATCTGGCCTTGAACGCTTCCAGGGATGTCCATCCCTGGAACCACATCCTCTCTGGGCAGCTGTTCCAGCACCTCATCACTGTCTCTGTAAAGAATTTCCCCCTGATGACCAACCTAAATCTCCCCGCCCTCAGCTTAAAACCATTTCCCCTGGTCCTGCAGTTATCTACCCTTTCAAAGAGCTGATTCCCCTCCCCTCTGTAGGCTCCCTTTAGGTATTTAAATGCTGCAGTGAGGTCACCCTGCAGCCTTCTTTTCTCCAGGCTGAACAAGCCCAGCTCCCTCAGCCTGTCTTCATAGGGGAGGTGCTCCAGTCCCCTGATCATCTTTGTGGCCCTCCTCTGGACCCTCTCCAACAGCTCCCTGTCTTTTTTGTACTGGGGGCTCCACACTTGGACACAGTACTCCAGATGGGGCCTCACAAGAGCAGAGTAGAGGGGAACAATCACCTCCCTGTCCCTGCTGGCCACCCCTCTTTTGATGGAGCCCAGCATGCCATTTGTCTTCTGAGCCGCAAGGGCACATTGCTGGCTCATGTTAAGTTTTTCATCTATCAGGACCCCCAGGTCCTTCTCCACAGGGCTGCTCTCAAGGACCGCTCTTTCCAGTCTGTATGGATGCCTGGGATTCCTCCAGCCCAAGTGCAGAACTGCACTTTGCCATGCTGAACCTCATCAGGTTCACCCAAGCCCACCTTTCCAGCCTCTCAAGGTCCCTCTGAATGGCATCCCTTCCTTCAACCGTGTCGACCGCACCACTCAGCTTGGTGTTGTCAGCAAACTTGCTGAGGGTTCACTCGATTCTGTCATCGATGTCACTGATAAAGATGTTAAAGAACACTGATCCCAAGACATACCCCTGGGGGATTCCACTCGTTACTGGCCTCCACCTGGACATGGAGCCATTGATGACCACCCACTGTCTGCAGTCTTTCAACCAGTCTCTTATCCATCGAGTGGCCCACCCATCAAATCCACATCCCTCCAATTTGGAGATAAGGATGTGGTGGGGGACCATGTCAAAGGCCTTGCTCAAGTCCAGGTAAATGACATCGGTAGCCTTTCCCTTGTCCAACGATGCCATCACTCCACCATAGGAGGCCACAAGATTGGTTAAGCTAACCACCTCAGCCAGCTCCTTCAGGACCCTGGGATGCACGCCATCCAGCCCCATGGACTTGTACACATTCAGTCTCATGAGGTGGTCTTGGACCTGTTCTGTCCCCACAGCAGGGGGGGATTTACCACCCCAGTCCCCACCCAGAGGTTTAGAGATGCAGGGCTCAGGGATGTGAGAAGTACTGGAATCCTGGCCGCCAGTGAAGACCGAGGCAAAGAACTCATTCGGTACCTCAGCCTTCTCTTCATCCGTTGAAGCCAGTTCTCCTTTTACGTTTACCAAAGGAGGTACACTCGCTTTGGCCTGTCTCTTCTGGCCAATCTACCTGTAGAAAGTCTTCCTATTGTTTTTCACATCCCTCACCAAGTCCAGTTCCACCTGCGCCTTGACTTTCCTGATCCCACATCTGCAAGTCCGGAAGGCATCCCTGTATTCTTCCCAGGTGACACAGCCTTGTTTGCAGAGCTTGTAGGCACCTTTCTTTGCCCTCAGCACACCCAGAAGGTCCTTACCGAGCCACGCCGGTTTCCTCCTTCCTCTGCCCACTTTCTTGTTCAGAGGGACGGGGAGCTCTTGCGCTCTCAGGAAGGCATCCTTGAAGAGTAACCAACTCTCCTCAACATTTTTTTCTTTAAAGACATCATCCCAGGGGATCTCAGCCAACAGTCCATTGAAAAGCTTAAAGTTGGCTCTTCAATAAAGCAATGGTTAGGCGCATTGCCTTGTTCTGTATTATCCTTGCTGCATCACTTCACTCTCTATCGCATTGCTTTAAATGTGAGCAAACATATTTCTTTAACTTGATGCCTGCGACCTTTGTGCTGACTTGATCCAAAACATCACTGTAGAATATTTTTTTCCGTTTGATTGAATGATTTATTAATAAATAAATAAATAAATTATGATTTCCTGCCTTGTTTTGTTTTTTTTTGTTGTTGTTTTTGTTTGTTTGTTTGCTTTCTCCCCACCTTCTTGTGGAGGCTCTATTGTCTTTTTATGGGGCAGAATAAGGAACCACACACTATACCGCCATAAGAAATTGTACTATAAAAGGGAAACATACGCTCATCTTGAGTCAAAAGCAGAAATATTTCTTTCAGCCAAAAACTATTTCCTCCCGCCAGATACTCAGACTTCGTGGAAACATCCCTTGATCATCTTAAACTGAAATGAAGCAAAGGCCTATGAACTCACCACTGGCTGCAAAGGGACCCTGCGGTGACCAAAACTCAGCTGATCTGCAGATGTTTAAAGCATAGGATGCTTAAAGTTCCTCAAAGGTGGGCACTGGCAGAAGCATAATAAAAGGTTGAAGAATGTTCACTGAGCACTGCCTGGGAACTCTGAAGATGCTCAGCCTGGTGACAGCCCCTCACTGGCACCCCAAAGTGTCTGCTGCCTGTCTCAATCTCTCACTCAACCTCTGCTAAAATAAGAGTGTAGAATTGCTCGGGTTTGTTTGCTTGTTTATTTTACGGAAGCATGGGATTCAACTGTGAAAACTAACTCTCTGCTGACTGTAAGCACCTCCAGTAAGACTAAGCCTGTGTAAGTACGTGCCTCTGCTTGAGGACCACACAGAGCTATAAAGAGCACCAGAGGGACCTGCTAGGGAAGCACAGGTAACCAACACACTTGAAGTGCTTAGGAAAGCCAGGGCAAAGAATTGAAATGTAAAACAAAAATTATGTGTCGTTGTGGCTTATTGTGACTTTAATACTTATCGCTGCCTCTCTTCTCTCGGGTAAAATGAAGGCATTAATCCAGGCTCACCCATCAGCTGCATTGTGAAGATATATTCATTAAGCTTCATAAAGAAAGAAGATTCTTGGTGAAGCACCAGAGAAAAGCTCCGTAAGAAATTAATAATTCTGTACTCAGTGGTGTATGCAGTAAATAATGCATTGAGCCACACGCTGAACGATGAGACTAAATGAAATATTGAAGAGTTGCTCTTTCGGTGAGAAGTCTATTCTGTGCAGCAGGGATTCTGTCTAAAGATGGGAACTGATCACATATTTAAGACTGTATTACAATGCACACATGCATATACAGGGACGCTAAATGCAAATGTCGCAGGTAGCCTTAAAGCTGACACTTGCTAATTTTTGAATGCTTGACTCTGTGATTGCTTGACCCTTGGAAATGGGTTATTAAAATGCTGTTGTTGTTGGGTTTTTGTTTGTTTGTTTGTTTGTCTTGGTGCTACTTCCCTATTTTGTTTTGAAATTTTTCAGTGGAAAAACAGCTGTTTTACAGATGGCAGCAGAGACAAGTAATCCCTAACTGGAACCTGAAGAAGAGCTCAAAAGCTTGAGCTCACTGGGGAGTGTATGAAACCAGACAAGAGAGTGACATGGGTCAGACAGGAGAGGTGATCTTATTCCATGGATTACATATGGATAGCTTACCTGCTCATCCTAGTCCAGCATCAGCAAAAGCTAGAGACTTGAAAGCCACCAGAATCGCAGCACAGAACAACCCAAATTCTCAATCACATCTAAATTAGCTTTTTGTCTTCAATATATATAAAATCCTGCCTTCGAGATTACACCCAGCGTGACATGCTGCAAGACTGGCTTTTTACTCTGTGGGCATCAGGATCTCAGGCTATGCTCATTTTTAAAACAAATGCAAGGCTAGTGCTTGTTTGAGATTGTAGAACTGAGATGTGAGGTGGGCTCTGTACTAATCTGAATGCAATTTACATGAATAACCAGCCAGGGAACTACACATTCTCCTGCCTTCACTATCCAAGCTGATAAATGCTCTTACATGGCTCTGGGATTGCTCTTAGGTTTTTAAGATAAATAAAGGTTTACAAAGAAACATCAGTTTTACATTAAAAACTCTATTTTTCCTGTATTTGCACTTTAATTTCGTATTAAGCCCCTGCGTTTCCACACCTCATTACTCATTACTTCCACATTACTCATCCTCCCACACACCTAACAGGCAGTCAGAAAAGCAGGAATCCTCTGTGCTTTCTGTGTTTCCCCTTCCCCTTCTGCTTTTTCCCCTGTTCTCCACTCATCTCGCTCTTCTCCCAGATCTTGTCCCATCCTTCACTGCTTTCCTCCTTCCCCTTCTTCTGATGCTCTGCAGTCGCCATCCAAGCTCACGCTGCCGGATCTGGTGCTTCCTGATCCCACCTGCAAAGCTCTGTGATGGAGTGGTGATGAGATGAAGAGGAATGGAGAATCTTGCAGGTGGGTCCTGCGCGTGGCTTTGCTGTTGAAATCAAAGAGCACTTGCAGGGCATTATGTCACTCTCACCATCCCAGCACCTTCACCTCTTCCTTATTTCAGTCGTGAGACAGCATGTTCCACTCCTACCATTGTGCTCCTCAGCCCAGGTTACCTGAATAACCACATATTGGTTCATTTCAGCTTTATTCTGTTCTGTCCCACAGTCTTGTTCCTCTGCACATCCCCACCACAGTTACAGTGCCTGTAATAGAAAAACAGCTTATTTCCCTCTAGGCAAAGTACAGAGGAAAATATTTTATCATAGAATGGCTTGTGTTAGAAGGGACCTTACAGCCCCCCAGCCCCCAACTCATGCCCTGGGCTGGTTGCCCCCACCATACCAGGCCACCCAGGGCCCATCTGTGGCTGGGGATGGGGCACACACAGCATTCTGGTCAGCCTGGGCCAGCACCTCACCCCCTTCCAAAATAAAGCCATTAAAGTCATTAACAGAAGCATCCAGTTCAAACACTCAGATCCCGCTGGGCAACACCTAATAGTACAGATGTATCTTTTAATTATAATTCTTTTATATGTTCACTTGTCTCAATCCAGCCTGGAATAAAAGTGACATCTGCCCACACAGCCACCTTCTGGGGGTCAGGGGTGGGCTGGGAAGAAGGAGGATGCTGTGAGCTTCCTCTTTGCAGTGCCCTGTCCTTCCATTCTACTGGAAGCACAGATAGCTTCAGCATGCAGTAATCCAACAGTGTGAATCACCCCTCCTGCACTGAAGGACTGTTAGGGCAGATGGAGCCCAAAGTCATGAACTCTATGGACAATTTAGAGGGATAGCCCATGAACCATGAGAATGATGTATGTGTGTATACATCCAAAAGCAAGACGTGATGGTAATGAGTCAGGATGTACAGAAAGCTGTGAGATCTGAGCATGATGTGAATCGTACAGAATAAAGGGTGGATACTGTGTTAGTTTCAGCTCAAACAGAGTTGTTTTCCTTCCTAGTGTCTGGTGCGGTTCCATGTTTTGGTTTCAGGAGAAAAAACAATGCTGATAAGACAGTGATGTTATATTTGTTGCCAAGCAGCGCTGCACAGAGCCAAAACTGTTTCAGTTTTCTCAGGTTCTCCTACTGCCCTACCAGCTAGGAGCCTGGGAAGGGGGGGCACACAGAGCTGGGAGGGGGCAGAATCGGGATAGCTGACCTAAACTGGCCAAGAGGATATTCATACCATATAGCATCATGTGGAGAAAAGGTCTCAGAAAGGGGGGACTACCCAGTGGACTGCTGCTGCTTGGGGCATCAGTTGGCAGGCGGCAGGCAGCTGCTTGTGTATCACTTGTTCTATATATTCATACATGTATTTTTTCACAAGTATTACCCTCTTAGGGACCCCTGGGGACAACTCTCATCTCTGCCTCTGGACATAGAGCTGCTGACCACAACCCTCTGGCTATGGCCGTCCAAGCAATTTCTCATCCACCAAACAGTCCGCCTTTAGTGGTTAGGAAATTATCATCATATTCTGAAGCACGTTTCTTGTCCTCGTCAAAATTATATCTTATAACCCTGGACAGAGAGACTAGAGCAGGACCCATTAAACAAACCTTATCATTCCAGAGACCGGGAAGGGGTGTGAGCAAATAGTCTGACCTAGCTGCTGAGTTGTTAAAGGGCTATAATGAGGTAAGAGGGGTACAGCCCTAGAATTACTGAGTGTCAACAGAAAAAAAGCTTCATGGCTCTGCCACAATGGAGCATTGGAAGTTTAACTGTGAGATACACAGCCTTTGCACCCAGTAGGCCAGACCCAGATAGGCGATCGTTATCTGGTTCCACAATGAAATCCACAACTATTAATTAAAGAAAAAGAAAAAATATCACATATTCATTGTTTTTCCTATCATGTTTCTCTCCCAGTGCACATACATAAACAGAAAGAACAACTAGCATGCCTTTAGTTTCTGTGCTTGTCTGTTTTCCAATCATAATTCACGATCTGCTTCAACAAACAGGAGAACAAACATATTTGTTTTTGATAAATTAAAACGGCTTGGTGCACTCCTTTATTACATTCCTTTTTTAGTGTCTTCTTTTGGGTGATTCTCTTTGCTTGCTCTCCTAGGACCACATACTCCCTGTAGTCCCAGGGTCTGCTGCACCAGCACTGTCAGAATAACTGCCCTGCATAGGACTCAGGCCAAGCTTCAGGTGCTGGTGCTCAGCATCTGAAAATGAGCCAAAATTTCATAAAACCATGCACAACTGGCAGAGAAGAACAGGAGCTTGCACTGATCCAAGGGGAGCAGGGAAGGATGCTCTCCACCCCATTGGACAGAGCAAAGCTCTTCCAGCTTCCTACCAGGAGCTGATGGACATGACCCAGCCAGCAGATGCCTCTCAGTCCTGAGACACATCCTGATTTAAGATGTCTACCATGCAGATTTTGACAGCTAAACTGGTCAATATTGAATGCCACGAGATCCAAGGAAAGAAATAGTCTGTGAGGCATCCATCTCTCCTTTGAGACAAGTTCCAGAGCCTACACACCCTGGCCAGATTGCACTTGGGTTAATCAGAGCTCAGGTGGTCTTGGCTCTTAGTGTTTTATCCCTCACATTAGGTGCTCCACCAATTCTAGAGCAGTGGAGTATAGGAAGACTAGATTCACAAGTGCAAGAGAGAATGCTGAACACTGTCAAAAATTCCAATTAGACCCTTGTCATTGCATAAGGGGGTGGTGTTGTTTTTTAAATTAATCAGGCTCAGTTCCACTACCACTTCTTCAAAAGACGAATCTTGCAGAGAAAGTTGCTAACACACCCCTCTCTTTTGTTCCAGGCAAAGAAATTCAGCTGGAGATACAGCTGGTCTCCAGCATCAGAAATAAAACAAGAATAAGGAAGTGCAGCATGAAGATTTAAGAAAACCTAGCGGTGAGAACAGTCGCCTCCTACCTGCTGATGCCAGAGTGCTGAGCCTGCAATGCACAGTACTGGGTTGTACTGCAGGAACAGGAATGTGGTTGCTACTCAGGACTGAGTCCAAGGAGGAACAGAGCCAGGAATGGTGGCAGGACCAACGCATCAGGATCGCACAGGTGGGCTGAAGGTGCATCAGTACACCTGAGCTTCCTTAGAAATTAAAGGCTGTAGATAAATGCCTATAGAACAGGTATTCAGACACCTTAACAAGTATACAAGGTCCATTTGTAAGCTCTTAAATAGTCAGCATTCAGCACACTTCATCTGTGCATGTACAGTAAGGAAAACCCTACTTGAGAACATCCCCAAAGTGATGCAGACCTGAGAAACAGTGGCAGCTGCCTGGTATATCTCATCAGAAACCCAAGGGCAGCGCTGAGGGAGGAGGCAGCATTTGCTCCTCGAGTCCTGGCAAGCCTTCCTCACTCTGCTTGGCAAGGAAACCTCTGCCCCTCCTTGGAGCAGATCAATTTCCCGAGCTGCTTTTGGGAAAAGCAATGATTGTAGGAAGCACCACAGAGAGGAAATCGCTAAGTGCACCCAAGTGACTGCAGCACATTACTGAAACTGCAGCACTGTGCTGCCAGGCGAGACAGCCAGGGAAGGCACCTCACAGAGGGGGTTTCCCAGCAGAAGCAGTGGCTGGCAAGGTAATGAATGCTGCACTGTGAGCACACTTGAAAAGAGCTGATTAGCAGCAGGAGGGATTTTGTAGACCGTGAACCATCAGCTTGGCCCATGGAAAGTGACTGAGTAGATTCATTCACACCTGGAAGTCAGGACTACTTGCACACGGCCCTGGATCTGGAAGATGGGCTCTGGAGACCATGCAGTGATGCAGGGGATCAGCTGAAGAAGGGCAGCAGAGGGTCTGACGTGTGGGGTGGGAGTGCTCTGCTCTAAGGTGCACCCATTTTTTCACATTCCTCCAATGGATAATGCTCATTAATTTTAATCGACAGGTTTTGGAGGTTTATTGTTTTTAACCGAATTTGTCATTGTTTTCTAAGGCCTAGGATAGAATTTTTGCACTGAGAGTCATTTGTACTGTGGAATTCCTAACGCCACAGCATTGAGGACATCCATGCAGATTAGAAAGTCCACAAGGCATCCTTGCTTCAACTTCAACCACTGGCACGGAGCTCAAAAGAACTCATGAGTTTTTGGAGCAGAAACAAAACAGTTCATCCCAAAATGGGAACCACCGTCTGATGTTGCTCCCCGACACCACAAACCAACAGCAGCAAGTCAGCTGGGCGGAAGCAAAAAGCCCCTTCTGAAGGTAAAGCATCTGAAAGCAATGCCTTGCTGCCAGGACTGGATTCACTGCTGCAGGGGGCCAAATGGAAGATACAAAAAGGGGCTGAGGGTTTGTGCAGGTGATGTGGGGCTCATTGTGCAGCTGCCAGCATCACCCCCCAGTCAGGATTTGGCACTGAGCAGTGCAAGGATTAAGCTTGGTTGCCCACAGACTACCATCATCACACCAAACACCAGCGAGGCTCCCACTACCAGTCATCAACACAGGATGGGAAAAAAAAAACAAAAACTCCAGGTGTTTTGTTTTGGTTTGTTTTATGAAAAGGAGAAAAATAAAACATAACAGCGACAAACACACTCCCATCGAAAGTATGATTACATTTCAAACGCAATTACCAATGCTTCCAGAGCATGTGGATGTATTTAGCCTCACAAAGCAGAGCTAATTTATTCATAAGCAGATCTGCAAGGCTGCACAGGCAGAATCCACTCCATATTCAAGGGGATTATTAAACTGCTGGGTGTGAAGGATTTCTTCACAACAGTCTCCGGTGCACGGATACAGCGGGCAGCCAAATGAGACGGAGGGACAGGCAGGCAATGGGCCTGTTTGCATGATGAAAAGATTGCCACAGTGACAGTCCCAAACTGGCAGCATTTCGTGGGGAGAATGGCTGCACGACAGTGTCAGGGAAGCACAACCTCCAGGCTGAGGGAGGCAGCACTGCAAGGGCAGATACCTTGGCAAGGTGCGTGCGTGTTCTCAGCCAGGCTGAGGTCCCTCATCTGTGGGATGCTGAGCAGGTCTTCCTGCATGGAGCCCCTCTGGAACCACTGAAAGCCACCCAGGAACATAAAGCCAATTAAGCTGGTTCTGTCACCTCTGTGTCACTTGGACAGCCAGTAGAAGAGCCAAGATGCAATGAGGAGCTTTTCAAACTACCCCTCTGCAGCTCCTGACCCCCTGCCAGCCATCAGTGATGTCAGGCAGCTCGGTTGCTTTTGCATTGGAACAGAACAATGGAGATGTTTGAAGGCGCAAAGAGAATGAATGCAGAGCAGCCGACTGGACCCCGCTGACTGTTTGCACACCAGGTCAGGGCAGACTGCAAGGTGATGAGAAGCTGCTTCTGTCTGTCTGCCAGCTCTGAGCTCTGCTTCCCCACTGAGAGCCAGTGGCAGCCACGAGCTGCTCTGGGCACAGTGGCAGTAGGAGGTGAGGAAAGCAAAACGTAACCTCAGCAGTCCCAGCTGGGATGTTCAGAGGGGCTTCTCTCCACCAGCTTCAAACACCCAGCTGTGCAGGGATGGGAGCATTTTCTTTTCTTGTCTTTGCAGAGATGCAAGAAAAATCAGTGTTTTCTTCTCCTTTCATTTTCCTCTTTTAAACCTGCAGCTCCTTGAAACTTTCTCAACTTTGGGAAAGTGATGGAGCTGGGAAAGAGAAGAGAATTTGTCACAGTGTCACTTTAATAAATGGCAAACATTTGTAAAGTTACACAGTAGAAAAGGGTGGGAGGAAGAGCAAAAATCACACTTAATATTCCTTGTGGAACAGAGAAGGAAAAAAAAAAAAAAAGAAAAGAAAAGCTCCAAACCAATGCTGTCTACATCAAAAATGTGTCTTGTCAAAACAAGTGGCAGAGTGAAAAAAAAAAAAAATTAAAAATTAAAAATTAAAAATTAAAAAAATAAAAAATAAAAAATAAAAAATAAAAAATAAAAAATAAA
>JAPSGF010000147.1:520981-596168 GCA_035772895.1 Perdix hodgsoniae
AAAAAAAAAAAAAAAAAAAAAAAAAAAATAAAAAAAAAAAAATAAAAAATAAAAAATAAAAAATAAAAAATAAAAAATAAAAAATAAAAAATAAAAAATAAAAAATAAAAAATAAAAAATAAAAATGGATCCAGCCCAAATTTTTCAAGTGAGAAACTCCCAATTCCTGCTTTCTCACCCACCCGTTTCTCAGTGCCCCAAAGCTTCCTGCTGGCAGTGAGAGCTCCTCCACCTCTTCCCATGCCTCAGCGCAGAGAAGAAGGAAAAGCAGGACCTGCACTGAAGGCAGAGTTGTGCTGAAGCCAGGCACACCTGCAGGTAAAAATTGGGACTCTGACTGCCCGGGTGGAGGGAGGAAGGATTATTCCAGTTCTTAATGGAGAACAAATGGTGACGTTTCCATATGGTGTAAGAGAGACACGTCTTTGGATGAACTGCTGCTGGAAGACGACAATAAAACAGTCTTCCAGCTTCATCTTGACAGATGGCAATTGAGTGGAGAGCTCTGTCCCTTCACTCTGCCTGAGCAGCTAACGAACCCCATCGAGCCCTGGCTGCTGGTTGTGGATTACATGGTGGGGAGAACTGCATTAATAACAGTGTCAGACTGAAGGGAAGAGTCACGACTTCAGATGCGTTTGAAATCCTTCTAAATACCAGACATGGGTGCCCAAACTCAAAGCGAATTCATGAGTTGTAAATGTTTTTCCTTAACTTTGGTATAATGTGTTCTAAGCAAACCAAGTTGCTGCTGAGTTGGAGTTTGAGTTGTCCCAAGGGAAGGGTGGAAAGAAACAACAGTAAACTTCAGGTCTTCTTTTCTTTTGGCATTTGGGAAATGCTTGGAGGCCTGAATTTCAGGCTTCCCTCGTTTTGTGTTTATCTATGCCATCCATATAGGAAATCAGAAAAAAAAAAAAACACACCCAAGAATGCCATAGTTACAATTTCAGAGCATCGTGGAGCAGATGTAGGCAGCATGAACTTCTCAGTGCTGCAGTGGGACAAGCAGAACAAAAAGCCAAAGCAAATAAAGCTTTCCTTTCCACCAGGGAAAGAAAGAGGAGGTTAGAAGGTATTTCCAGCCAGAATTTCACAATGCTTTTTACAGGGAGCTCCAGTTGTTTCCATTGCCCTGCACATGGGTACCTGCAGTGGCCATGCTGTGTGTACAGTGTAAAAGCACTCAGTGAACACATGAACCACAAACTGCTTGGCTCCTCAGATGTGGAAATTCTCTTCTGCAGAGAGCCCTGCTGTAAGCACTGTGCTGCATATCTGAAGGTATTTCTTGCTTAATTAAGGCTTTTAGCAATAAAGCTTGTAAAGATTTAGGAATACAAAGCAATTACATCCTTGAGAGATCTAGCTAGTAGTTCTCTCGACTTCCATGATATGTATATGTAGAAGAGTACTTAAGAAAGCAGGAAAAAAAAATCCTGCATCTTGGATGTAAGAGAGGAATGATTTACTGATAGGAAATAACACGTCTTAACAGAGTAAGAAATATAACTGAGCCTCAAGACCAGGCTGGATGGGACCCTGAGCAGCCTGACCTGGCAGGGCACAACCAACCCGTGGCATGTCACTACAGGGCATTTGTACACCTTAGAGGAAAGCTCTCAATGACCTTTCTCTGGAGTTTGTTGCTGCGTGGCCTTTTACATTCTTGCAGACGATTCCATAACGTGCTGCACATGCCTGCCATGCATCCCTGGTGCCTACTGTGTGTGTAGACCTTTGTGGTGTCCTCCACTCTTAACTGGAGGTGGAGATGCCTGTGAAAAGATCAAAGTACCACTCATAACTGCCGTGGGCAACCACTGGACCATCACCTTGTGTGTAATTTACACCTCACCTTTTGCA
Source organism: Perdix hodgsoniae (assembly GCA_035772895.1). NCBI lineage: Eukaryota > Metazoa > Chordata > Aves > Galliformes > Phasianidae > Perdix > Perdix hodgsoniae. The sequence goes on from JAPSGF010000147.1 coordinate 522,848, forward strand.
AGCTGCATCGGGTTTGTAACAGGGGGAGATTCTCATCAGCTTTCCAGGAGAGGCATCTATTTTATGCAATCACAAATTGGCTTTGATGTCCTTTTTGCAGCAGAGGGAAGAGAAACAAGCTGTCCAGCAGCCTCCGAGGCAGACCTGTATGCACAGAGGCAAACCAGGCTGCTAACACCAGTATAGGCACTCTGCAGCCACATAGTGAGAGCTTTACATCTAGGGCTACAAAACAACCTGAGGAAATACCTTGGAGGGGCTCCTGGTGTACGAGGGAGATGTGAACTCCCTCCCAGATGAGAAGAAGCAAACGTGTGCTGCCAGCAGGAAGGAGCCTCAGGCAGACATTGTCATAATGGCCTCTTCCCAGCACAGGCAAACCTCCTTCAGGTTCTGCCAAAGCCCTGGGGTTTTCCCTACCTGGCTGTCCCAGGGAAGCAGAGAAGCCAAACAGGGGCTCCTACCAGGTGGTGAGCAACCATTGCATGGCGGTTTTCTGCCAAGTCTCAATCTCTCCTGCCTGAGAAAAATGGGTGTACGTTTTCCAGATGCTTTTGTAACGTGAAGCAACCCGCCATCCAGGAGCCTAGAGAAAGCTCTACGGCATGAAGAAAATGTGAAAGAATGACCAGGAATGACCCACAGGCTAAATCAGCAGCAGCAAAACCGAGAACAAAAGTGAAAAGTAGGACATCTTGCTAAGGAGAGCATCATAGAACAGCATAGGTTGCCAGAGACAAAGTCAGAAAAAAGAAGGCTCACAGAATGCACTGCTTATAAGGGGGTGAGAAGTCAGAAGAAGACATACAGAAACATTTTACATTGGATATCAGGGAGAAATTCTTTATGAGGAGAGCAGTGAAGTGCTGGAACAGCTGCCCAGAGAGGCTGTGGATGCTCCATCCCTGGTCTAGTATTAGATATAGAGGTTGGTGGCTCTGCCTGTGGGAGGGGGATGCAACTAATGCAATTTCCATCTGTGAGCTTGTGGAAACTGCTATTTTCTACAGCCACGCTCCAGATTTGGTTACAAAAACACTGCCTTCCACTAAAACTGCTGATTTCTACCACGGCCCTGGTTTTCCTTCAGGAATAGTGGTGCTTCGTTGCCTTCAAGCTTCATTGGCTCCTTTACAAAAATGTTCAAGTTGCAGATTCACTTCCACTACTCCGTATCTCTTACTTTTCCAATTCCAAAGCAGCCAAACTCCTTTTCTGTAGATGGCCATGGGTGCCTGAAATCATGGCAGACCATCCCCCCCCAGGCTTATTCAGTGCGCTAAAGTGGGCAGGAGGACCAAGGATATCTGGATCCACAGCAGAATGGCCCACCCCTTTCTCTGCTGGGGAAAATGACAATTTCTGTTGGGTTTTTATTTTAGTTCTGGCTTGGCCTTTTTGTGTTCTGAAGCACAGCAAAACCATCATTTCAAACAACTGCTCCAAAAGGAATTTTTTCCAGTTACAATTTCCTTAAAATAAAACAAACCCTTGCAGGAGGTTTTTGCTGGACTGGCTGTATCCAAGAAGTGTTAATTGAAGGCTGCAGTTCTGCATGCTCTAGCCTGCACTGCTGTGCCACCATAGCTCCAAACACAGAGCAGGGAGCAGCACAAACTGAAGCAGCATCACCTCTGCTTCTCTTTGTGGGATTTGCCAAAGAAGCTTCTAGCAGCCAAGGCCAGACATTTCCTCTTGCACCGAGGGACTGGGAGCCATACCCAAGGTTATTCGGAGCTGAAGCAGTTTGTTTCCTTCTGTGCTGGTCTTTTTTTTTCTCCCTAGGAACCTCTTCTAGATGGGACCAGATTGTTCAGATAGCCCACGTGATGCCCACGGTGCTTCGGCAAACATTCTTTTCCCCCTTTTCATCTTGAAAACACTTCCTCCAGGGTTGGTGAAGGGGCGAGTCATTTGTTTTAAGAGACCGCGAGCCAGAAATAGGAATAAAATTACCTTTCTTTGGGGTGTTTTGAAGTTCCTGACAAGGGAAAGGAGCCAGCCTCCTGCTGCTGCCTCTTGAAATTGCTCGGCTGCCCTCGTGGTGAGGAAAGGCTGGAGTGTGAGCTCCACTTTCTTCTTTGTGATCAGAGTATCTTTTAAGACTTACAACAAACGATGCTGCCAGGAAATATTCTTCTGTTTGGCATCAGGACGCTGCTGTTCCATATGGGAGAACAGAGCTCTGTGTTATTGGTCTGGAGAACAGCTGATTTTTCAGTTTGACAGCAAAATTGAAAAATCAAGTGGAAAAAAGGTTTGGCTTGGATCACTCCGGAATATTATTTATCTTGGTAAAACAACAAAAAGAATTGTTCCATTCAGCGTGAAATACTTCATACCATCCCAAATGAAATGTTTTGCACTTGTAAGAAAAGCAGAGAAAGTAAAAATAAGAGGTGAGATTCACAAGCACTGCTTCAACCTCCTGCTCGAGGACTACAGCCCTTACAATGAATGGAAGAGATCCCACCCTCCCAGCAGCACAAAGCCATCACCCCACACTGCACCTGAAACCCAGCATCAAAAAATGGCCCTCACTGGCTGCTATTTTTAAATGTCCTCAGGACATCATTCCAGCTCTTGGGGGAAGCTGGCACATCAGCAAAGAGAGGTTTATGCTATTCAGATGCTTATTAGCAATTCAGATGTTTATTTATTTTAGCCTTTTAATTTCAGCTTGCGGACATGGATGAAGTGATAAGGAAAGAGTGTCTATACTAAATGAATTTCTTTCCCCCCAGTTTATCTAAGCAGAGTACTCCATGATATGCAGAGAGCCATCACGTTGCTTAGTGAAAGAGGCAGAATGAAGAAGGGTCACTTCTCTTAACTGGCAAAGCAATCAATCTGTATTTGAGCCAGTTGAACAAGCGCGAGGGCAACATGTTTGAAAGATAACCAGAAAGATGCAGTATGCTAATATTGCCCCAATCTGAAAATAATGTAATCAATAAGGGAGAATAACAGCAAGAAATGTAGGGCAGAGGTACTGCAGTGCAATCAAAGGAGAGCTGAAAAACTTAAAAGTGCCAAGAAACATCAGTGTGTATCTCTGTTGCTCCACGAGGGAAAATGCTGAACTGTTTCTCTCCACCAGAAGGTGTCATACACTATTCTGTGCTCCATAGGGAACGAGTAACTATGAGTGTAACTACCATCATCTGTTCCTAATTCACAAGGTGAGAGTAGCAGAGGTGTCCTTAAAAAATAAAAAGCACAGCAATCTCGCAAAATAGCAGTGGCTGCATCTCAGTGGGATGAGGCAGCTCCATGTAAAGGAGTCCTGGAATGCTAAACAAGGCGAACTTGTCTTCCCACAGGCAACAGCATAGCATCAAATAGACGTCATTGCTGAGGATGCTGTGTGTTTACCTGGCCCAGCATCACAAGCTGAGAAGCAAACCCTGCCCTGTGTGCTCACAGAGATCGGTCACTGCCAGCCAGCAGTGCTGGGAAGAGCAGTGAGGGTGTTCTGCACATCCTGGCCATAGATTTACTGAATGCTGTGGGCTGGATGGGACCTCTGGAGGACTCTGGTCCAGCCTCCTCCTAGTTGCTCAGTGAACCTTGACCAGAAAGAAGATTGTTCTTTCTCCTGCAGGAAATCATCGACGGCTTCTGTCAGTTCCTGGTCTCTCTTCAGAAGAGCTAACAAATGGGAGCAAGCAGCAAACCTCAACCAGAGTCTGCAGTGGGGGAGAGTGGAGCACGTCTTGTGGCAGAGCACAGGCTACCCCAGAGGCAGCCTGGAGAACTGCCTTTCCCACCTGCATCCAGAGCATCATTTACTCAGCTCCAGTTGCTGCTGAAGCCCACGCTCGGCATCTGCCATGAAAGCAGCTCATAAACGCTGCTCTGTCAGCTCAGTCCTTTGCCCTAAGCCCAGGATAGAGGACAGGCAGAGGGAAGTCTGTGATATCTCACACTGAAGTTATCAAGGAACCTTTCTACCTGCTGACGAAAATAATTCTCCACACTTGCTGCCCCTTTGGAGCGATATTTGGGCCCAGAAGGAGTGGGGAAAGCTTCTGCCTTCCTGGATTATAACAACAACAACAACAAAAAAAGGGCTGGTCACACAGAGATGCTTCTCTCCTTGGAAAACTGCCCTGTTAGTGAGAATGCAGTGTAAGGAGGGGGAAGTCCCTCTGTCAGGCAAAGAGCTTTCCCTCCCTCTGCTAACCCTGATGAAGCCTCAGAACCCAGTGCACAGCACAGGCTGCCTTGCAATTTCCAGCTAACACACAAACCATGAGGATAAGCCAGCATGGACCTTACATTCTGCCATGGTTTAGCAGAGCTTAATTGGATCATCCATTTTTGCAATATTAACATATCAGGACTGCAGCTAATCCCTCGGGAAGTCCTGTATGCTGCAGATTAAAGCACTTTTCACAATCTGCATGATATGGTTGGCTAAACAATATTAAGAAACTCAGTCTCCAAACACTTAACTGCTAATTTAATGCAATTTCACAAAGGCTGATGCTTTCTGTGGGTGCCATTGAGATGCATGAACCCACAAGTAGATTCATCAAGATAATCTACCCAAAAGAATCTAAATGTTCCAGGGGATGCCTCACTTTAGTTTAAAATACTGTTTCCTTACTGCAACGGGAAGTGCATTATTAAGATTTATTCTAGCAGCAAGAAAAAATATCTTTGAAGTATTGGCCCCTTTTTCAAATTGTACATACACTATTCACAACAGGCTGCTTCTAGATTCTAAGCAACAGCGACATTATTCAGCTTCTTGGATCTACATCCTCAGCACCAGCAATTCTTCATTTAGAGACCGAGTTTTGGAGCAAGAAACCCCCCACATCACGTGGATGGTTCAAGACTTCAAATCCGTGCCTGGTTACTGTCTGACTACAGCAAAAGGTCAAAGCAGACTCCATTGCATGACAGAAGCTGGACAAGTCATCAGGCAGCATTAATAGACAAGGCTTGACGGCACTCAGCTTATACCAAATCCTTTCTACAGTGCAGAAAGATAGCACAAAATCTGGTCATTCTCTTAAGATCACGCAGAGTGCTGATGATTACTGGCTGTTGAAGATGGTCCTAGATAACCGTAACAAGAGGAAAGGGCTCTGATGAAAAATGCAGATTTTAAACTGCTTGCTGCAGTAGTGGAGGCCTGTAAACACTTCAGCATAGGGGACGAAAATTCCTGTTGGAAATTTAAAAAGAAAACCCTCACAAAAGTATATTAATATCAAAAAAAATGTAAAATGACACAGGGAGGAGATCAATGAGCAGGCCACTGAGGGGAATCCAATACTCTCCAAATCTAATTCTAATTACTATAGATTTGTAGCACTAACTAGTCATCTCTCCTCCTTCTCAAAGTGTATCTTTGCTACAGATAATTACACGATAATAACTGCAAAGATTCCTCATACTGAGTCACATGGGTCTCTGCAGGGAAAACAGTAGGACAGGAGACTGGTATCATGGCCATGCTGCTTTAAATGGGGATGATAATAAGGCAGAAGGGAATGCAGTTTAATGGCACATATTCAACAGCCTGATGTTTGATAGCCCTTAGTATTATAGATATCTATCTTATAAATCATCGCATGAATCTTTCTCCAGTCAACACGATGCTAATAAATATGTGGATACAAGACCCTTGACTAATCATTGCATTGCCCTGAGCAGTGCAGAGAGCTATATTCCCAGACCAGGGTTCCTTCCTCATGGCGGTCACTGGAAAAAATGCTTTGGGAGAGGAATCCAGTGAATGATAGATTAAAGATAGGGATTTTTTCCCCTGTCTGTAATCCAGGAAGCAAATCTTGCCAAGAAGTAGTCAGAAATGAATGGAGATAAAGAGAGCAACCCTGTGCTGCTATGTGAATCCACGGTGTATTCATTTCTTGAATGTTCTCTGCAATCCTGATCTCCCCATCTCAGAAAGGCTGCTGCAAAACTGGGGAGAAAACAGAACCAGGCAGGAGAGATGATGAAGGGTATGAAATGACATCTGTGTGAGAAACAGGTAAATAGACCACACATCTCCCACCTGGAAGAGAGGTGAGAATTGTCTGTCATTTCTTCCAAGGACTATCCTGCAACTATCAGATGGCAAGCTCAAAACGAGCAGAAAATAAAGACTATCTCCACAGAGCGTGTAAATTGTCTGTGTGGAATTCACCGCCAATTGTTTTCAGTGTTGGAAAATAACGCGTTGAAAGGGAGTTGGAGCAGATTCGTGGAGGAAGAAAGAAGAGCTGATCTCCATCCAGGTGAAATGAGGCCTGAGAACAGACAGCAGACACACAGCCAACTCTCAGATATGATGGAAGGGAAAAGGCCTTCCCTGACACTGGACAGCACTAGGTGGAATTGGTCTGCAACCCATGAAATGGAAAAGGTTGTTAGAGAGAAAGCCTTAAGTGAGAAAACAGAGCCGAGGAAGATGGGATTAAAGTCCTTACATTCTGTTCACGCTGTTCCTCGATTGAATAAGATCTCACTGTTCCACTGGGTGGGTTGTCTGAGGGCTTTTTATTTGCTCTCAAGTCCAGACACCTTTTGGTGTGGTGGGCACGCTTTCTTGAAGGCTCAGATGGATCCACCTGAAAGCTCTGTTTGACTTGGGCTCCCATCACTCATATTCCCTGAATCTTTCAGAGCTTCTTACCTTTCAAGCTTCTTACCTCCTCCACTAGGCATCCCCAAAGGATGGCCCAGCCAGCAAAGCAATCAGTTAAGAGCAGTATCTTTGGAACTTTTAAAATTACCCTCAGGAAAATCTGGCAGGCCTTCCGCTATTGGTAGAGATGCGCTGCATAACCATTCCCAAGGCTCCAGCACAAAGTAACTGCCTTTGCACAACATGTGGGTTGCACAAGGTATGAAACACATCTTCATTTTTCATAGACATTGTCACCCTTGAGCTCCTTACCATCCATCCCGTGCCATATGTGCCCAACCTCCTGCCCACTGCCAGGATGGCCCTGGGCTGCACTGAGCTCTGCTTCCCCCAGAAGACCTCTATCTTTCAGGGGCACTGATCACCTGCAGCTTCCTGATTTACTTGCTTAATCCAATCGAGGGCCTCAGTGAGAAGCCCTGCATCGTTTCCCCCTGACCTTTCCTGCCTGACACCAGGCAGTAAGGAGCTACGTTATCAGTCTGACCTGCAAGGCAGGGAGACAAAGAGGTTTCCAATAAAGACAGTTGGAACCTCCTTGAAAATTCTCCACAGCTTGTAGGGTTAAAGAATCCTGTTTATTAACCAAGCCCTTGCTTGTCAGTCTCCTTCTTTTGCTAGCAAGATACAGCAGAACTGGAAACCAGTAACAGAGGAGTTAATTACACACACCTCAGCACCAGGCTGTGGGTAAAGTCATGTCAATAATGAAGGAAATGAGCCCAGCGAGTACTAGAAAATCAGAGTGGAAGTGCACACAGCCCTCGTAGGACATGCTGGTGTATTATTCTGGGCTTCTGTGTAATGACAGGGGAGATAAGGAAATGTCAGTCACCATAAAACAGACTGAATGGGCTAATGGATTCACTGGGAATTGCAGCTACCTCACTGGGCAAGGTGCATTTCAGATAGAACTCACACCAGATCAATTCCTTCATGTACCTTGGAGAAATAGTTTCTGCTCCTCTGCCTCGTGAGTTGACTAAGCTACTGAACAAGCAGAAGAAGAGCGAATTCCCCAGTCCAGCAGAGATCTTTCACCTGCAGCTCGTAAAGAGGCAAACAAGATGATGCAGCCTGGGACAAGCACAACGTGGCACAGAAGGAAGCAATAAAATCTTTTGGTTGAATCCTCTGTGGAAACAGGCTCCCACCACCATCCAAGGAAATTGCAACTTTAAGCATTTCACAAAACCAGATTCTCCTCTGAAGCCTGCTATGGTGCTGCTATGTTGGGGGGATGCTCTGCCCATCTCCTAACCAGCCTATCTTAGGCTGAAGAGTTCTGGATTTGCAGTTACACGCTCCTTCAGGCTGGATGCTGACCCTGCAGTGCCCACAGTTCCTCATGCCCTAAGATATGTGCTCTTTCTGAACACATTACATCTTGGGAATCCTCAATTTCATCTCACACCAATTCACTAAAGCCCAGGATGATAGCTCATATTTTTGGACCTTTTCATTGCATCCTGGGCTCCACAGGCTTTTTGAAGCCTGAGGTGTTCTGCTGTTCCTTATTGAGCACATTTACCTCTTTACACTCTGCAAAACAGCAAGCTGCTCCAGAATTGCATCACCCTGCCGTGCTGGAAGGAAGCATCACATAACCAAGCTGGAGCCGTTTGGGGTGATTAAAGTTATTACTGGGCTGCTCAAAAGAGCATGGGGACTTACCAGCTGGCAAATGTTGGATTAGAAGGTCTCAGAGTTACCCACTCCATGCCAAGGATCTCTCAGGCCATATGCCTAAAGGACTAGGGCAGAGAAGGATTAATTGAAATCGGGCTTGGGCAGTAAATTCAAGTGAAAAATCACCCTATAAATGAGGGAAGATCCAAGGGACTACGCAGAGTGATTATAAAAGCTGGTGCTTAGGCTTTAATTCAACAGGTTCGGGATTTTCTCTTTATTTATAAGGCTAAAGCTCACCCTCCCTCACCCTGAACAAATTAAAGCTGGCAGAACCCCTGAGAGCCTGGGGCAGCCCAGCTCACCCTTTGGCATGTAAGTTCATAGAGCTTAGCTCCGGGGGCACCGAGGCTGCAGGGAAATCACAGCCCTTTGTCAGCAGGTTGGAAGGGTTCTGAGCTGGGTGTGGGAAACAGGGCCAGAAATCACACAAGCACTGCCATTGGCAAGGGGTTGACTTTGCCTCTGCTTTGAGAGAACGGTAAGGAAACGGGTAGGGCTGGGAGCTACAGAAATCAGTGGTCAGGACCTCTGGGTCCTTGGGGACCAAGACTGTTCCCTAGGAATGATTTTGCTTCAAGGTGCTAAATAGGATCTAGCTGTCCTCCCTACACTTTTCCTAGGGCATCCCTCACTTTCAGGGGCCTGCTTTTTTAAAAGGGATTCTGGTTGGAATCAGAGCATCCTTAGGCCTGGGCTTTAGAATGACATCCACATTCTCCTTGAGGCTGGAATGCCAGTGTCATCTTGATACTTCAAGTGAAAGACTGGAAGGGAAACCCTGATCCCTCTGAAATCCCTGCAGGCTCTCGCAGTGAAGCGGGACTTCAGGAAAGAAAAATGAGAAGTCTGATAGATAAGCTCAGCCCTGCAGTCAGAGAGCTTCAGCAAAGCACTACAGGTGGAGGATGCTCAGGCTTTTGCAAACAGCGCGTGTTCCTTATCACTGTCAACCCACATCAGGGATGAGCAGATCCCAAAGATCCCAGAGCACAGAAAGCTTCCCTGCTGCAAGGGCCTGCCTGAGAGGATTTGGATTAGCTCCCAGCAGTGGAGAGTCTCTTCATTTCCAGGGAAATGGCACCCTCTGCCTGAGGGTACTCGGGTGAACTCACTCTCTGCCAAAGAGGGAAGCACAGCACAGAGCCCTGTTTGGGGACACGTGGTGCTGGGAGCCTAAACACCACAAGTTTCTGGCAGGCTCTTCTTCCAGTACAGCTGCTAGCATGAAATCTGGGATGCCAGACATCCCCACCAGCTTTATCTCCATCATCCTCTCATTACTTCAGCTGCAGTTCACAGCTCTCTGCTCCCCCCAGCACAGCCTTGGTGGAGGAGTTACTTGTGCAGAGAGCAGCCAAGGGCTGCTCGTGGGTTTGTACTTCTTTGCTTCTGTGCTCACTCCCAGCACAGGTGCTCACCTTTAGGCAATTGCATCAAGCTTTTCGCCTTGCTGTCACTGAGGGAATTGCAAGCAAGCACCTAAGAGAAAGGCAGGCTGCAGGAAGGTGTGCTGTGTCTTGGCTCTAGCTAGGATAGCGTCAGTCTCCTTCCTACTCGCTGTGTTTCGGATATAGGATGAAAATGATGTTGATAATAAACAGAAGCAAAGATTTTTTAGCCTCCCACACTGCTCTGCCAGCAACAAGCTGGGGGTACGCAAGAAGCTGGAAGGGTACAGCTGAGCCAAAGGGATGTCCCATAGCACATGGCATCATGTGGAAATACAAAACTAAGGGCAGTTTGGTGTGGGGGCTGCCACGTGCACATGTATGTGAAGGTTGCAGCAACGGAAGGATGCATGCAGAGCAGTGCAGAATGGGGTGAGCAGGGTGAGGCTGTGGGTCAGCCACCCCTCCTCTGCTGAGCCCCGGGCAGGCTGCAAAAGCAAAGGCTTTAAAAAGCACCATGTGGAAAGATTTTGCTTTATTAAACTAGAGATTTAGGTCAAAAAGAGTCAAATAACTAATTCTCAGAGCTCTCTATCCTCTTACTGGATTCCTGCTTTTAATGGCATTTGTCTCTCCCTTTCTATTTCAGCCGGGCATCACCGTGTTTCTGATTACACAGGGATCTGTGCTGGGAGCCATCTTCTGACATCCCTGGGCAGAGTTTCTAGAATGCAAAATGGAATGAATCCGGCAATTTTTTTCAGTGAATGGAAAAACCCAGGGGGATTCCGAGAACATTTTACATGGTTCTGTCCCTTCTCTGATATATTAACAGCAAAACCCTTGGAAAAAGACAGTGTTTCTGAGCTCTGACAGCCTCTCTGGGAGTACAGCTCCACCAGCAATGGACTGCAGAGGGACTTTTAGAGGAGCTGCCGCCAGAAGGACCTGCGGCCTGAATTCTTGAGGCACTTTGTTGCTCTGTCAGTGCTCTCCTGAGGTTCTGCTCTTTAAGTCGAGCGGCCTGTAGTGCTGTGCCTGCCTATGGGTCTAGGCTGGAAGCCTTTGAGACATTTGCCATTACCGTGTTAAACTTAGACCTTAATGCAGATGGTAAAAAGTCACCTGGAGGCCTAGAAGAAGACAGAAACGTAGAATAAAGTTGCTCTGCATTCCAGCCACTGTCCAAGCCCTAAAATTCCTATAGGTGCTGAGTGAGCTTGGCTGCAGTAAGGACTCTCCCTGCATCTAGCATCTAATTTCAGAATTCTTATACTATTATAATCATAACTTCGTATTACTCTTGGTGTCCTGTGCTGCTCAGATACCTCTCATAGCCAAGAATTTCAATACCACCAGTACAAGAATGTAGCAATTGGACCAATATGATGGGAAAGGCATAACACCAGAGTGCAATGACAGAAGGACCAGCACAATAGAAAGGTGCTATAAAGGAAGGGAAGTAGATTGCTCACCCCTATCAGAAGAATCCAGGTTTACAGGGAAAAGCTCCACCAAGGAGGAATCTCCAGAAAGAGATCCTTCCCCAGCAGCAACCAGCCCACAAATGAGTCTAAGAGAGGTGCAGCCAGACTCCATCCCTTCCCATCACACAGCTGAACTGCCTTCACCTGTGCTCCCAGGGCTGACTGGGTCCTTTCCCCAGGTGCTCCATCAGTGCTTCAGGCCAGGACTCAACATTTCCCATACAATGATGAAAGGAAAAAAAAGAAGAAGAAAAAGCAGCAAAATACATCTTCTATTTCTCTGGCAATAGTTTGCAGTGCTAAGAGTGATGCTACATTAAGTGTCTTGCTCATCTGATCTTATTTTTCTCTTTATTATCTCACATTGTCTGCTCATCTGGTTAATGCTGTTTGAAATAAGCCCGATCCCAGGAGCTAATTGGCACAGTGACATGAAGTTTGTGGCTCGCGCAGCAGAATGTATGATTTCAGCATTTGCAAGAATAACATAAATCCCTGCACACATTTCATCCTAAAGGCTGCAAAATCTGCTTGCAGCGTTCTTATCTCCGTGGATTAGCGAGTTATCAGGGAGCTTCACTATCGTCTGAATGGAGATAAGGTGCGGCAAATCCTTCCCTTCTGCTCCCTGACACACAGTATCAGCACCAAATAGGGAGCCCAGGAGCACAGATAAATCAACGGCCCTCTGGGGACCCTAAGCTATGTGTGAATGCATTAAAGCAATATTCAGCTCCCTGCACAAAGGCAGAACAGTGGTTCCTCTATTGCTCTGTGAGGCTGGCATTGTACTGGGTATTAAGTCCTTAGTTGTGAGGAAGGTGCATGTGAAATGCAGTGCATTAGCGTCTCGCAAGAGCTGTTCTCAAGAGGAGAAAGGCTGCAGCCTCAGCACTACAGGCGCCTTCCTCACCATGCACCAGCTTGCTTTGGAGATTGATGTTGGTCTTCCAAACAGAACACACTGGCGCAGAAATGAGACAGCCCAGATGGCTGCTAACAGCCAGGAGAAGCCCTACTGCTTGTCAGCCTTGTGATCAGAACCCTTAAGAGCACAAAAGTCTATTAACAACAAACGCGGTAACTAATGGAAAAGCTGAGTGCTGGGAGGAGACTTCCAGGAGTGAGGCCTTACTCTCGTATCTGTCAAACAAACAGAGCTCAGGGCCTGGATATGACTTCACATTTGGAAACCGTGAGCAACCCAAGGCAGAGGAGCAGGCAGAAACCCTACAACACACAGCAAGGCGCCTGGCAACTTTGGGGCCGATGGAAATACCAGCAGCTTCCTATAAGGCAGAAGTTCACCCTCAGCTGGTGGGAGCTGCTCAGGCCAAGTGCACTATGCTGCATTTCAAGGCACACGTTCAGCATCTTTTCCTACTTATAACCAACCGTGTATTTCTTTTACTTCAAGCGTTGTATGGTCTGCCATTATCTTGATTGCAGCTGCAGGATAAAGTTAGTCATAGCCAATGGAAACAGATGGCCCCAAACATTCTACCACATCATATGTTTCTGTGCACTGTTAAAAATCTCAGCCAGACCTCAGACTTGTGGGTCATTACTATCTTCTTTCTGTCAGTATTCGCTTATTTCTACCCCCCAAGGACCAGGCTATGAATTCCTGCTTCCATAAGAAGTTTATTTTTTGTGGCATTCAGGTTTTCTGCTGAGCAGTGCTGTCACTCCCCAGATGCCTCTCACTGTGTCCTGGTAGGAAACATGAAGGTTCATACCCTGAGCTCTATTCTGAATGGCCACAAAGCAGTGCCTGCCACGGGCTCTTCCCTGTTCTTGTTTATATCTTGGGCTCATGGATCTTGAGTTTTCCTTATATCATCCTCCGCTGGTTATGTGTGTCACTGCTGCAGTTTAGGTACAAGATTCTACACACCTGGTCTAGATTTTATGGCTGTTGTAGCTCAGGCAGTCAGCTTCACTTATGGGAAGACCTTATGACTCAAGAAGGAGATGCGCCAGTAGCAAACTAGTTGCATGTAGGTGGAAGTGCTGCCAATCTTCCATCTGTGCTCAAGCAACATTTGGGCAATGGGAAATGACAGCAGCCTGCTTTTTCCTATGTCCTGTGGCCACCCCTTCCTTGAGATCTCTCTTGCTGTGCCATGGGTCAGGGCCAGTTGGGTCTGCTGGCTGCTTGTAGCCCCTCCTGCTTGGGCTGTAACCAGTGCCTCTGTCCCTTACTCTCTTTGTTTTAATTCTGTGCAGGAAGATAACAATAGCAGAAAGCAGATATAGAAGAGTTAGGAGGAGTGGATGAATGCTAGAAGATTTCTGTGCAATTTTTTTTTGCAAGAGATGTTCTCCAATGAGCTTTCCCAGATCAAACCAAAACCCTCAATCAGGTGAGGAAGAATCAGAAGTGGTGGCCACAGGCAAGCGGTTCTAGAGGAATGGATTTTTTTCACAAGCCACTTTGGAAGCTGCAGTGCTGAGGCTCACAGCGATGTGCTGTGCCCTTTATTTCATGCTGAGTCCACCAGGACTGCTCATAAATCTGCACACGGGTTGCTCAGGCTGGCTATCACTTGGTCCCACAGGTTTGCCAAAAAACACTGTGAGACCAAGCGAGGTAACACCCACCTGCCTCAGCATCTTCTGTGCCCTATGCTTAGGGGTAGCACGCAAACACATTCCCAACGTGCTTTTTATTTTCTTTGCACGTGCATTTGTTGTCGTTTTCTGGTTCTGCTTCATCCTGCTCCACTGTATCTTCTGCTTTCCAGTCTGATCTGTGCTACTCCACTAAACTTTGGATTGCACGCTGTTTAGAATTCAGTACGAGCTGGAAGATTTTCAAGAAATCTTGAGGGACTGTGTGCAGGTAAAATATTGACAGTTTCAAGTAGATTCACCATCCATCCAAATTAGCAGCCTACCCCTGATCAGCCAGCAGGTAGATATGAAATAAAATACCCACATGAAGATCTTAATCCTAATCCTAAGAGTTTAAAATGGACTTAAGCCTCGAAGTGAAGCATTTTCTATCTGTTCCAAAATGTTCTTACTACCATCTGCGATAACTGCAGCTATTCTGGTTTGTTGCATTTATTCCAGCCGCTGTCTGAACGGAGTTTATCTTTTGCCTTCTGTAACCTCTTGCAGAAATGAGCTCTGCAGTTTCATATTGCAAGGCAAAGCTCACCTGAGCGGGCAGGTGCCAACCCAGGCTGCCCTCCTCGTCATCCTCGTTAGCAGCAGAGATGGAGTCGATACAGCCAGCAGAGCATGAGGCGTGCAGTTACCTCTTCTGCAAATGGATATTTGTATTTGCTCAGATGAATTGCTGCTTCGAAGTGCCTCTCTCCCATGGCTGTCTTAGAGGGAAGCCTCAAATAGGCAGCACAGGTGCAGGTGTCTGAATTTCAGACGTCTCTGGCTGGAGGAGCTGAATCCCAACTCACAGCGCAGAAGAGAATGTCCTTTCATCAATTCTGGATTTGCCATCTCTCAGTTTAATTGAAAATATGCTCCTGCCTGTGTCAGGAGGCAGAGAGGACTTATCTGTACCTGGCTGTCTTACAGGCAGTTACAACACCCTTTGTCATTCAGCTGCTCACGGCAGGAATAGTCCTTAATCTTTTCCAGCCGCTCTCAGGCAGTTTCTGCAGCCCGTGATCACACTTGGTGCCCTCTGCAGCCCTGCGCTCTCAACCCAACAAAGCTCCCGTTACTGTGAGCCCAGAGCCATTGAGAGCACCCAGCCCTGTGCTTTAGGTCTCTAACTATAAGCTGTGCTTCTGAAATTTGACTGTGCTGCGCCTGAGCCCCGTACCCTGATGGACCCAGTGCTTGTAATTTTGATGAATGATTTCCTTTGCGTGGTGCAGCCTGCCTTTGCCTGCAGAGCTTTGCATTCCATGGACCCTCTCCCCTTGGCTTTGCAGAGCATCTCACGCTCTGTGCACGGACTGTGCAGGCCACAGCTGAGGTGTGAGCAGGCACAGGACCCCCAGCACTGGGTCCCACGCCATTCCAAACAAAGCAGGTTGCACACGCCTGCACGCTACCACCACCACCACCACTCTGCAGTGGCACAGTGCCAACAGGACAACAAGCAGACAGCTTGTTTTTCATTAATATGCAAAAAAGACAACTTTAATATGCAGCAGGTGAAACAGCAATGCCGCCTCACCCTCACAGCCAAGCTACTGAAGCTACACGAGAGCCATGCTTTTCCTCCGGTTTCTCCCGATTCCATTTGCCAAGCATTGATTTTCTCTTCCTTACTACCAGCGAAGCTTGAAATTAGTAATTTCTATTTTGTTTTGTCACTTATGTATCATCGATACCAGCAGGGCCGGTAGATTGCACGGCATGTTCAGAGAGCTGATTGATGCTGAGGAACGTGGGATGCCCACATTCTGGTTGTGCCATGGCACAACATGGGATGTTCCTGCTGGCAGGTAACTGTCATCCCAGCCCCCTCGAAGCATGGTCTGTCCCAACACAGCAGGGACAGACTTCCCATATTACGGGTCATCCTTCAGTCCCTGTGGCCACTGGAAATGGCCACTTGGTAGCCAGTGTCACATAGCTGGTAATAGGGACAGAAGGCACGTGGTAGGGTGCTCCTGGAGGGTAGGCCCATGCAGGACATGCTCCAGGCACTTGTGTCCCATGGCACAGACCCCAAAGAGAGAGCTTTCTCTGGCAGTTTATCTGCTGATGACAAAATAACACCTGCTCTTTTCAACAGCATCCATATGCTGCAGTGGAGTGGTTTCACGTTCTCTCATTCCAGTCGTAGTACCTGGGCAGTGTTTTGGTAACTGATTACTGCCTCTGGCTCTTCTTCCCTTAAGATGGCAGAGACAGACTAGAGTATTTTCCCAACTATTCCTTTTGCAGACAGAGGTGCTCCAGGTGCTTTTATCCCACAGGTATGTGAGATGTATGTGAGATGATGCTGGGCGTACCCTGAGAACCAGTGCCAATGCAAGACTGCAAGCAACAGAGGATCAGATAAGCATGTCTGAGCCAGAGGGGAGCACAGCTTTCCATCCTCCTGCATGGAGAGACCCATGGACTGAGCCCTACCTGAGATCTGCACTCTGCAATGCTGTCATCACTGACTTATTTCTTATCGACTTTTCCATGAGCTGAGGCAGGAGTGCCAAGAGTGCCCTTAATTTCACCGAGGCCAAGGTTTCATGATTGTTAATCGCAGATCAGAGCACAGATGTGCACCTGGCACAGCTGAACTCGTGCTGGGATCACAATCTGAAGGGACAATGCTGAATTAACTGGAGCAGATGGAAGTGACTTGCTGCTGAACCTCCTGATCCAGAGCCAGGCACCCCAAAACTGGCTCCCAGAAACACTGACAGACCCAATCTCTTTCAGCAGAAGATGCAAACAACTTCCATAATGGTCTTGAAATGATTTTCTGTCCACATAAAGATCAGCATACTCAAATCAGTTGCATTCTGAATATGGAGCTGTTGCTGAGCCTGACTCACAGCAGTACCAGCACCACGTAACATCCTTTGCTGTTCTAGAAACAGTTGGAGTGCAGGTAAAAGAGGCCAACATCTGGTTCAGGGCAAGCATTCCTATGGGAATCATCCATGTCAGGAATTAAAAAGCTGCTTGGGAGTGGGCAAGGAAGCAGAACAGTGCCAGAGCTCTTAGCACTGCACACAGCACTTTGTCAGCTGGCTGCAAACCACTTCACTGCCTGTTTGAATTCAAGGGGCAGATGGAGCCTTGCATTGCAGCACCTGGCCACTGGGCTCTCTGCATTTATAACCAGCAGTAAGCAATACACGAGCAAAGAAGAACCTGAACCTCAGGATCCCCATTCAGAGGACTCATAGAATTGTAGAGCATCCCAAGTTGGAAGGAACCTATATAAGAATCATTGTAAGAACCAACTCCTTTCATCACAAGCATCCTTTAGGCTGTTCAGCTTCACACCCCATGAGATGCATTTTTGCTGCATGTTAACACCAGTGTAGCTGCACTGGTACATCATTGCCTTTGTTAAGTGTTGGTCTTGGAATCACAGCTAGCTAATCACATGCTGTGATTGTTGTGTGCTGAACAAAAGGCACAGCATGTGAGATTTCAGAACCCTGATGCATCAGAGAGTGTATTAGGAACTGCCCTAATCCAGGATATATTGCTTCCAAACCTTTATACAGGCTGTGGATAAACAGAGCAAACCCCAAACCTCCAGGCTGACCATTTTGTTCCTGCACACCAGCAAGTCTGAGGGTCCTCAGCTGGGCCCCACGTTACCCTGTGCTGCACCACCTGGAGCAGGACCTGGCAAGAAGACCCCATATTGCTCCAGGCCCACCTCATCCGTGCTGTTCGAACAGCAGAACCACTAAAGGAATGGCTCTTGCCTATTCCATGTATATCAAATCAGCAGTGCCACAACACAGGCAGGGATGCAGAGGAAGGGAGAAGCACGGAGACTTTCTTCTGCCTACCAACAGCCCTCTCTTTCTCTCAAGCCAAAACAACACTGTTAATACTTAAAGTTTGCAGTGTTTGCCTTTAGCTTGAGTCATTCCTTATGTTAAAACTGAGACATCTGCAAAGAAAGAGGCGTATTTCTAAGAGTACAGACACAATTATTGTTATGTACAGGATTCCTTTATCCCCTAGTGTTTTCCCTTGAAATAAAGATACCCAAGAAAACCTGTCAGAATTCCCCATGGTCCTTCCTGCAGACAGGGGTGATGCATTAGGGAGGGTGAGTGAAACAGGAGGAGCTGGAGGCTGAGCTCACAGACTGGAAAGGCTCACAAACAGGCCAAAGCTGTGCAAGGCTCCCAGAGGGCCACTGTGGCATCCAGGTGTGAGATGAGGCAGAATGCTAAGTGTGAACGTTGATCACTTCACACCCGCGAGTCCAGTGTTAACCTTCAGGCTGTTCTTCCATCTGCTTCATCCTCCATATCCAAGAGGAGCTAACCCTGCCTTCTCTTAAGTCTCTCTTCAGAGCAGGGGTGAAGGGTGAGCGAGGTGCTGGCTGGGTTTGCTGCACCTCCTGCAAACCCTTCCGCGAGCACCTGGCATTTATTAGTTAGAAGCTTAAAGCAAACATTGCCGGGTAATAGAATTAGTCTTGACAAATCTCCGGCTGCAGCACACTGTTACAGTATTTAGGGATTAATAGAAACGTGCAAGCTGAGCATGGTGTCATTTAACAAAAGCAAACACGTCTGTTAAAGAGGCAGACAAAGACCTGTGTTTCCTAATAAGCCAGTGCAATCCAAGACAAGGTGAGCAGGGTTTCCAGCTGAGAGAAGATGTACCATTAAGAAAGCACACGCTGAGCCACACGTCCTTCTTCCAGCACAGCCCAGCAATGGGATCTGATGGTTCAGAGCTCCAAATCCCCCCGCTTGGAGCACAGCTGGTGTCACTGCTGGAGCCCCAGCTATGGAGGCTTGCAGGGTCAGGCTGTGGCTGATTGCCTGCCGCTGGATGGGAAGGGCACAGAATTCCCCACTGCAGGACAGAAAAGAAGGCTTAAGTCAAATGGGGGACTGAAGACCAAGAAGTCAAAAAGAATGTGATCAAATGATGCTGGAAGAGACTTCAGAAGGTCTCTGTTTCAAACCCCTGCAAAGAGCACGGCCAGGGCAGGTACACCAAGCTTTGTCCAGCTGAGTTTCAGATATCTTCAGGAGACTGAACAGCCTCTCTATGTCCCTGCTGCAGCATTTGCCTACCCTCACTGTAGGAAATTTCCTTTATGTATTAGGCTGGAATTTCACAATGATTGTGTCGAATGTTTTTGCCCCATTCCTGCGCACTGCTGAGTTTCTACACCCTCCAATTAGAGGGGTGGAGGCAGCAATAAAATCTCCTTTTCTCCTGGCTGAGTGAAGTTTAGCATCTCCTCCTATGCCCCATCCTATAGCTCCTGTCCACCTCAGTACCTCCACAGGACTCAATCCAGTGTCTCTCCTGGAAAGGCCTGGACATGGCTGGGAGATGGGCGGAGGGATGGGAAATCAGGGGTGGAAAGCTGGAAGGTCTGGAAACACACGGAGTAGAAAAGCTCATCTCCTAAAGCACGTTTTCTAGATCCAGAAGAAGACAAATACGATTTTTCTTGTGGCTACTGTATATATTTACAAGCACGCTGACACAGGGCAGAGCAAACAGCGGCGGTGTCAGCCTGTAATAGAGACGGATGGCAAACATATTTAATGAATTAAAAGATGATGAAGTATTAGTGACAAAGCAGACACCCGCACGTTGTTCACGCTGTCGCTGATCTATGTGCCACAACAGCCCTCTGACAGAGAGCATTGTAGATCAATCTCAGCATGAGCACAGGGCAGCAGCAGCCCCAGGGGCTGCAAGGTGAGGGTGTGCTGAGGGCTGTGTGTGGCACTGCTTGGGATGTGACTTGGGATCGTCCAGCTCAGGCACTGAGGTTTTTTTAAGGTGGAATAGCTTTTGGTTGTCTGTGTGGGAAGGAGTCAAAGCTGAACCGAGCTGGAATTTCAGAGCAGGGAGGAATGGTAGGTTTTCTTATCCCAAGCATCCTTGGATTTGGGTGTTCATCTGCGAGCTCAGTGGTGAGTTGTGGTGTTGGTGAGACCCAGGAGTGCCCGGCAAGAGCAATATCACTTCGTGGCTTGGCTGTGCCTAGGGATTGTCCTGGGCTTCACCATTACAAATAGAACACGTTTGGTGCTCACACTGCTTGCTGTACCTGACAGCTCCAAAGTAGGCTAGAACAGAGCTGAAAGCCCATTCCTGGCTTGTGTGATGACCTGGCACAAGGACTGAGCTTCACTGCAGCACTGGGATTACAGCCTGGTTATTTGAGCATGGGGGGATTTGATAGCAGCATTGAGTCACCCTGACATTGAGGAACTCAAGCTAGGCCACAGCAGAGCTACAGGGCAGTGCACGCACTGCTCAATGATCTTTTCAGTACATTTCTTTCATTCACAACCTGACCCACACACAATTACATCATAATTCAGCATCTGGGAGGTGGGAGAGGGGAGCAGTGCTGGGATGGGACATTTGGGATCAAAGAGACATGGCTGATGCTCACTGTCAGTGGTTGCACATGCAAAACTCTTCTTTGTGCAGCCAATTTCAGGGAGCCCTGGGAAGATCCACCCTACACACAGCTCGTTAACAGAAATCCCCTGCATCAGCTCTCCCTCTGCTCTTGTGCCCCCATAGGATTTCAAGCCTGGGTCAGTGAAAGTCAGCACACGTCAGCTGAAAGCCTCGCTGCCAGCCCAGGGCAATATATAACTTCCCACTGGGGACTCACAGACCTCATCCAGTGCCCCCAGAGAGAGCAGAGCTCTGCCCACAGGGAGGAGAAGACTGGCCCAGCCTCAGCCCTCTCCTTCCTGCTGGAGCAAGGAAGCTGAACCAAAACAGAAAGGGCTGCAGCCACAGCAACCTTGATGCCTGGGTTCAGCATGCAAGGCTTGTCCTACAGGCGCTGTGCTGCTCTCTGCCCTGTCATTCTGCTTTTGCAGCCAAGAATCTGACTTTTGACCGGAGCCAGCTAGAAACCTGCCCAGGGCTCTACACCAAGCCCATTGCTGCTGGCTGTGCATAAGGGCAGCTTGCAGTGAGACGCAGCCATCTACCTCTGCATTATTCAAACATAGCCTCCTTGCCCCCGTTAGCAGCTCCTCGCTTGGTGACAGTGCCTGCAGAGCCTGCTGTTAGGATGCTAGCTAACACCAGACCCCAGGCGATGCTGAGGAGCTGCTGAAGGCAGGGAGCTTCAGGAGGCTGCAGAGTGACTGTGCAAGGGGACAGACCCTGAAGCCATCCTCAAACTGAAGGATGCTCCTGCATCCAACAGAAACAGTGCCCACACCTCTCCTATCCTTTTCTGCACTTCAGCTCCCAGTGTTGTCAAGCTGACCAGAACAGAACCTACCGAGCAGAAAGCGCTACAGGTGGGGGAACCCTGCTTGCTAATGGCACCTCTGGGCAGTACAGGACTCTTCAGAAGAGCTGGCTAGAAAAAAAACAGAAACCTTGGCTGGGAGACAGTGTCTGTAGGACTGTCTTCATTTACCCATGCTCCCATGAAGGTGACTTCAGTCCCTGTGCCACCAAACAGCCACCGTGGCACTGGCAAGACGTGAGACAGCTCAGCATATGCTCCTCATCCCATTGATGCGGCTGCAACTCCTCCCACATCCAGCTCTTTGGAGACAGATTGTTTCACAGCACCTGTGATTTATTAAGCTGCCTAACGGAACGCTGCATTGCACAGATTTCCTGTGGCTGCCTGCACATCTGCTCGGGGAGAGCACTCAGTAAAAGCTGCCTATAAATACAAAGGCCAGAGGGGAACATGCCCTGACAATGAAACTAAACAGAAAGGGGAAGCTCTGGGTGGAGGAGACAAACAGACAGGAGCAGCGCTGCAAAACAGCATTCAGAGAACAGTCACACAGGATGGTTGGGCGCTGCAAGCAGAGCCCTGCAGGGGTCAGGTTCTGTTCAGCCTTTTTATTAATGACAGGGATGATGGAGGAGTGAACGCATGTAAAAATCTGTAGGTGATCCTTGGCTGGAAGGAGCAAACTGCCTTGGAGAGCAGGGCTGGAACTCATCGCTAACCACAAAAAAATGATGCGAGTTAAGTAAGAGAAAATTCAGTGAGGATAAATGCAAATAAAAGCACAGGAAAGATAAAATGGTTGTAGGAGAAAGGGAAGGGGGGAAAAAAAAACAAAAACAAATGGAGAATGACCGAAGAAACACCATCACAGGCAAAGGGTGCAAGGGGCCATGGTAGGTAGGCAGCAGGATGTGATGCACGCTGCAGGCTTCCCATTAAGAACACCTTTTCTTCCTGCAAGAGCCAGAGGTCAGGCCCCTGCTGGTTCTCCTTAGATTCACAAAGCAGAAGTCAGTTCTGCTCTGCCAACCTCACCTGCAAAAGCAGCTTCCAGAGCTCACCAGGTGTGTGTGTGCTGGTGCAGGTGTCCCACTCTGGTCCCATCCATCCTTCCAGCAGACAGCAGCACCCCAGAGTCCAGGGTTACATTTCGGTAACTGCATTCCCTTGTGCTTGGGGAGGAGCTCAGGCCTCCATGTCCCATCATGTCTCCAAAGGCATCCTACTTTGTGGATCCTCCTAACTGGATGGATGGAGACAGCTCCAGGAGGGAAACCAAGCATCCCTACACCTGCATCCTTCCACGCGCTGAACTGCAAAGTGCACAGCAATAGGAAGGAGGAACGGGGGAGAAACAGCAA
This sequence comes from Perdix hodgsoniae, assembly GCA_035772895.1. Taxonomy (NCBI): domain Eukaryota; kingdom Metazoa; phylum Chordata; class Aves; order Galliformes; family Phasianidae; genus Perdix; species Perdix hodgsoniae. The sequence goes on from JAPSGF010000147.1 coordinate 545,329, forward strand.
AGGGATGCGTGCTGGAGAAGCGTGATCTCCCTGTATTCTTGCAACCTGCTCTGAATGGGGAGAGGTTCAGTGATGCTGCATGGCCCCAGTGCCACCCAGGACAATGCAGGTTGCCTTGCAGGGGATGCAAGAATCCCCGCACGCTGCTCTCCCTGCTGCTCATAAACCAAAAGCAACTGAGGAGGAGGATCTCAATACTCAGGCTGATGACAGAATGAAGGCATCATGAACACGAACAACATTTAAATGCAATCCCAGCATGAATCAGAGGAGCTGCTCTCCCTCCATCTACTGCTCACTGCGCCCTCGTGCTCAAGAGGAGGGGCTCAGACTGAAGCAGGTATTCTTGGATGAAGAACGAACCTGTTATATGGTGGGAAACAGAGAGTTTGGGATGGGAGTGATTTTTTCTTTTTTTTTGGCTTTTTTTTTTTTTTAAATCTAGCCAGGCTATGGGGGATATTGCTCTCTAAATTCACCGGCAGCAACTCCATGGAAGAAGAGAGGCATTTAAACTAAAAGCAATATTATCACAAGAATACGTGTCTATAAACTGACCAGACATAAATTCAGGCTGGAAATTGGAAGAAGGCTCCTAACAGCTGGAGTAATGAGACTCGGGCACTGCCTCACAGATGGTAGCGAGCAGCAGGAAAAAAATAAAGAAAACAAGAGAAAAAGAAACAAAAAACCACCAGCGAGTGTGAAGATGGAACTTGCTCATGACAGGGATGAATGGAGGGGAGCAGATAATGCAGTGCCTGGGACAGGAGGGCTGGAGGCGATGATGCTGAGGGACCTTTCTATTCAAACAGAAGGGGGTCCCTGGCTTAGAGTGAACATCATTATATCCTCAGTACAATAAATATGTATTTTCTTTGTCTTAAAGTGGCTTCCTGTTAATTTAATTCAGTGTCCACAGCTGCTGTGCTAGGAGGAACAAAAGAGACTTGATCATTGTGCAGGCTTTCCTGCATCTGCCCTTGTTTATTTTCCAAGCTCCTTCCCATCTTCTTGGTAAGATTATTCCCATTCAGGAGAACTCAGAGCACGATGGCAGCCCTGACACCAGCCTGAAGTTGTGGAACTGCTTTTCCACGACTCCAATCTCTCTGGGGCAGAGACAGGCAATGCCACAGGAGCTGCAGGTGTTCTCAGGTCCAGCTGGCTATCTAGCCAGGAGCACAGCACGGCTGATGCAATGACATTCACCTGCCTGAGGAACAGGAGCATGCAGCCATTAAACCAGCTCCTATCTCAAACACCAACTCGAGTTTTCAACAGAGCACTGGAAGCAGGAGCAGATCCTCAACCCACCTGTGTCATTGTCACCTGTCACACAGGGGGTCTGCTTCCTCCTCCCTCCATCTCTCCCTGCGCGTACTGAACCACTGACTCCTGCAGCTCTCCTTCCATCCGCAGGCAAACGCAAAGAGCACAGAACCCAAAGAGCTGTGCTGATCCCCCTGGAGCTCCAGCACACAGATAAGCAGTGTGTGTGTACATCCTGTTAGATTCCACCTGCACGGAGCAGGGATAGGGCACAGTGTGAGAGCAGTGCTGCAGGGCACCTGGCCCAAGGGGAGCTCAAGCAGAAGCCATGGGTGCTGAATGAGGTGTTTCTAAACACACAGCCGAAGTCCAGAAGTACTGCAGAGGCCACAAGGTGGGCTAAGGGCAATCACTCCTCTATAAAGAGCTCCTGGCATCAGGAAGAGCAGAGTTTAGATAGTTATGCACCCTACAAACAACACTGCAGGGAAAGAAAAATCACTACAAAAGCCATGGGGATCCAGTGAGGAGAGCAGCCCTACTGATGCAGAGGTGCTGCCTTACACAGCACAGAGACACAGCCTCCAGTTGGCATCACCTCGCCTGCGTGAGTCCATCTGTTAGATGTTTCTGTGTCTACACAGTCATAGGATGGCTTGAGTTAAAAAAGACCTCAAAGATCATTGAGTTCCAACCCCCGGCTATGTGCAGGGCTGCCAACCACGAGATCAGAGCCACATTCAGCCTGGCCTTGAATGTCTCCAGGGATGGGGCATCCACAACCTCCTTAGGCAACCTGTTCCAGTGCAAAGAGCTTGCTGCTTAACACACACATACAAGCACTGCCAGACATTGCCCCTGGTTTTAGATGATGTAAAAGCATCACTCCCAGGAAGAACATCTCCATCAAGCTGGGCTTTATAACACTCAACAACTTCTCATTTTTGTATTTGCTGCTTCTGTGCCAGAGGAGCAGAGCTAACTGATGAAGCAAACGACACTCAAGTGGTGTTACTAATGTTCAGGAGTGACTTTAGTCGACAATAGTAGTACCTACAAAAATACATTCTGAAGCATCAGGCTTAGTGTCACTTCAATGCATACTAGGTGTGCACTCATACACCACTGCTTCTCATACACAAAAAGAGAAAAATCAGTACTCCCCAATTGCTTTTTTTTGTGTGGTTTTTTTTTCCCTCCCTTCCTGTAAAATAAAAAAACAATAAGAGCTGGGTAGCAAGCAGAAAGAACAGAGGAGAGTGGTGTTTTATGTCCTCTGCAAAAAGCAGGATCTGCTACAAGAAGAAAATGGCTGTAGGCTCAGCAGGCAGAGAAAGAGATGGAAATGTAGGCAGAGGAGAAAGGAAAGGCACTGCTGCCTCAGATGATGTGATAACACAGAAAAGGCTGGTTAGAAATTCTGCCTCAAATGTGTTTTGAAGACTTGGGGGGGTTTATCTAAAGGAATTTGTGTGAGTGTGAAACGTGCACACGCTCCATGGAAACGTTATGCTCTGGCTGAGCTCCCCATGGCTAAAATACTGCTGTGATATTGCTTCCAGAGCTGCAGCAGCTCCTCTGTGCCCCCTTGCTGTGCTGCAGTCACTGCTGCTCCTGCACCCACACAGCATGGGCTGCAGCCACCATCGGACCCAATACTCCAGTGATAGTATCTCAGAAGAGACACACATTGACCAAAAGCAGCGTTTAGAATTGCAGTAAAGACTTCAAAGTTCGCTGCTGAGTTTTGCAAAGGGCTTTCTTTTATCCTGATTTTCCTACTGGAAGAGGCTTGTTCTCTATCTGTTCAAATAACCATCTTCATTTCTCTCTTACCACATCTTGTCAGTGCTGTTTGACCACGCACAAAGTATGGATTTGGAGCCTGGCAAATCCTCATACGTGCAAACCATTCCCAGATAGATCTTGGCAGCTCATGGGAATGCCAGACAACCAACAAACACCCAGAGCAAGCTCGATTTCAGAGGTCAGCACTTCACTTCTCCAATACATGACAGGCATGCTCAGCAAAAACAGTGAACCGATAACTTGTACTTCAAGACACTCGAAGCAGCCAATACCAGCATATGTTCTCCTCCCCCACTACCCTGCCTGAAAGATGGTTTCTTAATGTATTTTTCTATAATAAACTTCACATCTTCACATTTTATTCCCCACTTGAGATCTAAATCATCTTCGCCATAAATGTAAAACAACTAAGCCAATTGTTTGGTGGTGTGGGTTTACAATATATCATTACAATAATAATTTAGAGAGCTGGAAAGTTTGCTTTGCTATAAATTTGCTCAGCTCATTACTGATACTAGTGTGCAAAATAAGTGGGTTCCCACTGGAAAACAGGAGGAGCTGAAATCCACCTGAGAGCCACAGGTTTATTTTTACTGCTCTGCTGCACTCAGGAGAAAAAAAAATGGTTGTTACAGGTGGAGGATGGATGAAGCATTTCAAATGACATAGGAAGGGTCTCAAGTGTGCCTGAATTGGCCAGGCTGTGTGATGCAGCATCTTATCCAGCACAGAGAGAAGGCAGCCTCTGCTTCACAACCCTCCTCAGCATCCTCCTCCCAGACCTCGCCCAGCACCTGTTGTGTGAGCACCAGGGGTGAGAAAAGAAAACTAAAACTCACAATGGGAAGGTGAGGAACACAGAAGCGCGCATGGCTCAGTGTGGAGGTAGGGAAGGCAGTGGGAGGTGCAGCACATGGCCACTAAGGAGTAGGATCTACTTATGAGCAATGAAATCAGTGGTTCTGGGAAGAGAGAAGGGTGTCATTAGGATCCTCTGGGCCAGAGGAGAACCTCGAGTCAACAGGTAAGCTTCAGAAAAACTGAAGCATTAATAGAGATGAATATTTTAGACATAAGGCTCTTCTGGGACTGTACAAAACCAGGAGGCAGAAACCTTGCTCACTTCATCCATTTCACTCCTCATTATTACAATGAAAACAAAGGAGCTGCCATGCTTTTCCTATATTCCAGTGTGTTAATGAAAACTAACAACAGCTATTTGTTTGTTATTAGCCAAATCAATATTTGTACAAAGCATTTAGAGGCTCAAACGAGAGCCGCAAACAGGGTTTGAGCTAGAGAGGCACTTTATGAATCGAAGCTGTTGCTTTGGTTTCTGTTGGATCCCAGAGGAGTGAGAGCACTGTCCTGGGCTCAGCCACCTCTGCTGTCCTCACACAGAAGTGATCTCACATGGGAAGCTCTGCAAAAAGCCTGGGGAAGAGCTGACAAGGCTGCTGAAGACTCCTTGTGAAGCACTGATTCTGTTGTACAGCCCTAGGTGCTGCCGTAACCTTTACAATCCAATATGGAATAACATCTGAGCTCCCATAGCAGGAATAGGACACTGAAGCATATACTACTGACTTCTGCTCTGCACTGAACTCTGCATTTGCCCTGAATGCCAAGCACCAGGCTACCACACAGGGAACGCAGCACAGCATATTTACCTCTCCTTGTGCTTTGCTCTGGGGTTTGCACAGACCCAGACCTCTGTCTGGCTCAGAAGGGATGATACTGCACAGCCCACCCATATGATCAGTGAATATACAGATGTTATAATTAAGAAAGATACAGGAAAGTTAGGCTAAACAGGCTATCATGCTAAAGAAGAATGGATGGAAAGCTTACCCTTACCCTGAGCTTGCAGAAAAGAGCCCAAGAGGAGCAATCTCCAAATGAGATCCTTCCCTGGGGGTAGTCAGCTCTTAAATGGGTTTAGGAGAGGTGCAGCCAGGCTCCACCCCTTCCAGCAGCACAGGTGAATTGCCTTCAGCTGTGCTCCCAGGGCTGATTCATTGCTCACCTCAGGTGGTCAATCAGAGGTTCAGGCCGTGATTCAGCAGTTCCCATACACCATCCTACACCTGTGCTCTCCTTGCTCCTAGGATTGTGCTTTCCTTGTAGGAAAACGAGGAACAAGAGAGAGCAAAATCCAAGCTTGGATTAGTTAAAATTAAAGAGATGTGCATGGAAGAAAATCAGACAACATCCTGCTCTTAAAAGAGCAAAGAGAATACACCGATGCACTTACATCTCTTATAATTAAGGGTGGAGAAGTCAGAATGAATCCCAGATCACACTGGGCCCAGGTTATGCATGACATTGCCGCTTTGATCCTTTCCTAAGAGTCAAAAACCTATTCTTGCCATCATCTGTCTACAGCTCAAAGAAAAGACAGCAAGACATCCCTGCAGTCCCTTTGCCCTCCCACCACCACCAGCAGCCCACAGAAGGAGCTTCGTCTCCCTGTCACTCACCTGCCACCCAGAACGTGGCTGTAAAATGCCATCATTGCTGACTGACAAGCAGTGAGCACTCCTTTGCTGAGACAGCAGGAGGAGGATGCTCCACTCACAGCTGCTTAAGGGCATCCTGCAGAAGGGATGCTCTACCCAAGAAGTGCACATTTGTGTTGGAGGAGAAGGGGTAAGATATGAATATATGACCATTACAGCTCCTTTGGTCATCTGCTCCTTAAGAGCAACTCAAAAGCACCATGTAATTATGTCATAATAGACAAGGGTATGAGATACAGAGGTACAGAAAACAGGCATTTCCACCTTTAGAAAGCCAACTCAGTTTCACATGAAAGCTTCAGGAGGGAGCCAAGGCCACCAGAAACTCAGAGAAAATGTACAAACTGTTCCCAGCAGAGAAGATGTGCTGCCTCAGCTCATTTAGGTCATTTTTCCTCCTTCCCTGATTCACCTTCCCTTTCTAGATTGCTCCTGAAATAAACAGGCCGGACTGCAAGAATGGAGGCAAATCCCAACACATAGGCTTCAGAAGATTAAAGAGATCCTCACGAGCCCTCACAGAAGGACTACCAGGGCCTGAGAGTCAGTATGGACTGTATCGAGTAATAAAAACAAAAACCCTGACAATCTCATCTTCTACCAGCAGAACTCCTTCCTAATCCCAGAGATGAGATTAGGTTGAAGTTTGGTGATCCTTGAGGTTCCTTCCAACTCAAGCCATTCTACGATTGCTGCAGTTCCCCCTCCCACCACCATCGCCCACAGAAGCACCCTGCTCTGAGCCCAGCTTTGGGGACAGCACTTGCAGAAGAAAGCTGCAACGGTGCCAGAAATCCAATGGTGACTTGAGAGGCTTCCTAGAGCGTGGAATCCACCAGCAGAAGCTGGAAATCTGAGTTTAATGTCACATAAACATAGCACAGACAGACAAATACATTTGGCACACAGTGATCAAATCTCCATCTGCTGGAATGGCAATAAATCACATGCCCAAAGCCTCTACCTTCCAGTCCCAGAATTATTTTTACTCTATCAGTTTCTTTCATCAAGAGCTCCATCTTCATGTAATTTATGTTCCCTCCTTCCTGCCTTCCCCCTCCTCATCTCCATACAGACAAATGGATTTTGGAAAGCATTTGAGAATTTCACTCTTTGGATAGTTAGAAATCTTCTAATTTCCAGTCTCACTATGCTTACGACTGGTTTATATCTATTTGATCTATTTCCATCTTATCCCTTAATAGCTTTTCCACGTTTGATATTATCCCCCAGATGTATTTATAAAGAATCATCACCCAACCTCCCAAAGTCATTTCGCTATATTGACAAAGCAAAGCTTTTGGAGTTTGTTTTTTGAGGACAGGTCCTCACTCCCCCAAACTGCCTGATTCAACAGCTCTCCTCTTTCCTGATGCAATTTTAAAGTAATTTTTTTGACTAAGCCCATACACAACAGCTCAATCAAATTCTTACTAATGCTCTCTATATAGTGCTAATACTTCTTCGACTGCTGAAAATACTGAAGCATCCCAGAATTACAGCCACTATTTTCACACCCTCGTCACGTTATCAGTTGTGAGTTACACTAGTGTGAACCAACAGACTGACGCTGACCTCCCTCCTTCATTATATCTAATAGGTGAATCCTCAGCTTGCAGAAAAAAAAAAACAAAACTTTCTCCTTTAACTTCAAAGGGCAAGACTTTGACTTTTGAGCTATTAAATCTAATCTCTTTTCCATTTCTTCAGTTGTTGGGATTGTCTAGTTCTTTATGTGTGGTGATCTGATCCTTGTCTGGATAAGTAACACTTCTGCTCTCAAACAGTCTACATGGTTGTGAACACCTCTATCCCTTGCTCTGCCATATACTTCCTGCTGCTGAGACTGGCTTGGCTTCTGAAGATGTCACCTGCTGGGTTGCCTTCCCAACACTAAACACAGTGTACATCCTTTGTGCCAGAGTGCAGCATCCCCCTGCCTTTGGGCCCAGGCCAGCCAAACACTGAAGATGCAATCAGCTGCTCTGATTTGCCATGATTAAGTGAGGGACAATAGTGGGATCTAGAGAAATGCCAACTCTTCTTGTAGCCCACCTCAGTGTGTACTGGGTGCTCCTTGAAGCATGAGGACCCTCAAAGTGTTGCTGATTTCTGCACCATAACCGGTGGCATACGCACAGCTCATGGTGCCAAAAAGGACCTGTGCAGCCTCATAAGAGAGGGCTGAGACCAGCCAAGGAGTTGAGATAGACAGGGGAGAGAGAACAGACAGTGGAGAAGAAAGACAATATGGGCAGATAAAGAGTTCCAGCTCTTCAGCACTGCCTGCAGAGCAGCCTTGATGGCAGGACAAAGCCATCCCCATGCTCCTCTGAGATGTCACCACAGTGCTAAATGCTCATACTTCTGATCTGGGAAGGGTGAACAGCATGGGGCAGAAAGGGGAGGGAAGATCCTCCAGTTGTCTGAAGCATGCAGAAGGAGGGAAAGGAAAGATATTAAGGAGAAATGCATGTTGTGAGGTGAGGGACTGGTCATGGGGAGCTGAGCCCCCCCAAACACACACAGTGGCTGGTTGTAACTGTGAAGGGCAGAGGGTAAGTTAAGGCATCCTAACCAAGTGAAGGTGCACACCAAATACACCATACTGGTGCCACTGATGCATTGCAAAAGCATCATACTTGTGCACAACAAAAACGCTATACAGATTCCACTGGTGCATGCTAAAATCATGATACTGGTACGCACCAAATACACCATACTGGTGCCAATGGTGCCACTGGTGCACTGCAAAAGCATCATGCTGGTATACGACAAATAAATCATACTGACATCACCTTCCAGGCCCTTAGCTGTGCAAGGCTGCCACACGAAGGGCAAGAGGCTGATGCATAATGGGTTGGGGAAGCCTTCCTGATGGCTTACCAGGCTGAGAATGGACCCCTTGCTTTCTGAGCTCCTCAGAGAGGTGCCCAGGCATAACTGGCCCCCCACACTGTCTCAATGGCTTATGTCCAAAGCTGCCTGAGCATTGGTATCCCGAGCTAGCCAGTAATTAATTAACAATCCAGCTAGGTATCATTCACAGAATAAAAGAGGGGTGATGTCTGCCACCAGATGGAGAAATGTGATCTCTCCATGAGGTGGGACTGAGCCCGGAGTACTGCTGAGCATCTTCCCAAGGCTGGTTGTGTTGTTCATTAAGGAAGAGGCAGACACCAGGTTTTGGTACGGAGGCAGAGCTGCTCTCCTGGCTTTGCTGATGCCACAGCGTTGGTGCTGCTGTGGAGGGGGACCACCACCACAGCCCTGCAAGCTGAGAGATGCGTTTCCCAGGCAGAAGCTCTTATTTACAAAATCTTGACAGGTTTTTACAGCAAACTCCATCTCTGCCACAACATGACTCAATCACTCATGCTGAGTTTATATTACCTTGCAAGATTTTTACTCTGTTTCCCAGGAAATCATTACTCTTCCACTCAAACAGCACTCTGTGCACTGAAAGGGAGGCAGGTGGGGAGCAGTGAGGCTCAGGTGCTTATGCTCCTGCCTTCATAGCCCTTTTAAGCCCTCCATGCTCCATCTGCACTTCTTTTGCAGCTCTACCTACAGCCCTATAGGCACTGACCCCACAGCCAGGGTTGTCTCAATGCCAGGGTTGCCACCACAGCCTCAAGCATGGAGACCCTTATCCAGAAGAAAGCTTTGGCCTCGGGGTCAGCCCTCCTGGTCCCCTCCCGTGCAGGATGGGGACGTCAGCCCTTGGAGGGGCAGTGTACCCTGTCCTTGCTCGGTGCTGCCTGGGCACTGTTTCACCTTTGGCTGAACTGTCCTGGCAAAGACAAGCTGAGAACATTACCCTGGGAAACTTTTTCATCTTCCTTTTTCCATCTCAATAGAATTCCCAAGGTTTTGCACAAGTTTGGCAATTCTGATTTAAGGGTAACCTCCAAACCCACCAGGAGGCAGATGGAGAAAGCCTGATCTGCTCTCAGGGTAGAGACTGGGAGAAAGGGAGAGGATCCTGCCTGGATTGTTGTTACTTCTCACAGCATGTAGGATGAAGCTGGATGGACGTTCAAGCACATCCTGGCTCACTTTGCAAGAACTTGAAGGACCTGCACCAGATCTGGGCATTGCTGGAGTCGTGGGAAGTAGCAAAAAATGTGGCCCTGCCACACAGAAACAAGCCAAGGAGCAGCACAGGGAATGAGCCTGTAATTAAATCACTGTAGGATGATCATGGGGTAAACATGGTACATATCTGCAGTGACAACATGAGCAGAATTGTGAAACTGCTACTAAAGGCAGCGTCCAAATTATCCAACAGAGCAATACTGGTGGCTGTAACTCAACCAGAACAGATCAGAAAGGCAATGGTAAAGCCAAAACTTTCTCTCCTTCTTTCCAGTCTAGGTCTGTGGGCAAAGGACCTATAAAACCATAAAGTCAGAAATTTCAGCTTTACCATGCTGAACGTACAATCCCGCTCAATCACTCGGTTTGAGAGTAGCAAGACCAGTGCTAGGAGCTGGTTTTATTTCCTTGCTGCTCACCTGAGCTTGCTGCCCACCATCAGCCTGGGGTATCATGTGGAAAAAACAGACACTAAACTGCTATCAGCTCATTGAGAAATTGTTCTTCTCCTGTCATATCTGTCGGCTAAAATCGCTGGACACCCAGCTACACTCTTGCTGTTATCTAGAGGATGTCCCAGATGCTTTATTACCCGTCCCCAAGGAAATGCACACAGACAAAACATTACATGTTTAGGCATAAAATAAATTTCCAGCCCACGCAACTAGCTTGCTCACATGAATTACTTCATGTGAAACAGAAAATATACCGGAGGCATCTGCAAAGGAAAGCACCAGCCACAGCCGTGGTGTCATAGAGGGGAGGCTGAAAAGCTCCGTGAAGCGATCCAGCCTGCCTCTAAGGAGGCTGATCCCAGTGATAGGTATGTTGGAGCTGCAGTGTTGCAGGTGATGGAATGACCTGCCCTCCTCTCCAAAATGAGCCCTACAGCCTGCGGCACTGTAGTGCTGGGGAGCTCAGCCTGCTGTTTGTTTTCTTCCTTCTTTTGAGAGGAATGGTGAACAAACAGACCTCTAGCCACAGCTATACATCACAGGAAAAAAGGTTCTGTTCATTACTTGTTCTTGGCAAAAGCGTGTTTCTTTTTCCTGCCTATGTCCTGGAAGCATCTGTGTGTCAGCACAAAGAAATCCCTTTCTTCTGGGGATTGATTGCACAGATCCATCCCAGCTCTGCCCACTGCCATCTGGCACCACTGCCTCGCCACGCACTCTCACCTTTAGATTTAAAGGTGTTCAAGCGATTTGCCTGCACTGCTTGCCCACTTATTCTGCAAACACACCCATTTGCATTATGTAAGCTGAATGCTGTTGCATTTTCTCCCTTTGTTTCTGCACTTCCCTGTTCCAGGCTATTTCTTTTTTGCATCATTTTCCCCACTTTCCAGCTTGCATTTTAAAATGGATTCATGCACCAGTCAGCCTTTACAGCAGAAAGCTATGGAGACGTGTTAACTGAGACCTGAGCTAGATGAAAGAGCTTTTTTTTTGTATTGCTATAAAGCACAATCAAAGAAAAGACTCAATGGGAAGCTTTAATGCAAACTCGCCCAGGATGTCTTTTTTTTTTTTCTTTCCATTATTCTAGTGGGGAAAAATAGGAGGTTCTTGGACATTAACTCATCAGATCAAATGTAGGCAATCATTTTAATTGAATTGAATTGCACCCAATCTCCGCTGTCTATATTGACTTCACAGGGAGCCACTATTGACGGGTTCAGAGGAAGGCATCAATGTTTAACCAGGATGAACTCAGTGTTGCCCAGGCCAGACATTTCTAAGCTGTGTGTTCTAAGCAGCTGGCCAGGCCATGGAATATCACCCAGAGCAGCAAAAAAAACCATCAAATAAACCTGGAAAATGAAAGAGCAGGAAGTGGTATTAGGAAAGGGAGTTTTTCCATTTGTTCCATGCCAGCTGGTTCATGTCTACTTGAGGATCATTGATGGGCTGTTATCACCCCTGTTTCTCCCTGAGTTTCTCCCTGAAAGAGGGACTTTTTTCTCCATACTGCATTTAGATTTCGGGGCCCTTATCACAAAAAGAGCCAGGACATCACTTACTTTATGTTGGTTGGTGGGGGAAAACGAGACCAAGGCTCTTTGGTAGGCAGGCACAAGTTAGCTTTTAGCAACTGAGTGGGTTTTGTTATTTCTTGTCCTACTGCTTTGTACCCCACTGATGTCTGGTGGTCATCCAGAGGCACTCACAGTTCCTTCTGTCCAGTTTTACACTTGGAGAGAAAACATTTTCCCAAGTTACTATGGAGATGACAGCAACTCAGGCAGCGAGCACAAGGGAAGAAAAAGTATTTGGAGCAGATGGATGCATACGAAGTAAGCTTATGTCTCTACCTAAGAGAACAAAGGGAAGTATAAAGATAGACAAGATTGGAACAGGACAAGAGAAATTATTTGTACAAATGCTGTTGTCATCAGTGTGAGTGAGCAGGTGTCAGCGAGGCTAAGGAGCAAAGAGATGTGGCAGCTTCCAACAGACTGACAGTACAGATGGGGAAAAAGCTGAGCCATTTGGGTCCCATGATGAACAAAGGGTTTTGTGCTTGAAAACGTCTCTGGGATTTTTTCCAGATATATTAGATGGTCTAATTAAAGTGATTGATTCACTCCAGAGATGTGTCAAAATTTCCCTGGCCTTTCTCTGGTAAAATTCTTCCTGATGTAAGAACAAATATCACTCATGTCCCAGCTGAGGCCAATTAGCGTGAAGAGTGATCCATGTGCCTGATGGTCCTCCTGCACTGAGCAGTTTTGCCCTCAGTTCTGCGATATTTGATCTCCTTTATTATGGCTGCAGAATGCTGTTGAAGTCTTTTTTTGTGTGTGTGTGTGGAAGCAGAGTTTGGTGTAAGGATATATGCCTCGTGGGATGAATATGAAGATAGGATATATGAAGAAGGATGCATCCTTTGGCGTTATTCTTTTGCTTGTTGTATAAATCCAGGGCCAGGATTGAAGCGTCTCGTTGCTGGTGGGGACCTCATAGCAGGATCCAAAGCACCCCACAAATGGTGGATGCATGCCAGCAGGCTGTGGGAAGCACGGAGCACATGAGAGCACTGCAATACAGGTCAGTCAACGTTTGGGAATGGCTCACCAGCATCTTCCTTTGCAGATGTGTCAAGCAGAGCCTGTGTCTGACCATGTACGGCAATGGCCAGTGCAATGAGGCCATGATCATGGCTAAGCTTGACAAAGAGAGAGCAATTAGTGTGGCCAACCCTAAAATTTACGGGTCTGCTCTACATTATGCAGCTGTTCTGAAGCACCATCATAGGTCTGTCATTACACTGCGCCTTGCTTTTCTCTCCAACTGAGTGTGATATGCTCTTTGGGGAGAATATTTTAAGGCCTAATGATGCACAGTGCTGCTTATTATTATCACCAGTGCAACACATATTAAATCAGTGTCATAATCTGGGAGCTTAACAATGAGAAAATCACTAGTGTTAGAAGGCAGAAGGGTTGGAAATTACTTGTTACTGGAAAGGTATGTGTGAAGTACCGATGCCTTCCTCACATCTGTATTCATTACAGCAAATATTAACTGCCAAGGCATTCCCAGCACAACAGAGCAAAGCCCCAAAGGTTTAGGAACCCCATCTCTAAATGAAATACAAAGTTGGGAATCAAAGATCTCGTTATGATTTAATACCAAATGTGCCAGCGCCATCACGTATGGCTCTGATAGATATCATCAATTTTGCTGAGAGCTGCATGTTGCCACCCTGGTGCCAAACCCCCGTGGAAAGGAAGATGACAAAGAGCCATCCCTGGGTACCTTCAGGATACATTTAGGGAAGCGTTTTTGAGAGGTGCGAGTCAGTCTGAGTTTAGCAGACGTAAATCTTGTCAGACAAATATGATTGCTCCCTAATGGAATAACTATCACTCTGGATCGAGGAGGACCAATACGTTCCATAAATCTGTACTTTTTTCATGTGGCTTGTCTCAGAGAGGTTTCCCATGATGGATTCCTGTGTGGGCTTTTAATACTGCATTATAATTGAGGCTTGCAGTGCTGCCCCACTGTTCACACAAGGATGGGGGTTAGGGGACTCACACCCCAAGAGATGCCAGCCCTACATCAGCTCCTCCACATCCCATGCTTGCTTTCTCCATCCCCTGAGATCCTGCTGCCCACTTGCACCACGAGTGCCCTTACAGCAGACTGGGAGGTGCCCTGCTGAATGCTTTGGCACAGATTCCTAAATGAAGGGCAGAGATGTCGGTGTAATTCCAAGACAACTGTTAATCACATTGAGCACTATTGCATTCCTGAGGCACCGAGCATCATTTCGAAGTCAGCCCTCATCGAGGCTCATCGAACCTGATGATGTACACAGGTTTACTCTCCCAGTATGAAGAAAGAACTCATTAAAATGAGAACGGGGCAGCCCGAAGCTGCTGAGTTAATGGCTGAAATAAAAGGGTTGGTAGGGAAGGATGATGGAGATGTTATTAGATGCTGGAGGGAGAGGAGCTGAGCCTGAATGATGGCATCAAAGACCACTCTGACATTCAGACTGCATAATTCCAGTGACCAGGAGACACTTTCCTCTGGGAAAAAAACCACACACAAGGTGCTTCAGAGAGTCCTCAGTGGATTTGAAAATAGAATAAAAACCAGATAAAATCATACAGAGCTTAACAGAGTTTATTTGGTTATTTAGAATGACACTGACAGCCATACATATTGTGCTGTTCTATTACTGCTCTGTCAGGAAATCCTATAAACTAATCATATTAAAATGAAGACCCAATAAAGAGAAATAAAAGTGAAATGCAATTCACGTGGTTGAATGTGGGATTTCAAGACAGTTTTAGACTTCTGCAACTCAGACGTGTTTCCAAACATTATTTTCTTTGGGTGAGAAGGGAGGAGAGAAGCAAAAATCATTCCTTCACTGCCACCCACAGAAAGCTAGCAGCTTTGTTTAGTGCAGGCCATTGACAAGCGGATCACGAGGTCTCCACAAGATGGAAGAAATCCCAGATAACTTCCTCTGCTGTGATCTGTGCTCATCCCCTGCTTTGTATGCCCCTTGTGCTCCTCGTACGGCTTCAGCTCCCTGCACAGTTTAGCAAGAAGGAACACATGGTTGGAAAAGGATCGAGAAAATCGAGACACGTGTGTTAATCTGAACTTTCTCCTCCTCCAAACAAATAGTAAGAGTAACAACCTTATTAATTAATGCCTGCAGAAGTGCATCCCCAGACATGCAGTGCCCCTTTTAGCCATGGAGCTGGGCACAGCTTTGGATGAGCAGCATCGTCTCCCCACGGCTCTTCCTGCCTTCAGTGGGACTGATATTGACACACAGGGATGCACTGCAAGGAATCCAATTAACCCATGAGAGCAGTGCATACACCCTGCAATTAGGGGATGTAAAATGCAGGCAGGATGTGTAGCAGTGTGGGGCTTGCGCCAAGAGCTTTCATTCTGCATTGCTGTTAGCCATTCAGTGTCTCCAAGCAGGGCACTTCATGTTCCAGCACTTCCCTTCCAGGATGTGTGGGCTCTGCATAGTCCTGTGGACATGACAATATCCTCCTGCTCTGCTCAAGGTGAGACAGCTCCTCTGGAAAGACAATTTACTTCCTTAATTTGCATCTCGCCATTGTAAAGCCCAGTTCCCTTGCACTCATTTGGATGGGTGCAGAAAATGTGCAGTGCCAGAAGTGTCTTTTGTTGTCCCCTGGGACTGCTGAGCATGGTTCGGGTTGGACGAGCCCTCAGCCAGTTTACATTCTCATCCTCAGGGTGTTTTTTTTTTCATCTAAATATATATATTTTTTCTAAATCTTCCATCATTCTCATCTCATTTACACATTCCTCCCCGCTGAAGGCTTCAAGGTTAGCATAAAGAGCAGAAGAGAAAATGGAAAATCAAGAGGAAGACATCCAAAGAGCTACCTGAAGGCACGGGGGAGGGGGTTGGAGTGGGGGCTGGGAGTATGCTCAGCTGAGCTCAACCAGCAGCACCAGTGCCTGGGTTTGCTGGTCCCCATGCTCTGAACGCCTCCACCCTGCTCATTCCATGCTTCTCTACTGCACCCATTAATCTGTGTGCTGGGGTTACATCCAGCACCGTTGCACTGCACCGGGATGCTTCGTCCCATGGTGGGCTTTGAACTCATTGAAGGCATCCCTGTCAGTTCTGGCAGTGCAGTGGATACTGAGCACTAGTTTTCATTCCAGAGAGTTTCTACAAGCCTCGAGAATCCATGTGGCACTGGCCCAGAAATGTCACTTCAAACAATACTTTCCCAGTGACTCTATGGGCTGTAAGTCAAACGCAGATAGAAAACCCTAAGAATTGATCTTTATGCATTCAAAAGTGAAGGTGCCCTGGTTCCTTTCAATAAGGCAGCCCCGGGGTGGTGATGTGCCAAGGCTGAAGCACGGACAGCCAGGAAGAACGGGCTGTCAGCAGTGCTGCTGACAAAGCACAGCTTGGATTGACATCTTGGTTGGAGTAAAAGATGAAAACGAGCATTTTGGCAACCAAAATTCAATTATGACAAAACCAATTTGCACTTTTTCCTAGGGGAAAAAAAAGTGCCCATCCATTCCTAGTGCAGCTACCTCAGTTTTGTGAGGCTTTTGCTCCGCTTCGTGCTTTCCCACCGACTCTCCTCCAATCTCACCCTCCATTTTTCATGAAGTTTTGCACTGGGAGCTGAGAGGAGAACTTCTTCCTTGTGAGCTGGTAGGGGAGAAAAGCAGAGGAGAATGAAGATATAAGGAAGAAGCTCTTCACAGTAAGGGCAGGGAGGCACTGGCTGCCCTCAGAGGTGGTGGTGCCCCATCCCTGCAGACACCCAAGGTCAGGGAACGGGGCTCTGAGCACTGATGGAGCTGTGGGTGTCCCTGTGTATTGCAGAGGCACTGGATTAGATAGCTGTTAAAGGTTCCTTCCAAATCAAACAATTCTATGATTCTATGGTCTTCCATGAAGACTGGCAATAGTTTCTCTGGGGAGGAGCACAAGGGATGTAGCTGATGAGAAGAGGACTTAAAGCTGTCTACAGGGCTCTCTGTTTTCAGGCAGTGTTTGCCAACCCCTCTGGCTCAGCCTCTGATGTGCCATTTGCAAATATTTATGTCAGCAGGTTTCCTTTGCTGAGATATTTCGGGAGTGGCTGTTGGCTTTCATTCATTCATGAACTCTGTTGCATGTGTTTGTGTGCCTGACCAAATATTTGCTCTTTGTTATTCATTATTTGCAGTTCTTACGTTGCTGTTGGTAATTTGCAGTCCTCTGTTCTCCTCTGTCCTCAGGAACTGAAGGCAATCCTGGATGCCAGGTGTTGCACTCCATATCAAACAGCTGCAAATAAAGGGAATTGGTTGGAGAGAGAGCAGAAATGGACACAAAATGGTAAAACACTGCAAGGAAAAGAGGGAGGAGGGACCACGAGGTGAGACAGCGGCCTTAAAGTATACTTGATAAATGAGTTTTCATGGGGAAAAAATAACCGGCAAGGAAAAGCATTCAAGAGGCTTTGTAATACCATAAGTGAATCACATTAGGTTTGGCAGAACAAAACCTTCCCAAGCAGGGAAGCTGCTCAGTGACACAGAGAGAGAGAGAGTAGAAACTGGGTCAGCTTGGGGGGAAAAAGGTGAAGCAATAACCGGATCATGTGCGGATGTAAAAGGAAAGGGCAGGGCAGGAGAGGAGAAAGAAGAAGCAATCAAGAGTTGCCATTCTGAGAGCAAGAAAGCTGTGAGAGGACCAGAGAAAAACTGGGTGGGCAGGGAAGGCTCCCAAGAGAGGACACCAAGCAAAACCTTTAATGTCTTTCCTCTGTCTTTGCAGAAAGCCAAACTGCTCAAGTGGGTAAGGCTAAGCACTGCACTTTTATTTATGGAGGAGCACTGAGTGTGCAGCCTCCGTCCCTCAGAGCAGTCTGGATGCATTGAAATGGGCACTGATCAGCAGCAAATATGGACATTTCTTTACTATTAAGCCCCCAGACAAGTGTTGCATCCACCAAATTACAGCAAGAAAACCTGCTGCTCTCTCTCTCAATCCAAAAGGTGTTTCTTTGTTTTGCAAACTCTGCAGTCAGGCACAAGGTCCTCCTGCAGCATGTTGTGGAGGAGGGAGACCTGCAGAAATCCTTTCAGAGATGCCGATTTCCTGCAGGAATCCCTGCTCACATCTCAGGCATTTTGTTCTCCCAAGCACCAGCAGCCACCTGCCTCACTTTCCTGTTAGCACAGTTTGTGGCACCACAGCAATAAGCAAACAGGGAAGGCCTTTGCCTGCGTCCTGCTGAGACTGCCTCCAGATGCTCCTTCAGTGGCAGGAGCTGGCCACCAGCCAGCCTGCAAGGGCTTCTTCTGAAGTCAGTGAGCTTGGAGAACTACAAGCATCTGCTGCGGATTATCCATTTTCTACTCCCTTTCATTTCGCAGCCAGGATCTCTGCCTTAGCAACTGGAGGAGCTCTGAACCTCTTTAATGACCCAATGGGTTGCAATCTGTGCTCTTCTTCTCATCTTCTGCCCATCTCTCTGTTTTTTGATTTAGGCAAATGCTCCATAATACCAGAGCACTGCCTACAGCCTCTTAGCTGCCGGCATGGGGTCCCAGCACGAACATTTAAACTCGTGGGTATTCTCCAACCCCTTCCAGGGCTCTCCATCCCAGCTGGATGGACAAAGCTGTCCTGTAGCACAGAAATTAACCCACAGTGTGGCAATATAGAATCATAGAGTGGTTAAAGTTGGAAGAGACCTCTAAGATCATCCAGTCCATCGCCTACCATCACCACTGCCCACTAAACCACATCCCTCAGTGCCACATCTCCATGGCTCTGGAACACCTCCAGGGACAGTAACCCCACCACCTCCCTGGGCAGCCTTTGTCAATGCATCACCACTCTTTTGGAGAGGAAGTTGTTCCTGATACCCAAACGGAACCTCTCCTGGCACAGCATGAGGCCATGCCCTCTAGGGGTGCACTCAGGATCTTGGGATGATGTGCAGCTCAGCACAGGATGTTGAAGCTAAGCCAGTGACCCAAGAATGTGCTCACAGATGTTCATAGGAGTGTATATATGTTCACAGGAGCCCCACATCCCCACACAGCCAATGATATTTGTCACCCTGTCCCCTGCCACCCACCAGCCCTGCCTATCCCTCAGCACCTTGTCTACAGGCAGCATCGCCTTCACAGCCTCCTGCAGCCTTTTGGAGCTCCCAGTCCTCTCTTACGCGGCGCAAAGCCACACATGCAGCTTTTTAAAGTTCATTTTCATGGCTTACCTATTTAAGCAACATTTCTGCAGAGCAGAGAAACAGAAGAGCTCCTGAACACAGGAGCTGTTAAGCCCCCATCCTCTGTGTTTTATGGCTTGATGCTGGCATGGGCCCATTCAAATATATTTTGACATACAACATGTTATTCTTTCCAAGGCAGTTGGTCTCTTTATTTATTTAGTTAGAGTGAAGGATTCATTCCCCTGCTGCCTAACGGGAGACCGAGGATCCCCACATGCAGCTGAGCCCCTGCACTTCATTCTCTGCTGGTGAAATTGTTTTCATCCATTCTGGAGCTATTGCACTTCATTCCTCACCAATATATTTTTATTTGTATATAAAATAAAAATGTGACAGCACGCGGAAAGTTAAGAAGTGGATAAATTCATAAATTACTTTTATGCAGCAGAAGTGATACGGCTGTATTCCTACGGACTTAACCGGTGCACAACCAAATAGATGCAAAAGATTAGCTTCAGAAGCACAGTGCACCCTTCCAGAAGGGCCATACGAAGCATGCTGAGCTTTCTGCCCTTGGAAAATTGTTTTCTGCCTGCAAAAGACTGCAGATCTATTAGGCATGGCTGCCTGCAGACTGCTTGTTATGCACTTGGAGGGTCTGAGGAGCACACTGAGGGGAGAAGCATCAGCCCTGCTGTGCAGCCCCATCCCCATGGGTGAACATGGGCAGCCCCATCCTGGGGGCTTCCAGCTGCTCCATGCCCTCAGCACTCAGGGAAATGGGAATAAAGGAGGGCTGCAGGAACCTCACTGTTAAAAGTCATTCTTTTTTTCCATTAAGTTTTAAAATCATATACCTAGTTTTCATTAAATATATGTATTACATTCTAGGAATTCATTTTCTGTGCTCAGTGATTAATAATTCTGGAGATGTTCTTTTAAAACCTCTTCTCTGATTTATTTGACTTCTCTGGAACCACTGCCTTGAACCATCTTGGCCCCATGCTGAGGCAGACTGGGATACGAAGATGTATTGGTTTTAAGTTGCTCCTGTACATCTACACCACATGGACACAGGGAAATGTGTTGGCCATAAAGGAAGCGTTTTTTTTACCAACAGAACAGCATGGGAGTAGGGCCAAGAGGACCTGCAGTCACAGCTTACTTTGCTCATCTCCTGATGTCCTTTCTTATAGACCTCGAGGGAGAAGAGGAGCACACTGAGGCACCATCCTGTCTGGACACTGCTGGGTGTTGGGCAAGGTATTGAGTATCTTTGACTTTGGGACCACAAAATGGGGATGGGGACTCAGCAGAGAGGATGACAAAGGTGAATGAGTGCAGACACCAGAATGTGCAGAGCTCACCACAGAAAGGCAGATGATCCATGCAAGTGGAGAGATGAGGGCAGGATCTTCAATCCTTCTAAAGAGAATGTGCTGGAGGGTAAATTACAGTGGAACAAAGAGGAAACCCAAAGGAAAGGCCAATAACTGAACAGGCTCAGAAGAGGGGTAGTTTGACCACAGGTGTGATCTCTGTGATGTCCAACACTGACCAAAGGCACAAGGTCCTCTTTAATCCAAATTTGCATTTCAGTACTGAAGGGTTTGGAAATGATCTGCTCTGCGTGAGAGGTTGTGGAGCAATGCAGATGATCCCATTATTATTGGCACTATCCTGCTGGCCTGTAGCTGGTGTCTGCTGAGATGGGACCAGCAGAGCTGTGAGCATGAGAATCATCCTGTGTGATGGGCCAGCCCAGCAAAACAGCCAGGGGAGGAGAGATGCATGAGCAAATTGGGAGCAGACAAAAGCTTTCTACTCACTCACTGTGCACATCAGCAGCTCAGTGGACAAAATCTTTTTTTTCAGCTTTACCTTTTCTCAGTAGTGAAGTCAAGGAGGGAGAGGAGCTTCGCCTTATAGAACAACTGGGGATACACCAGGCATGTAGAAGAGGTTTCATTTTGCTTTTTGCTGTGGAGGAGGTGGAGGTCAGGTGTGGACTCAGAGGTGACCATCCCGATAACCTCTGAAGAATCCTTTGTAAGGACTTGGGTGAGGTTTCAACCAGCAGCATGGACAAAACTTGTGAAACCAAAGATAATGCTGCAATACGACGGTGACATTTGTCCCAGCAAGAAATGTTCATCACTTGAGTTTCCAAGGGACCAAAAGGCATTGGGGACCATTTCCATTTTGTTGTGCAGCAGCACTGAAGTGGTGTGCCCATCTTGCTCCCTGTGCACGATACCAGCACAGGGCAGAGATGCTCCACATGCTCAGTGGTGGATCTGACATCCAGAGAGTCAGGTGAGACAAACAAGAGAGAAGCTGCCCTCTGGATGGCACAGGGTGACACTGTGCTCTCAACACCGAGCAAGGGAGTGAAGGGGACTGCAGGGAAATGGAGACACCAGCAAAGACACCAGGAATCCATCCCTGCAGGATGAGTCCTTAACCTGGAGCAGAAGCAAGAGTCCATTAGATCTCTCTGAAACTGATGAGGCCACAGCTGACCTGAGGGGATCCTGGAGAAATCAATAGCACTTTGGTAGACATCTGCAATGCCGTACGCCCAGGAGGTCTCAGAATCTTTCATTGTTTTTTTCCTCCATAGCTCATGCACACATGTCTGAGTGGCAAAGGTCAGACATAAATATTACAGACGAGGAAATACAAAGATCTATAGCCAAGCTTAGGAAACCCCGGGGGACATGGGGTTTGCAAGAGATGTCTGCCCCTCCTTTCCTGCAGCAAGCAGAGCTGGGTGATGCTGTTCAGCATGGAGCATCCCTGTGCTGTGGGGCCACAGCCAAATCCACTGCAGTCTTTTTGCCTTTGAGCCCCACAGAAGCAGTGAGCTGATGGTTACACATTGTATTGGTGTGGATATCCCTCCAAAGCCACCACGAAGGGGAGATATGGAGGGGGATATGGAGGGGGATATGAGGAGATCAGGCACCTGCATCCTGCCCTATGCAAACGAATTCAGGCTGATCCTGATGACCAATGAGGCACTCCCCAGTTTGGAGGTGCATCGCACTGCCAAAAAAAAAGGAGCTGTTGGGATTGCAAAGAGAGGAGTCCCCTGTGACCCAGAGGCGAGTGACCCAGAACCAAGGTTTCTCATTTGCAGTCACACAAAGGGACCTAATGACCAGGGTTTCAGGCAGGGGTGTTGCTCAGGCACAGAGCCCAGCTGCTTTGCATTAAGCTGCACGGTAAGGCAGTGCGAGTTGATGCCCAGGGAGCATGGAGAGGATGGGATCCACACAGAATAGTTCTGGTGTTGCACCAGCCCTACCCATAGCAGCTCCGAAAGCAGCAGCCACACTGCCCACAGTTAATCACACCCTGGATTAATTAGCAATCATGAAATGCTGATGGCTCTGCAAGGGCTCTGAACCTCTCCATTTAAGGTTTTACTCTCGTAATTCATGTGCAGGAACCCTGAGCCAGTAACCATCTTTAATGACCACATCATCATCATCATCATCAAGTCGTTAAGAGGGGATGGGACGCAAGGGGATCTCAGCTCTGAATAACAGAGGGACGTACAATAGGTGTTCCTTCATTATGTGATTAGCCTGTGCCAGGGCCATGCTGCCCATCCCTCCAGGAGCCTTCAGGCACCAAGCACTGCTGGGTCTCTGCACAACACCTCCCTCCCAGGCTGCAACATCTCTGGGGCACGTGTGTCTCACAGGGTGACAGATGAGAACCCAGAAATACAGGCTGAAATGGCAGCCCAACACATGGTCCTAAAACTGAATGATCATTTTAGAATTAATTGATGTAATGGTCCTATCAAAGTGCCATTTTTAATAGCCTGGGATTGATTGCTCCTAGTTCCTATTATTCCATCTCCTGCCCTGCCGGGAGCAAAATGAGTCAATGACTTTTAAAACTGTAACAAGTGCCACTTCTGTCCTTTTTCCTGGGAGTGCTGCAGACAGCAAGAGCAGCTCTGCTGTGACAAGAACCCAACTCTGCCATCAGAGCCACAAGGGGACGAACTCCGACGACAGCCACCTCCATGACAGCCAGCACCCAACAGCACAGCACAGAGGGACCGTGCCCCAGCTCCCTCAGCCTGTCCTCACAGGGAGGTGTTCCATCCCTTGGAGCAGTTCTGTGGCCCTTCTCTGGGCTCCAACAGCTCCATGTCTCTCCTGCCCTGAGCACTCCCCATCTGGACACAGCACTGCAGGTGAGGTCTCACAGCACACAGAAGAGGGGCAGATTGCTGGCTGCACTGCTTTGGATGCAGCCGAGGATATGGTTGGCTTTTCAGGCTGTGAGGGCACAGTGCTGGCTCACATCCTGCTGCCATCCACCAGTACCCCCAGGTCGTTTCTAGCAGGGCTGTGCTCCATCCTTACATCCCCCAGCTTGTATCGGTAGAGGGGGTTGCAAAGCCCAGGTGCAGACCTTGCACTTGGCTTTGCTGAACTTCACAAGGTTCACTGGGACCCACTGCTCAGCCTGTCTTGCTGTCCCAATGGCATCCCATCCCTCGGGTGTGTCAGTGGCGCCCCACAGCTCAGTGTCATCCACAAACTGCTGTGGGTGCATTCAATCCCATAGTCAGCATCATTGATGAAGACATTAAAGAGCACCTGACCCAGCACTGACCCTTGGGGAACACCACTCATCACCAATCTCCATCCAGACATGGAGCCATTGACCGCCACTCCCCGGATTCAACCTCACAACCATTTCCTCATCCTTTGAACGGTTCAAATCCATACCTTCCCAATTTGGAGAGAAGGATGTCATGGGGCACGGTGTCGAAGAGCAGATGTAAAAGAGAACAGGTTGGGTCAAGGAGGAATCAAAGCAACATCAGCACAAAGGGAAATACAACTAGTAGGAGACACAAAGACCAAGGAGGGAGCTTTCTGTAATTAAATTAGCACTGGGAGAAAGACAAAGAGGATCTTCCCTGGCCCATTGCCATTGCAGGGAATTGAGGATGGCTTGAGGGATGGTGCCCCAGACAAAGAGATTTGTCCCCCTGTTGTTTCAGCCTGCACTAAAAGCTGGTGACAATGATATGGTTAAGGCAAACAGCTTCAGTGACAAAGGGGCAAGAATTTACTCTGAAACACAGGAAGAATGGGTGAGAGAGCACTTAGGTACATTAGAGGGTTTCAAATTGCCTGGGCCTGCCAGCATTTGCTCTATGGTGCTTAAAGGATGCTGAATCAATGCTAGAGCAGTTGGCTTTTATCTTTGAGAGTGTGTGGAGAATGGATAAAATTTTGGAGGCCCGGAGAAATAAATGCAAAGCCCATCTTTAAAAAGGGAAGGATGAAATGGGGATCTATTGACCAGCAACTGCCTGAAATCCTGGAAAAGAGAGAGAAGGTATTAACAACGAACCCACTTGTGAGCACCTGGGAGATAACAAGGCAGGGAATTACAGCAGGCTTGATTTGCCAAGAACAAGTCACATAAAATCAATTTAATATCCTTCCATGGTAGCAAAGCAGGTCTTGGGCTCAGTCGAGCAGCGATGGATGTCCGAAGGAAGAGGAAAAATCAGCTGCCCAGAGATGGGGAGCAGCCAGCATCACAGGGACCCAGCAATGAGAGCCCAAAGCATCATGCTGTGGTGGGAAGAGGTGGGATCCCATCTGGAGCGTGACATGGGTGTGCTCTCCAGGACAAGGGGATGCTCTGTGCAGCACCGCTGGGCTTGGCCTGGAAACCTGAGCCTGAACGTGTCCGCATCCTCCAAGGAGATAGATGGGTTTGGAGGGCATCGGTCTATGAAAACATCTGGAAGAACCTTGGTCGTTGAAAGTAAAGAGATGGCTGAGGGGAGACACAATGCCAGCTGCAATTGTGCTAAACAGGGCTGCAGAGATGAAAAACTATGCTGCCATTTATATTCAGAAACAGAAAGAAAAGCACGGAATTGCAGCAGAAGGTATCATTAGGGTAAATGTTAGGGAAAACTTCCCATGATTGGTGAGGGCGGTGGATTTCCCTTTGGGAAGAGATGAGATCTCTTTCACAGGGTGTTTTGATGCAAAGGCTTGAGCTTTGGGCATTTTTCCCTTCCTGTTCTTGTTCAGAAGTGCCCCTTTTTGGCACCTTGCAGGCTGACAGATCAGGGGCTCCACCTGGGGTCCAGCAGCAGCTTTGCACCTGTCTTAGGTCTGCGCCCAGATCCCAGCACTTCAGCCAACACGCCCTTGATTCTTAGTGAACAGTCCCACTACTTCTATTTGTAAATAATTCAGCTTTTTATTTTTTTAGCTGGATTGTTGGGTTTAGTGCAAACTCCACTGGAGACGAAGGTCAGCCTTCAGTCTGTGAGCACAGCCCTGCACCTTTGTGTTGGGCATAGCATGCATCTGACTCACTGCTGTGCTATGAACTTGTCTCGTTTCCCCTGCAAAGATGGCAGCTCTGGGTCAGAACAATGCAGAGCAGGGCTCAGAGGTGCTTACCCTTGGGTGGAGCGGAAGAGGGAGGGAGTGCAATGTCTGCAATGGGCACCACACTGGTCCTGTAATTAGTAAAGTAGAGGCAAAGCACAGGAATCCCTGTGCTCTTAAGAAGGCGCAGTCAGACTGAGCATCAGCAAGAGGGTGGAACCCAGACCTTGCTTTTTGAGGCAAGCTTCTGATTCATTCTTGGCCCTGTGTTGTAATTTACTTCCGTGCCTGGAAGGTTAATTGCACGCTACAAGAAGCTGTGAGCGCTCAGATTGAAGGTGCTGTTGAGAGCTAAGTGTTGCTGTAGCTCTCATTCAGTCCTGCTTAGCGGAGTGATAAATTATGGAGAGAGAGCTGAGCAAAGGCTATTGAAGTTCACAGGCTGCTGAATTGGGATCTGCAATCCAGGGAGGAAAAGTGGGTGCATCCCTAATGCTGCACCTCCCACCTGCGTTGTTCTCTCATTTGTCATCCTATGGGATTTGTGCTGAGACTGAGCTCCTCCTTCCTTTGGATCCAGTACCCAGATTTCATCAGAGTCAATGATAAGTGCCCTGCAATGTGCAGAAGGTTTCAGAAATGAACAGGCAATAAAATGCTGCCTGCTGGCAGTGGGGCAGAGCTGAGCTCCTCGTGCCCATCATCCCGTGGCACAGGAGAACATTCAGATGGTCTTGAGCCTGTTGATTCCCCACACCTTCGTTTGTAGGCTGACATTGCTGTGGCTGCAGCAGGCCCCACCAGTCCCTGTGGCAGTTGGAAAATGCCAGTATTGAGGGCAGCAGATCAATCAGGAGGGTGGTTTGTGTTACTGCACTGTCAAAATCCCACCTGCCACAAACAATGTTGTGGGTCCACAACTGCAGCCACAGCCTCTTGGTGCAGGCTGGGACCCTCAGACCCTTCCCTGTGCACAACTGTACCAAGGTTCATGCTCTCCTGAAGCGTTGGCCTTGGCCATGGGGAGCAGGAATCCTTTCTCCAGTCCTGATCCCAAGGCAGCTGAGCAGGAGGGGCAGGTGGCTGAGAGCCCCAAGGGCAGCAGTGCCCTCCCCAGGCATAACACAGATCTCATTTCCTCCTGAAATTTACCAGGATCAGTGTCTGGGAGCATCTGTGCTGCCCTCTCCCTTCCTTCATATCTGAAAAGACTCCAGCATCTTCTTAAACCCTGTTTAGTACCTGAAGAAACCATCTGGATACACAAAAAGGCACTTGATGAAAGCCTTCTTCTTTAGCACAGAGCAGAACTATGTAGGAAAAATGTGCTCTGAATTGGTTAGAGACATACAGAGAAGTCCTTTAACAGCCAGCACTTTCTGCAGAAAGCCCAAGAGAAAAATCACCACTGCATGCCTTCCTGAGAAAGGTATTTTTTATTTAAGATACAAAGCATTATTGTGTTTGTGTTCTCCCCTTCATCTGCATTACTCCACTTAAATTCCCATTTAAAAAATATGAAATAAGTCTGTTTTCTTTAAAGATATATAAGTCCTGTTCCCAGAGGGATAAAGGAGCAACATAAAAAAGGGGACAGCTTTAGTAAAACAGCACTGCCAGGGGGCATAATAAATACATAAATTACTCACAACCAGCAAGGCATACTCACAAACTGCAGAATGAGCTGCTGGAGCACAAAGCAATGCCCTAGCAGGCTGAAGAGCACCAGCACAGCCCTGCTGCACGGAGCCACAGCCCCTCTGATGGCAATGGGCTCCAGGAGGAGAGGGAATAATGTCAGGCTGGGAATTACCTGTGCCTCTACCATCCTCGAATATTCAAACCTTGGCTCGAAAGGAGATGCAGTGCACAGTACCTGGGTGCCAGCAGGCTCCTCTCCGTGGACAACCCCCATCCTGTGGGATGGGGCAGAGGGAGCAGCACTCCAGCTTTATGCATGGAGGGATCTGTGGAGCAGTGGGAGCTCAGCAGCCTCTATGATCCATCGAGCTGAATGCCAATGGGCTGCAGGGTGACAGCATGTCAGCATTTCGTCTTGCTGTGCCTCCCTCTGCTCCTGCTCTTCTCTTACACTTGTTGGTTCCTTTCCCTATCACCCCTCCTGAAAACAAAACTCTTGGTCGTTGTTTTCAAGCTGCTCACAACCAATGGAGATGCCTAATTATTCTTATGTATTCTAACCTTCTGGCTTTTCAGGCTGTAGTAAAAATTATCCCCTGTGTGGGACACAGGCTGATGAATGTATGTCCACTAAGTACTGGAGCCATAGAAATTCTTCTTGGAAAGGTCTCTGAATACTGATATAGAGAATCCATTCATCATGGTTGGACCAGATGATCCTAGTGGCCTTCTCCAGCCATAACGATTCTATGATTTGGACACCACACCCAAAGGACCAAGAAGCAAAGAGCATTCCTGCTGTTCTGTCTGTTCTAAGGACTGCTGCCTCTTGCTGCATCTTCTTGGAGAAGAGTTTGGCTCTTTCATCCATGCAGCTCTCCTTCCAGTAGATGTGTACTGCAATTAGCTCACTTCTGAGCTTCTCCTTCATTAGATGAAACCATCCAGCTCTTCAGTGTCCCCTTATAGGATGAGCACTCTAAGACCTGGGCTACATCATTAGGTGCCTTCACCTGGGTCCTTTCCAGTCTCCCAGCACCTCTCCAGAACTGGGGAGCTCTGCAGGTAGACTCTTACAGGTGCTGAGTAATGAGATACTGAATCAGTCCTTCATAAGCTGAATTATGCAGTCATAATGGCAGTTATCATCCATCATGGTTTGTTATGCTCTTTTGAGTCAGTTGATGATTTTATCCATACACTGAACACGTACTGACATTGTCGCTGTTGTCAGCGCCGCTCATCCCAGATACTTCCAAAAGCTGTGTTTAGGTATTTTGTGCCCTGCATATCTTTCACCATGCAATACCCCGGGTGTCTTTTGCATCTTTCCATTGTCCTTTGAAGGATTGCTGTCATCATTCCTGCTGATTACTACCTGCGTGCTTATCAGCTGAACTCCTCATTTCCCCATTAATTCACTTGCTGTTAAAATAACCAGGCAATTTTCAGGCCCGTACAGCATTCTTTCAGCCATCTCTATTCATCACTGGGAGCACTGGTTTATTCAGATGCATCTCTTAATAGTACTTATGCATTTGAAGGACTGGAGATTGCCTATACCAGGGGATGATAGAGGAGGGAGCCCAGGGAATGGGGGCAGTTGATGCATGCAGCACAGAGCTGCTCCTCTCCTCTCATCCCAGCTGCTTTCTGCACTGCGTTCCCCCCAGGGCAGCTCAGAAGAGCATCGCAGCACATTTGTTGGAGCTCCTTCTGACATTTCCAAAGCAGCGTTTTGATTGGATTACTGCATTATATCCTTTATGCAGAAAGCGCAAATTGAAGAGTCAGCAACTCCAAATGCTAACTTTTCAGGGAGCGTGTGTTATTAGTATCAATTTCTAACTGTCTTTGTTCATTTTCTTTTGCTGCCATTGTAACTGTTCTCTTCTCTTCCCACCTTTCTGTGCAAGGTGTTTTCTTCCTTGCAGATCCACCTTCCTGGGCACTGCGCCTCACCTCACAGGGCTGGGCTGTGGAGAACCAAGGCAGATGTGCTCCTGCAGACAGCTGCACAGCAGCAAGGAACAGGAGTTTCAAAGGCCTTATGGACCAGCCTTGGGTTGTAGAATGATAGAATCATTCAAGTTGGAAGGGATGTTTAAGTGCCTTCTGGTCCCACTGCCTGCAGTGCACAGGGACACCCAGAGTTCCACCAGTGCTCAGACCTTGGGTGTCTGCAGGGATGGGGTATCCACCACCACTGTGGACAACCTGAGCCACTGCCTCACTACCCCCGTTGTAAAAAACATTTTCCCTTATATCCAGTTTAAAAGTCCACTCTTTTAGTCTGAAACCATTTCCCCTCGTCCTATCACACAGGCCCTGCTAAAGAGCCTCTCCTCTTCTGGCCCCTCGTTAGATACTGAAGGCCGCTCTCAGCTCTCCCTGCAGCCTTCCCTTCTCCAGGCTGCACAGCCCCAGCTCTCAGCTGGGGCTGAGGTGATGTTGGAGCCAGAAGGTTTTGTGCATGCCAACCCATTCCAGAAGCACTGCCATCCCAGAAATAACACCACAAACAGACCTCTTGAGTCCTCATGATTTGAATGCGAAGGATACCTTCTCTTCTTCAGTAGATCTCCACGGTAGGAATATTTGGGTCACTTCTGACAGCATGATGCCAACGCAGGCCTCCATGCAGTGCCACGTGGTTCTGCATGGAAAAGATACCCAGGTCACCTCATATTCTTATGAGCTAAGGAGGAAATTGAATTCACATCAATCAAATGGGAGAAAAAGGAAAGGGATAAATCACTCAGAGCATCACTCAGGGCTGCTAAGGGCAGGACAGTGTCTCCCTTTAGCAAGGTGCTCCTGTGCTTGGCTCCAAGGTAGTGGCAAGAGCCCACAGTGAGTGCTGCATAGGGTTGAACCCAGGAGCTGTTGCAATTGAGCTGTTTCCATTCGGGAGACCTGCTGTTCTGACCCATGGCTGTAGGAGGTTTTTGTTTGGATTTATTTTATTTTATTTTTTAACATTTGTAAGCAGTTCCTAGAAAGCAAATGACACAGCCCAATTACTCGTGGCCTCTCCCAGGAGGTCTCTGAGTTAGTAAAGTTAATTAATTAAGGAAGGCAGCAAACAAGCTAACACAAGGGGAACATATTGCCTTCCTTAGCTCTGACATTGCAGTTCCTTTGTTCAACCTGACTCTCCTGACATTGAGACCATGCAGCAGAGGCTGCAGAAGGGACTCCCGAGTACACAGGGACAGGAAGACCTGGGGTGGGGAATGGGGAAAGCACACAGCATGAGAGCTGGCTGACCCAGAGCACTCCTGTTACAGCCTATTTCATAGGCAAGAGGATAGTACAAACCCCCCATACCCCAGCCCCAAAGCCACCTGTACAGCAGCTGTCCCCAAGCTTCCCGATCACAGCCATCCCGCTGCCTGTTTCATTGCCGCTCATTTGCATTCTCCAAGCATATCATTTGATGACAACTCTTTCGGAGCAGAAACCCTCCATTCATCAGAGATACGCACGGACTCCACCGAGGCAGTCAGGGCTTTATGAACCTCCACATAATATTAAATTAATAGAATGGTAATTTGTCAGCCTGGCATCTCCGTTTCTAGCAGGACTGAGACAAGGGCAAGAAATGGATACTGAGCTTTTTTCCCCAGCATAAAGTCTGTGTGTCTGGTGCTAGAAAATCATGAGTCGTGGCAGCATAAAGGTTTCATGGGCTCCTCCTGGCTTTGCTGTGCCGACAGATTCCAACCCTGAACCTGACTTGGAGAAATTTGCAGCCCCTGACTCTGTTTTACAGCTCCGATGCTGCGCAGAGCAGAAAGCCTTTCTGCTGGAGCCCTGTGTGTGGATACCTGCAATAGGACACGCTCTGCTCATCAACTGCAGAGGGCAAGGAGGAGAATGGAGAACTGTGCAGGTTTTGTCGGCTTCACAAATCTAAAAGAATCCTCAGACATTTCTAGGGAAGTGGCACTAAAGGCAGTGTGTGGGCAGAGTCAATGCAGCCATTCTCAGGGGGAACCAAGCCACTACAACATGATACCAAAGGAGACCACAGACCCCTTCCCAAGGAGACCATCTTCTACAGAGGGCACACTGAGGGTCAGCTGAGGGGACTGATACACCTCTACCCCTCATACTGCATGCAATCCTGGTCTCTCCCAACTGAAAGAAGAGACACAGAAGAGATGGAAAGGGTAGAGAAAAGCGCAGTGAGGTGAGCAATGTGATGGGGGGGCTTCTGTCTGTAAAGCAGCTGAAGAGTCCATCAGATCGCAGAAAAATAGAAGTGGCTGCAAGAGATACACGCTTTTATAAAATCCCAAATATCTTAGAGAAGGCGTTTAGAGAATAGCTGCTCACTCGTAGATAGTAATCCAATAGGCTTCTACGAAACCTGCAAGTAAAAGGCACAAGAGAAGGAAAGGGTTGAATTCTTTCACGCTATGTGTAGTTCAGCAGTGGAATTCCTTGTTGTGGTAGACAGGAAAGTAGAGCACAAGCATCCAGCAAACAGAAACCTGGCATCACTGATAGCACTTCATTACAGAAGTCAATTAGCAGCAGAGCTTTTGCTCACTTAACTGAACAAAAGGAAACTCTTCTGCATGCATTAGAAGGGCAGCGCTGCACAACAGAGAAATGAGAGTATGAGAGTTGGGAAAGAGACAGAGGATCATTTTCTTCTTAGGATCTTGAGCCATGCAGCCATCCCATAGCCCCCACGTTGTCATTAGGAGCCGTAACGTGGGCTTGATCAACACGAGGCGCTCTCCTTTCTGACACTGATTCTGGCTTTCAGCAATGACAGATGCAACACAGAGCTGCCCCTCCTTCCCCAGCTGTGCACACCGGAGCATTCCACACCCCTCCATGCTGCTCCCACCAGCCCCTGCAGAGCTGGTGCTGTTGGGCTCTTGGCTTCCCAAGCAGCGACTGTCACCAGATGCTCACGTCCATGGCCCTGCAGAACTGCCCCTTGGCACCTGCAGGCTGGAGCAGTTTCATTGCTGGGAGATAAAGCCTCTCCTTTTTCTCTCCCAGCAATAACAGAGATGTCACCTCAGCTATTTAATTTAGGGTGAAACACAGAGATAATGTCTTGCTTTCTGTACAAATTAGCTTTCTTGCCCTGAAGTTCTGGTCAAATTCCAGGGAAGGTAATTACACTGAGTTCACCTAAATTCCCCTGAAGACTGAGCTAAAGACATTATTAAGGCATAATTATTTCTTAATTTGCTTTCTACGGTGTCAAATAGCTGTCATGTGGTTTTCCAAGGGTGGCTGCATTTCAGCCATGGTCACAATGCAGCTGATGGCTCTGTAATATTTCCCAGCCATTGCCATGATGTAGCTCTCATCCAGCAGATTTGGAGGTAAAGTTTAATCCATTATGTCTGTAAACAACACATTCCAATGTGAAGCAGGTGTAACCTGGGCTGTCTGCTGAAAATATGAAGTAATAACTCTGAGAAAATGGTGAAAGTCTAACAATGCATCTAGCTATCTGTCAGTGCATAATGCCCCTGCATCCTGCTGTTACTGGGGTTTGGTCTGCCTCCCTATCTGTCCCTTGATGGTTGCTGGAGCTTCCATCAGCACAGGCAGCAGAGCCCACGTCACCATTTATCTCATCCTAAAGTGCATGTTCAAAATGGTTTGAACCAACAGCAACCAAGGGTGCCTCTTTCTATCTAGACAATACAGAGGGAGCCCACAGAGATCATAAAGAGGCATCTAAAGTTAAGAAGAGAAAATCCCCCGGTGAATATCTTGCCATGTACCTGGGCATCCTCATTGATCACTACCTTAGTTTACAGCAGAAACTGATAGAAGGAGGCATGGATGCTAACCCTGTCCAGAGAGTGTTGACCATTTACTTTTTCCCATCCTTAACACTGACCCTTGGGCATAAGTCACCTGGTCTCTACTGCTAACTAGGGATTTTCTTTGGTTAACAAAGCAGTAAGTGGGAAAATGTTGTCCAGGTAATGCTTAGTGGTGGAAAACTGAAGGGAAATTTTCCATTGTCTGAACACGAAGGGTAGAAAACCAGTCCTTTTTACCCAAGGTAAAGGTGAGGAGTAAATCATAAAGTCATTAGGGATGGAAAAGACTACAAAGATCAGCAAGTAAAACACCCCCAGCAAGTACAACACCCCCAGTATGCCCACTGACCACACCTCCATGGTTCTGGAACAACCTCCAGGGACAGTAATTCCACCACTTTGCAGCTTGCACCAGTACATCAGCACTCTTCCAGAATAAGTTTTTACAGATACCCAACTTGAACCTTCCCTGTACATACCATCCCCATCCCCACAAATAATCTGCCCCACTCACAGGTGCCCCAGACCCTGGGACAATCCTTTGCAATCCTTTACCATGTATCTGAGCATCCTCACAGCCATTTGGAATCAACAGATGCAACAGATATATTTTTCTGTCCTTAACTCCTTCTGAGGTAATACATTCAGAGAGATATTCTGTTGCAGGAGAATTTCAGTCCTATAATGTATTGCATTCAGCAAAAAAGCAATTCTACCCAAGGAACAAGCTACAGGGTGTATTTCTTCTCTCAACCTAATCTCTCTGAGAACTGAAAAGGCCAGCAGCTCTGGTAGCTGTGGTGGACAGAGAAGAGTTCAATTTGCTGCCTGGAACATATCCCTGCATAAACCAGGCTGTGATGTACGTGTGGAATTCATCCCAGTGAGACAGGGACAAAGGCTATTAGGAGAATGTGTTGGATCTTTCTGAGAAGGCGTTGCTTTTATTACACATAGAGCTTAAACCACAGATCCTCTGTGAACCCAAACACATCTGCTTTTCTTCCCTTATCTGTGCTGTCCAGGGCTTCTGGACTAATGCTACCACCCCTGAACACTTCAGTTGCCACTTAAAGTCATAGAGCGATAGAATCATTAAAGTTGGAAAAAACCTCTAAGATCATCAGGTCCCACCTATGTATAATCAGTGAATATACAGATGTTATAATTAAGAAAGATACAGGAAAGTTAGGCTAAGTAAGATTATCACAACAGAAAGATAATAAATGGAAAATGCTTACCAATGCTGTAGGCTCACCATATTCTCCACGAGAAATTATCTCCAGGAAGAGAGCTTTCCTGAGTGGCAGTCAGCTCTTAAATGGGTCCAGGAGAGATGGAGCCAGGCTCCACCCCTTCTGGTAGCTCAGGTGAATAGCCTTCACCTGTGCTCCCTTGGCTGACTCATTGCTCACCTCAGGTGGTCAATCAGACCACCAGTTCAGGCCATGATTCAGCAGTTCCCATATGCGCCTATCACTAATACTGCCCAATGACCACGTCCTTCAGTGCCACATCTCCACTGTTCTGGAACACCTCCAGGTTTGGTGACCCCACCATTCCCTGGGTAGCTGTGCCACTGCATCACCACTCTTTTGGAGAATAAATGTTTCCTAATAACCAAGCTGAACCTCCTCTAGCACGTCTTGAAGCCATCGCCTATCGTTCTATCGCTGCTACACGAGAGCAGACCAATCCCCACCTCACCACAATCTCCTTTCAGGAACTGTAGGGAGCTATGAGGTCTCTGCTGATCCTCCTCTTCTCCAGACTGAGCCATCCCAGCCCCCTCATCTGCTCCCCATAAGACATGTGCTCCAGACCCTTCACAGCTTTATTCCCCATCTCTAGGCACTCTCCAAGAACTAGATGTCTTTCCAGCTTCACAGGTAAAACTATAGCAGAAAAGTCCAGCAAAAAATACCTGAGTTTATTAGAAAATTGACAAATTTCTAATATATTATTTCTAAAAAGTGGGAGAGTGGCACAGTGCAGTTCAAAGAGGAGACTGCCATATGGACATATATATACACACTGTGTATGACCTAGAGTTGTGTCCATTGGGGTTAGGATCTGGATTCACATCCTAGTCTTTCTTGTGGAACCACCTGCATGGCAGCCAGAATCATGATGACCCCCCGTCCTCATTGTAAAGGCTAATTCCTTCCTAGTTTTCATTTGTTTTGGAAGGTGATTGCTCGTTCACTCTTGCAAGGGAAGATCCCTATTCCATTTGCCACATGAGGCATAGAGAGGCCATTCCAACAAGTCAGTGCCACTGCTGATTAAAATTTGCTCTCAGCAGGACTTCAGCTGGGGAGGCCTCATCTTTTAACAAAACCAGTCATAAAGTTAAGGAGAAAAGATCTTTTTGTGTTTCCAAAGCCGCGTTCCCCGTAACTCACACTGCAAATCAGATACAGCATTATGTTCTGCCAGACGTGCTATTATCACCGGCCTTTGCTTCTGCACTTGTCAATCAGGCAGGGAAAAGGCATACAAAAAGGCTCCTGGACACATCCACTGAGACAAAGAAGTAAATGTTCGGCCTATCTGGACACTTTGACATTTTATTGCAAAGACTTAGGGAGTCTAATGAGCAGGACAGGGCACTGAAGTGCTGAGTATGATCACCTCTAGGACAGGGCTTTTTGGGATGGAGTTCAGCATTCTTCATCCCAAATACTAAGAAATCACATCTACACTGCACCTTGAAAACCGAATGTTTGCTATGTTACTTACAGGGCATTCTCCAAAAATTATTCCATTTTCTGTTGAGATAAAATGACATTTGGGATGTGTGCTTACAGGATTTTAAGCTACAGCTGTGATAACACTATACAGTCAATCTTTTCTCCAGGCAGGTATTTTTTAATCCATAAACACTTCATAGTTAAACATCATCTGGAGGGCAAACAAAGTGACTAAGAGCTGTGCCCAATCATGCTAAGATTTCCATATCCCATGTGCATGGTGATCGCAGCAAGCCAAGGCACAACCCTATAAAGAGAGCAGGTTTCTGTTTTCCCCATTGAGAAGGTCCTCCATGGATCACTAAACATAGCCACGATTTCCATGCGTGGCACTGGAGTTTATATGGAAGTAGGTTCTCAATGGCTTGAGGTTGGGAATTAGAGACAAGTCGCTATGCAAATGAAAGCACAAATGCTAAAATGATGGCATTAGGATTCTACAGAATAGAATTGTAAATAATTGTATGTATACTTATTTTATCATGGAACTTGCAAGAGCAAACCCCCCGAAACTTTTCCCCAAGGAAAATGGAAATATTGGAAAGGACCAAATAACTGCTGCAGAAACAGGAGTGCATTGCAGCATTGTCAGTGATCATAAACATGGGCTTTGTGACTGTGATAAGAAATGAAGCACTGCTGTTTGTCTGCCTCCACCTCCTGATAAAATGGCAAATCGTGGCAGGGCAAAAAGGTGTGCATACCATCAACAGCACATGGCCTCTCCTTCATCTGAGGAAAACTATTAATATAGACTACATGTGTTTTAATTTGGTGTTGGTGCTTCAAGCTGTGCAAATGAAAAGCATATGTTGTTATGTACTACAACTTTGTTATCATCTACTTGATTATTATCAAGATAAGAAAGACCCTACAGTGTTTATTTCAGAATACAAGGAAAAAAATCAAACATTTTGATATTTTGACTACTTATCTTCATTATTAGATTCTATGCTGATATTAGTTTGGGTAGATACCATTCACTACAAATTAACAGGAAATCAGTTATGTGCCCTCTGCTAAATACCAGCGTACACACAGCAAAAAAAATAATAATAATATGCCATAGATATTTCATCATTTTATCTTGAAAATCATCAATAAACAATTTCAATCACTCTTAATTTATGAAAAGTCTTTCAGCATTGCAGGTATCCTTCATTTTTGGCAACCCTAAGCAGACAGAAATACTGAGGTTTATCCCCTCCAGACGCTTTTCTTTCCCCTGTGCAACCAAAAGGATTTTCCTGCTTTCCAGTTATTAGAGGTTACTTCTGTGCACTGAGGAAAGGCTTTCCATATTGCATTTTTTAAAAGTTATTAAACAGCAATAAAGCCAGTGATGCCAAGAACCTCTTTATAATAAAGCAATACATACAGGTATATTTACTCATTTCTCGAGACACTACAAGCATTCCTTTTTACAACACAGCTAATTAAAATAGTCTCATCCTGTGCTCTGTTCATGAAGTATTACAGATACCGAACTGTGAGTTAAAGACAAAAAAATGGTGACAGACTGGCCACAAGTAAGGCTCCTATTAAAAACACTGGCACTGGCAAAGTGGAAGGGAAGCACAGGAGTTTCAGTGCATTGCATATTGCCATCTTGGGATGAAGAGGGGGGCTTCCCTTCCTTTCCCTTCCTTTCCCTTCCTTTCCCTTCCTTTCCCTTCCTTTCCCTTCCTTTCCCTTCCTTTCCCTTCCTTTCCCTTCCCTTCCCTTCCCTTCCCTTCCCTTCCCTTCCCTTCCCTTCCCTTCCCTTCCCTTCCCTTCCCTTCCTCTCCCCTCCCAGGGGTGTTTCAGATGCTTTAAGTTCATTTACCTACTTACACGTGGGCTGTTATGGACAGAAAAACTCAGCACAGTGCATATACACAAACAATCCAGGAGTCTGGTATGTGGGAAAGACTGAATTTCAAGCTTCAGGTTCTTCCAAAATCTTACATCAGGGACATATGCTGTTCAAATATCGATGGAAAAGAACATTTTCCTTGAATAACTAAACACAAATAGACTGCAGAGATCTATGAAATACTGAATCTGTTAGGGCTAGCCTGCAAATTACAGTTAATCCTATTTGTACATGTAAAGAGTGTTTTACAATTCATTAAAAGTAGTACTGATGCCCTAGAAAGCACTAAAGGTGATTAATATGTACCGCTTTAAATAATACAGCAGACTTTACAAAGTTTGAATTATTTATGAGAGCAGCAGTAACATCTAGCAGAAATAAAAATAAATGAATGACTGAGGAAAAAAGTGTTTTTTCTAAACGTTACTTAAGATAGAGCATTATTTCCTCTTTCCCAGTCGGCGGTGCCTCATTTTTTAGAGAAAGTAAGAATAGCAGAAATTGGAGGCATCCCTGGAAATCACCTCATCCAGCTCCTTGCTCCAGTTGGTCACCCTGCACCATGGCCAGTCAGGCTTTGTCTCCTCCAAGGATGGAGGCTTCTCAACCTCTCTGGATAACTGATGCTATTCCAAGTCATTGGATGACCTTCAGCTCCTATCAGCAGGAGGTCCTGCAGCCCCAGCGGATGCTGCGGAGCTGCGACTGGGCATCTCCTGAACCTGGGCATGTTTACTCCTCCTGGCAATGATTTCAAACCCAGTTTGGGGTCTGGAGGCATCATTAATGAAAACCTCAGTGAGACGCAATGAGCAGTGAGAACTTGCCTCTTCTGTCCCCAGCATACCTCTGTCCCCACTCCAGTTAGCAGCGTTTGGCCACACTCAGCCCTATGGCATTTTGTTGCCCTGCCAGGCTGCAGCAGCACCGTCAGGATTTATCACTGGTGCAGCCACCTCCGGCAGCTGTTAGATGAAAATGGAAAAAAGAGCCCTCCGTCACCCCCCGGGGACCCATCAAGACAGAAACTCCAAGCATCCATTGCGAAGATGGACAGTTTTAATCCCATACAAGAGCCCACAGACACTTACCCTGACTGCAGGGCATGAGGCAGTGCTTACTTTGCTGGCACATGCCTGCTCTCACCTTCTGATATTTTTATTATTTTGCTGACAGTTTTTCTTTCTGGCTGTCTAATGAGGCAGACTTTTCATTTTGGTTAAAGCCCAGCAAGTATCAAGCAGGGCCAGGGCTGGAGGAGGTCAAGGGAGGAGGCAGGAGCTGTAGCTAGCTTGCCGTAAGCT
The DNA here is from genome assembly GCA_035772895.1 of Perdix hodgsoniae. NCBI lineage: Eukaryota > Metazoa > Chordata > Aves > Galliformes > Phasianidae > Perdix > Perdix hodgsoniae. The sequence goes on from JAPSGF010000147.1 coordinate 583,996, forward strand.
TTCCCTAGACCCAGCTGCCAGCTCCTCCTGCTGTTATCACATGATGGATTTGTTCTCAGATCTTTGCATGATCCCTCGTACAGCAAAAGCATTGAGAGAGCAATGACACCCAAATCTGGGCTGGGTGTCCGGTCTCCTCCAGTGATGCTGTAGCAAAACACACAACCATGCAATGAGAATCCTACAGAAAGCAGACATTGACCTACCGGACAGGAAAACATTCCATATCTGACAGCTGTGATAGAACTGGGTGGATATTTCCACCACTGAGGGTACACAGGAGGTAGCACGGTTCAGAGAGCCTGAAAGGAACGATGCGTTGTCCGTGATGGAGCGGCAGGAGACAAAACATGCACACTCCAGATGCTCAGGGTTGGCTGACCTGAGCGTCCTGCTCCATCCACAAACCTGTCAGTTATCAGCTTCCCTCCTCTCTCCTTCAGCCACTGCACTGCTCAAACAGCTCATTTCTTTCCAGCGGAGCTGTTTGTTTGGAAACGTGCCACTGACAAAGTTGTTTTTCCTCTTCTGTTTCTTATTATGACACAGCATCGCAGTCATTAGCACTTCACATTTAGTGACAACATTTTTCCTTTGGAGGCTGTTATTATACAAGATTATGAGGCAGGAACTATTGGAATGCTTCTCAAGGGGAACTGGTTATTGTGTCCAACAAAACTTATGTTGATGTTGAAGCATACTTTAGAAAACCACCACCAGCCATTAGGATCCAAACCAAGCTCTTATTGTGCATTGCCATTGAAATTGGCTCCATACTCCACATGGTGCGCACAGCATAAAGGAAAGGAAGCACTCTGGGGTCTCCCCTGCAGCGCTGGGGGGGTTGCAGGCAAGATGGGATGAGTTAGAAAAGGCAATGAGGTGACCTGTTCTCACCCTGGCATTCATTTGATCAAATTACTGAGCACCTGCTATCGAACAGAAACAACAGCTTCTACACCTGGACAGTGTAGGGAGCAGTGCTGGGTGAGTAATCGATTTTTCAGTTCAACTACCAAGTTAAAAAGTGGGAAAAAGAAATCAATGTCATCCAAATTCAAGCAGATTTTTTTTTTAAAGATTTCTTGCTGAAAAAAAAAAAAAAAAAAAAAGAAGAAGAAAAATGGAACTATTCCACTTCAGTGATAAAAACCAAAAATTTTAATTCCATTTCGAGCAAAAAATGGGCAAAAAAATGGGAATGTCTGCAGCACCTGCAGCTTGGAAAGCAAAATTATAGCATCCCAACACTTAAATTCTGCATTAGCGTAGAACAGATCCACATCTCAACCACACTTCACGGTGGGTCTGTGTCTAAATGGGGAGTGCTCAGTGCAGGAGCATGGCCAGAGGAGGGACAGAACATCTCTCTATGAGGACAGGTTGAGAGCTGGAGCTGTGCAGCCTGGAGAAGGGAAGGCTGCAGGAAGAGCTGAGAGCAGCCTTTCATATCTAATGAGAGGCCATACAAAAAAAAAAAGGGACAGAGTCTTCAGTATAGTCTGTGCGATAGGATGAGGGGAGATGGTTTCAAACTGAAAGAGGGGATTTTTTGACTGGGTATGAAGAAAATGTTTTTTACAATGAGGGTCGCGAGGCAGTGGCTCAGGTTGGTCAGAGAGGTGGTAGATACCCCATCCCTGCTGACACCCAAGGTCAGGGGATAGGGCTGTCAGCACCGATGGAGCTCTGGGTGTCCCCATTCATCACAGATGAGCCCAATGGCCTTTAAAGGTTCCTTCCAACTCAATTCTGTATCTATGATTCTATACCCATCTTATGTTTTACCCACTGGAATGAAGAAGGCAGGCAGCTCTCCCTCCACTGCCACGACAGGGTCATCCTCAGCCTCCAATTAAGTGGTAATTGATGGGGACAAAGTAGCTTATCTTCTTGAGACTGGCTTTGTTAATTTTCAACAGAATGGACGTTTTGCAACACAGTTACTTTGAAATGCGGATTAGAGCCACACATTTCAGGTTGGTTCTTCTCTGAGCAGTCAGGAGCCTCCTGAAGGCACCTATCAGATCTCATTGCCATTTCAATTTACAGACTCGCCCAGTGACCAAAGTTGTTATTATTAAGCTTTAATTCTACTTCACCCAGATGAGATCGCTGGATGAAATAGGTGCCTCCCAAGAAACACAGCTGCACAGCAGCCCCAGCAAGGCAGAACCCTCCAGCCTGGCAGCCTGCAGATCTTTAGGGATGGGTAAATCAATCCCCATCATGGCACAGGAAACAAAAACTGCTGTGGCGAAGAAAGGATGGATAACACGGCTGGGTCGTGAAAACAAAAATGCATGAAACGGTGGGCTCCCTTCATTCTGCACAGCCTAAGGCAGAGGAAAGCAGGTAGACCCGCTCTTAGGATGAACTGAGATGCAACAGAACTCCTCTCACCACGATGAGACGTTCTGTGTCCCTGAATGCCGCAGCAATCACACAGCTGCTGCCGTGTGCGAGGGGCTGCTCTCTGCTCCCTGCCTTTGCAGCTGCTGCCAGGAGAGCAGACGCGGCTTCCCGAGCTGCCAGTCTATCACCTCTCATCAGCACAAAGTATGTTTTGATAAAGAAATGAAATACGCAAGCTGAGGATAATTGCAGGTTGTAGATAGCGATAATAGCTGCAATTTGGGTTGTGGAGGCAATAAACCCAGGCTCAGTCGCTGGCTGCTTTGTTTGGGAAAGAGCCCACACTGCAAGCGCTGAAAATGAAATTTATGAAAAATATATCTTTCAGGAAAAGAAATTAGCGTGTATCTGTTGCTGTGGTTGCGGGAGACTGGGAGCTTTAAGTTTCTGCAGGCTAAGCCAAGAAGCTTGCACTGGGAGGCAGCCAGCACAGGTGGGACAAACCACAGCCAGAGGTGTGGGTCTGCCATTGCCAGTCATTGGCCATACTGGACTAACCACGAGTTTTTTTAAAACGGTGGGCTGGGATAAATTTGACTCCCATTTGATTGATATCAGGTCGTCAAAAAATAAATGGCTCCCACCGAGGTCTCCCTGTTCGTGCCGTTGGGCTGTAAAACATTCCTAATTGAACCTGCTGCTGGCAGCCAACTCATGTCGCGCTGCTCCAGTTTACAGCGTGTGCTCAGCAGTTCCCACAGCGAGCAGGAGATAAGGAAAATCCCATCTCATTTTCTTTCTTCTCGTCTTCCTTTCTTCTTCTGTAGCAGTCTGAAGGTTTCCTTTGGCATCTGAATTCTGTCTGGCTTTAAGCACCTCAGGTACAGCAAGACAAAAAAAAAAAAAAAGATGAAAAAGAGAAGATGCAATTAATAAACTGAGATTCAGAGTGAATGAGACTATGTTTCGTTTTTAACCAAATTCAACTAGTGCTCTGTGCATGCAGTAATAGAGGAAATTGGAAATATACCACTGTTCCATTTAGATACCTTCCAAATGAAAACGCCGTGCTACGGAAATGCAGGAGCGCTTTAATTTTGCGTTGGTTTTTCTTTTCCTTTTAAATTAAATTGCGTCTTTTCTATATAAAAGTGGCCAGCGTCAAGCAAGAAACACATAAACCAGGCAAATAGCTCAAAAATAAAGCACAGTATTTATCTGCCTGATGAAAACATGGCAGGCTGACCCTAAATGATGTATTTTTTTTTTTTCCATATGATGCGCAAGAACAACAACAAAAAAATCCTTCCCCCAGCAAACTCAGGAGGATTTTTAGGCTGGGTCACTGACACGATAACTCCATTATTTTTCCAGATCATCTCTGAACATGTGAAGTTTCAATCATCTCCATCCCAGAACTTCTTCCCCTCTAAAATTGATCTCTAGGGAAAGCTTCTCTGGCAGTCAGCTGAACTATCCCTTCCTCTCATTTTCATCCCATTACTCCTAGCCAATTATTTGTTAGACTTATTGTGATGAGCAATGGGTATTTGTGACCTTTTTTTTTTTTTTTTTTTTTTACTCTGAGCTGCATATTATGGGATGGGAACGTGGTGAGGAAGCCTCTTACTGCTGATGGGTTCGGTAATTGTTTTACCTTTAAATGTATCTTCAACAAAATATCCCAGCCATTGCGGGGATGAGACTACAACCTCAGTGAAATGGAAGCTGCACAGAGAATGTCCCTGTGGCTCTCCCTAGAGGGGGAAGGGCTCACAAGGAACAAAAAACTGCTCAGCGAGGTGCTGGAATGACCATCCCTGGATGTGTTTCAGAACAGTGGCACTGAGGGATGTGATCAGTGAACATGGTGGAGGTGGGCTGGGGTTGGACTCGGTCATCTTAGGGCTCTTTTGCAATTTTAATGATTCTGTGAGTCTATGACTATATAAAAAGAGAAGTAAAACCTTAAACGCCCAGGAGTTGCTATGGAATCCGAGTAATAATAACAATAATAATAATAATAAATGCATTTTTAACGGCAGGAACTGACTCCATTTCATGCTTCTAGAGCAGTAACACTCATTGGACTCCTGGTCCAGACATGATTTATTTGAACATTAACCAGTTCCAATTCAAATATGCTATTTTCTAATTGCATATTAGGTAGCTTACACCCTGATCCTCCTCACAAACCACCATGGAAGAGAATTATAGAATCACTAAGATTGGAGAAATCAGAGAAGATCTCCAAGATCATCCAGTCCAACCATTCACCTACCACCAATGTAACCCTACTAAAACAAATCCCTTAGTACTAAATCTAAATGTTTCTTGAACGCCTCCAGGGACAGGGAGCCAACTACACCCCTGGGCAGCACATTACACTGCCCCATCGGGCAGAGGTGCAGTTTCTCTCTCTGGATATAACCAAACTTGAAAGCTAACTGCCATCATGTCTGGGCTCTGATGTCAATGAATGGTCCACTTCTCTTATCTTCTCTCAACATTCATTCTCTTCCCTGCTGATGCAGCCATAGGTAGGTCATCACCTTCACCACCACATTCCCATCACCTCGGGCTATGGCTGTCAAACATCAACCATTGGCACCAACTCAAAACCTGAAAATTATCTTTTTCAGTCCACAGATAAGTAAATAAATGATCCCTTTTTGCAGCCGCTTAAGAGATCCCTTCAACAGATTTTCTTCTGTGCTGGGACCACTGCTTTCATCCGGTCAATTTTCCTTACTCTCTAAAAGGTGGAGAATGGGAGACCCGTGGGCCCTGGCTGACAGTCTGGCCATGACTCTGCAGGTATGCTGTCTGCCACATGATCCAGTGATAAAAATGCCTGCCAATGGCCCAATGAAGACATTCAGCACAAAAAAAGAGAGACATTTGATTTGAGGAAGGTGAAGTGAGGCAAAGCAAGCGCTGCTATGCTGAGTGTCCAGGCCAGTAGGAAAGGCAGACGTCTGCACAAAGGTTCTGAAATCACAGGGTCCCAAGTTCTCTTTCACTGAGTGGTATCCTGAGACAGAAGTCACAAACAACAGCAAAAACAGAGTAAAGAAAAGGCTGAGGTCTTTAAGATTGTTGTGATGCACCTCATAAAGCCCAGTGGGGTATGTAGCCTTTTCATAAAGTCACACCTACAAATCTTTAGCACTGGGGAAGTGATACAACGAGCTAGTAAATGCTTGTCTTTGTATGTCACTTGGTGTAGCAATTGGATGGTTTAACACAGTGGAAAAGGCATTACAACAAAGATGCAGTAACAAAAAGACTGGCACAATAGAAAGGAGCCATAAAGGAAGGGAAGAAGATTGCTCACCTGTATCAGAAGATTCCAGGCTTGCAGGGCAAAGCTCCACCAAGGAAAGATCTCCAGAAAGAAATCCTTCCCCAGGAGCAGCCAGCCCTCAAATGAGGTCTAAGAGAGGTGCAGCCAGGCTCCATCCCTTCCCATCACACAGCTGAACTGCCTTCACCTGTGCTCCCAGGGCTGACTGGGCCCTTTCCCCAGGTGCTCCATCAGTGCTTCAGGCCATTCAACAGTTCCCATATACTTCGACAGAACAGCCTTGGCTTCAGCAGACCAGCAGAATATTGGGCACTCCAATTCACACACCTCTACGTTCTGGAATGTGCTGCTCTCCTCTTAAACACTCTCACCATTTCTCAGCATCTTGGTCAACAGATTCCTGACACTGTCTGATACTGACAACCCTGTACCATCCATAGGCATTTTCCAGCTGAGATTGTTCCTTTCCAGAGGAGACAGAAAGACGTTTGGGCTGATGGGTCTGGCTGATATTTGCTCTGCTCAGTGGCCACTGAGCACTTACCCAAGTTTTATTGCAGATTTAGACAGCGAGCACTGCAGGGAGCAACATAAACACAATTTGTGACTGACTCAACAGTAGAGATGAGAGGTTTGGCAGCTCTCAGAAAGTTTCCGATGTCAAAATATTGCAGGCTATTTTTGTCATTCTCACCTTACTAATTCCACCAAGCCATCCAAGCTTGGCACACATCACAGTGTCTCATTTGGCTCAAAGCCGTTCCATTTTCAAACCAAACCATGTACCCTTCCTCCTGCAGAATGAATGTTCAATAGCAGAAGGGCAGAGCTGTCATGCAAATGTAGTTGCTCAGCTCTAAATCGTGATCCCCTGAAACAGAGTATACAGATGAGTTATCCAGTTTGCAGGTGAAACACTGCAATATTTGTATTCACTTCCACACTCTCACCACAAACTCACAATATGAATAACTTTCATCAGTAGATCTGACAGAGACACTTAAATTAGGAGCTAGTTAGATCTAGAAGCCCGTGTTTGAAATTGTGCAGTTCTTTGAGACCCTCTTTTTCAATTGCTGTGCAGCCCTGGGGGCGTTGCTCCAGCATTCAGCACGCAGCCCCACTGATGTGGCTTGCAGGTCGGGTTTGGAGCCATGTTCACAGAGGCACCTCAAAGATGCTGATGACATCCAATGCAGGTCCTCTGCATCTTCTCTTGACCATGGCAGCCACATAGGACTGGAAGGTATATTGGGTTTTTTTGCTTTGTTTTTGTGTTCTGGATTCAGGATTCAGATGAATGATTCCCAAGGAAGGATCCCACCTTTGGCCGTGCGAATGGACTGCTCATCCCTACCCTCAGAGAGCTGTCCCATGATCCTGGCATGCCTACCACCACCACTGCTCCGCCAACTGTGACCATTCCTCTCTAACACAAATACAACACGCAACTGCATGCATGATTTTTCCAGCTCAGTCCTTGCGTAGAGCTTCATACAGGGCTGTCCTCCACTATCTGCGCTGCAGAACTTAACTGTTAATATTCAGGGCTTAAGAGGAGACTGATCCTCTGGCAAAACTCCAGAGAAAGCTCCGTTGGTAGCTCCAAAGGCAAACTTGTGCTGATGCTCATCTGCAGCCTGGAATTTAAATTCCTACATCCCTGTGAGAAATCAGAACCCATTGCAGTAGTAAAGTGATGTTTTCCCTGCCTGCTCTCAAGTTCAAGCTCTCAGACAAGAAATACTTTTCACAGTCGTTGACAAAGCTCTTCTCACCTGCAGAAGAAATTGCATGGGATGCAGTGCCATCACTTGGTCACCCATCACCTCTTATCTGTGGATTCTGTGGACATCTGTGACAGGGAGCAACTGCTTCCCTCCATACTACAAAGCCCAACAAGAAATAAATATCTTCCCTCTGAAGCTTGGACTTTATCTGGCCTAAGGTATTTGCAAGGTCTTCAGTAATGAAGTACAGCAGGAGGGAGGACAAGTGTATGAATTTCATGCAGATGCTATCATTTATTGTTAATGCCATGACCCATTGCTAACACAGAGGGTTGTTATCATTCATGCACTGTGCCAGATAGCTACAGATGTGTCCAGAATACCAAAAATAACAACACAAACAAGACAAAACCAGCTTGAGAAGGCAGCAAACAGGCAAACACAAAAGGGAGCAAAGTAAGTATTCATCTTCTTTATAAACTGCGTTTATTGTTTGTCTTCCCCTGAAGAACACCGAAGAAGCAGGATGATGAAAGAGAGAACAGGAGTTTATCAACAAAGAAGTTCTGGCAAGAAACCAAGTCACCTTTGGAGCTTCTTGCTCTGAACAAGAAACCATCAAAGCTAAGGTACAGCCATAAATGATTTTCACAATGGACTGGCCCAAACACTGAAATTATTCTGCAGGGAGCAGCTCTTCACAGGCTGATTGGATTCATTCAGTCTCGAGCACCTAGGATACACCAGGGGCTAGTTTCATTTATTGGGTTTAGAAGAAGTATTTACAAATCTAAAACCATAAATCTGAGGTTTTGCTGCCTTAGCTAAAGAGCAGAAATGTAGCTAAGACTGATGCCAGCCAGGACTTTGCTTTCATCCTTGAGCTCTGTTGATTGATGGAGTTACATCCAGATCATTAAAAAACATACATTAAAAGAAGGCTCCTGACCTCTGAGGAGAACAGCCCTGAATGATTAAATGCTAAAAAAAGCCAACAAACATCGACAAACAAAACAGACAAAACACAGCAAAAACCAACTACCAGAATTCAGCAAAAAGACAGGAAAGAAATGTACAGCAGCATAATATTGTGTAAACTGAAGGTCACTACATCTGGCCCACTGGTAATGAAGATGGTGACAGGTTCCATCATGAAGATGCTGAAGAAGGCTGATCACCCATCACTATTTCTTATGAGTTATAGCAAAGACCCCAGGGCATCTGGCAGCCAGTGGTGGGGCTGGAGGGAAGTGGTTCAGACAGTTGAGATGCTCCATTTTGCACCAGGGCTGTGGTTGGAGGGCACAGCCACTGGGAAGTCACCAGATACTGAAGGGCTTCCTCTAAACCAAAGGCTAGCTAGACCAGGACAGGGCATTCATCAGTTAGCAAACTCTCTCAAATGTCAGTGAAATCTGGGCTATGGCTTCAGCCATGGGGTCATCAAAGGGACCTCAGGAGGCTTCTAGTCCAACCTCTTGCTCAAAGACTATGAGATGAGATGAGGTTGCTTAGGGCTTTGTCCAATCTTGTCCTGAAAACTGCAAGGGTGAAGACTGTATAACCTCCCTGGGCAATCACTTCCAATACTCTGCTGTCCCAGTGGTGAAAAATATGTCATCCCAATTCCCTCATTTCCACCTGAGAACTGACATTCCCTAGGGGCTTTCAGGGAAAGGGTAGATGTGGCACCGAGGGCCTGGTTAGTGGGCATGGTGGGTATGGGTTGATGGCTTCATTTGATGATCTCAGTGGTCTTTTCTATCTTTCATGATTCTATTATTCTAGGTTTAGGACATTAATCAGTCCATCCCAAAGGGAACTTGTATGGCTTACATCAGTGGCCCTCTTGACCTCTCTCTCTCTAGTGACTGTAGGGAGATCCTGGGCTACTCATGCAGCAGACAACACCTCCAGCAAGAAGTATAAACAGAGGGATGATGCTTCCTGTCCTGTCTTCCTCTTTCTCACCATCCTCCAAACACACTTCTCTTCGTTTTGTCCCCTCGTGTCAAAAGTCATCTGAGAAAAAGCTGGTCCTGAAATGCCATCTCAATCTCCAACTTAGCAACTTTCTTAGTGTGCAAAATTCAGTGCATTAAGCCATAGGTCTCCAAGGATTCCTGTGAGCTGCAGGTGAGTTTGGGAAGCCAATTCATTTTCTTGCATATGCAAGACACTGTTGGCATCTAAATTAAAGAGCATGGATCGGTCCAGCTTGCTCAAGGTGCAACATCCAGTGTCTGTCCATAGCACTCCAAGCACACGTGTGAAGCTAATGCGGGGTGAGATCACTATAGGCAGTAAAATACAATTTGCTGTGTAATTACCACAAAGTATAGTGGCTTGTATACTTTAAAGGGCTCATTAATTTGAACTAGTCTCTTGTTTAGCTGTTACTTTTATGCAGCCTCACTCATCACGGAGTCAGACCCCAGCGCACCCCATTAACGCTGCACCGGCTGCCAAGCATTGCTCTTCCCAGCTCGTGGGGACCAGCTGGCAAGGCAGCAACTGGAGATTAGGGCAGAACACAAGGTGTGAGCCAGTTGCTAATGTCAATTCACTGTTTTGGCTCCTGCAAGGACAGATCAATCCAGGTAGCTTTGGGAGCAGTAAACTCGGTTTGTAAATGCAACTGCTCTGCTGACACCCTTCCTGCATTGTGCACCGAAGCTATCAAACAGGTGAGAAGCACAAATACAAAACCCATCTGATGTAATCCTCTTTCTTTTCCAGCTCATCTGTAGGAGGGGTTGTCTGGGCACAGAGAAATTAGCATTGTTAGTTTGATGCATGCCAGTGTATCTATGTGTGTTCGAGAAATGCAACACAATTAATTAGCCTCGGAAACAAAAAAAAAGCATTTGAAGTGTTTATTGCAGGATCAAGCTCCTGGTTTTATAAGCAGATGGGGAAATAAAGTGCTAGGAATGACATGGAGAAAACAGCTGCACTGGGACCAGAAGCCTAATTCATAATTCAGCAGACTAATCAGCAAACATCTTCTGCAGTTCCTCAGCTGTAATGGAAGAACGTGAGGAGGCAAACGATTAGGCTGCTTTAGTTCTTAAAGAGCTTGCTACCAATTAGCTTCCCTTCTCTGCTGCCTGCGTACAGAACTAACGATGTGGCCCCTGTTATTGAAGAGACAGAGAAAAGTAGGTCAGCCTAAAATAATTGTCTTAACGATAAACACACTGAGGCACAATTTCAATACGGCTCACTGAGAATTAATTAGAAGAATAAAGACCTGTTCGCACCCGCTTTTCTGATCGCTGGCATTCTCCTGCAAGAAGAGAAGGGGCCGATGCTTGTTGCTGATGCTGTTGGGGCTGGGATTGCCTTTTTTTTCTAATGACTGCAGAGCCAGCTGTGGTGGGGGATCATCTCTGCGCAGATCTGCGTTCAGGCCTGACTGCTCTGTGCCCATGGCAGGCACCTGGAAAAGGCACCTCTTCATTATAGGGGACAGTGCTGTGGCATCTGCCCGCTCGGGCTGATAGAAGAGAAGGCAGCCAGCCATTAGATGCCTATGGTGGGGTGAATAGCAGGGAGCTGAGTGCTCGCGGTGGAAGTGAGCCCTAGAATAGAATCATAGAATCACTAAAGTTGGAAATGACCTTGAAGATCATCAGATCCCACCATCAGCCCATCCCCAACATGCCCACAAACCATGTCCCAAGCATGGATTTCTCCCTTGATCCCCCCACCCTGTACAGGCTTGCATACAGTCCACACACCATATTCTCCTATGGAGGGGAAGCCAGACCTTCTCAAGGAATCACTTTCTAACAGCCTTCTCAGAGCACAAACCTCTGATTAAAAGGAAGGAAAGTCATTTTCCATGTCTCCTTTCAAGAACCGTATTACTGAGTCTTTCAATAATTACTGAGCTAATCTGAGCTAATCTGACATTCACGATCCTCTCTAACTGATGGGCTTGACTTCAGTCATTCATTCAGTGCCACATAGAATCTGATTAATAAGACGTCACTTAGTGGAACAGAGTTCCTCTTCTTCCCCAGGGACATTATAATTTTAGGAATAATTTAAATAATACAAAGGATAGCAGGTAATTGGCAGGAAATCTTGTGCTGCTTTGAATTCACAGGAATTCCAGCCACCAGGAGAGGTCTTTCCCAAAAGATTATTTGATGTCATCGAGGGGAGGCAGCCAGGAAGGAGCAGGTGGGAATGCAGCAGGCAGAAATCAGCGCTGAACACAGACCCAGGTCTGTACAGTCAGAAATACATGAAAGGTTCATAGAATCATTAAAGTTGGAAAAGATCACTAAGATCGTCCAGTCCAACCATCAGCCCATCACCACCATCCCCACTAACCATGACACTCAATGCCACAGAGCTTCCCTCTGCTCCTCCCAGTGATCACCACCAATCCAACCCCCAGAGAGGGATGGAAGTGCTCCATGTGTGTTGATGAGGCTATTTCCACGTCACACTGAAGTGCCCAGCATCCTCCGTGGATTTCCACCCTTGAGCAGCAGAGCCTGTGCAGGACCAGGCCCTTCTAACAGCCTTTTCCATTGGGATCCATAGAACCCATGGCTGCTGCTGTGGGGCAGGGAATCTCCACTTTCTCCTGTCCACTCCAGTCCAAACCTACATATTTTCCAAGATGTTACGTACAATTTGAAGTGGAGGATATGGCAAAGAAAATAAAAACAATATTAATATACAAATATATATTATTATTACTATTACTACTACCATTATTATTATTATTATTATTATTATTATTATTATTATTATTATTATTA
>JAPSGF010000147.1:596178-615698 GCA_035772895.1 Perdix hodgsoniae
TATTATTATTATTATTATTATTATTATTATTATTATTATTATTATTAAACTGCACCCAAGCCTAGAGAAGAGCAGACAACAGAAGAGGAATGAAAATGCTGCAACACTGACAGTACTATCTTACCTCTCCGTTACAACTGTGCTGGGGGCTGCCTGTCATGGTGAAGTTGAGCTCAGTGTCTCCATGCTGACAGCCTGCACAGTGCATTCCTTCTGAGCCTCCAGCTCCTGCTGTCTTTTACAAAGAGAATATTAATGTTCCTTCTGCCATGCCAGATACAGGGCTGTAGACCACATGCAGTTCATTAGAATTATCCCAATAGATCTGAAATTAATTTGATGTCCGCAAGTGTGATTTGTCTCGCGGACATTTGCGGGTTAATTAACATCCGGTGGACTTTCACCGAGCCCTGTGCACGATACATCTGAATTTAAACGTTAAAGGAAAAATATTACCACATCAGAAAGGCACGTTAAGAGTGCCATGTGCATTACCCTACTTCTTCCAGTGGTTTCAGCTCCCACAGTCAGTGCTGTGTGCCACAGCTCTTTGTCACAGAACCATTGAGGTTGGAGAAGATATCTGAGATCACCAGGTCCAACCATCAACCCTTCCTCACCATGCCCACTGATCCACGCCATGAGTGTCCACACAAAGTCCCAACCCTGCATCTCATGTCCAGCAGGAACCCATGCAGAGTGGCCATCTCAGAGCCCCCAGCACCCAGCGGTGTTGATGTCCACAGCCTTCCACCCTCAGCAATTTCCTTCTGCCTCCCTGAACTCATCCAACCTTCTGGTGCCTACATCTGAGACCTTGGGTGGTCAAAAGAACACCTTGCCCTATCAAAATGGTTTTTGGGAGGAGGATGAGGGGGTTAATTAAAGAAACTAAATCAGAACTTCGGAGACCTTGGGGTTTTAGAACTTGAGAACTTTATCAAATCAAACGCTTTTATTACTCAGAACAACATAAAAATGAAGAAAAAGCAAAAGAAATTCAGCTAATGAAAAGCTGAATAGCTTAATTGAGAAAATATTTCTCAGTAAACACTGGTGTGAAGTTATCTGCCAAACTTTTTTTCTCCAAAGCTCTCCCCCACTGCTTTTGCATTCCCTTTGCCACCTGCTCCCCAAGGCGTTCTGCAGCCTTGCTGTGCTGCCTAGACCCATCTCCACCACTGCAATTCACAGTTCCTGCTGGATTGTTTTCAGCTAGCTCTTAATATATTAATTATCAAGGAGGATTAGGAAACGTGGCCTCTAATGCCTTAAAAGCCATAAAACAAACAGAAAGAGCTCAGGGTAAAAATCCTGTCTCAGTGTCTAGGAGGACTTACCAGGTGGCTGATGCGCATGCAGGACTGGCAACAAGTGTGCAGGATCCACTGTTGCTATTGAGGAAACCTTTGCACCAAACAAGGACAAATCAGAACATGTACTGGTAGTTTTCCAGCCCTCAGAATAACCACCCTTCACCATCATTAGCAGGGCCAGCCCTCCATCGCTGGATTAACCAGTTCTTTGTTGACAATGGTCTGTTTAGAAATTGAGCCATGTCATGTGTGTGCTACCACCATATGCCTTTCAGATGTTAGACAAGAGACTTAATGTCCAAGTCCTCCTGCAGCTGAGGAGTGCTTCCTAGAGAGCAAGCACTGCTCCGAGAACCACAGCCGTGACTCCCTGCTGCTCCATCCCTCACATGGCAGCACCAAGAGTTCCAGCTTTCCTAGCCTGACTCTTAGAAACAGAAAGAATAACAAAAGGATGTTGATTTCAGTGGTACGTCTGCTCTGATCTGCATAGCAAGTGCCATCTGCAACATTTGTGGGGCACTGCCCACAGCAGCCTTATGCCCAGACCTGGTTGCGCTGCTCTTCCCCTGCAGCTGCTATGGGCAGAATGAGGGAGAGCTGGGCCATGGCTGATCTCAGATTGTGGTTTGTCTGATTGTGCCCTAAACAGCTTCTGCTAATATTATTTTTGTGATAGCCCAGCTGATGTTATGGCATTTGGACTTGCCAGCTTATGTTTGGTGGCAAAGACCAAACATCTAGCGTTTGCAGATATATGTGTTGGGGAGCCTTTTCCATGGTGCCAGTGACCAGTCCAACTCAATGGTTGATTTTATTCACTTTTGCAGAATTTGCAGATGCTGACTTTGGCGGGGGCTGTTAGAGGCGTGCTCCTACCCTGGCCTAACTGCATATAAATATGCAAAGACCTGAACCAGAGAGGAAAGAAAGAGGTGAAAATACTGGTAAGCCACCTTGTACTATAACGATACGTTATAATGAGAGGTAGGGAAAGCTATTGCTATTGTATGACATAGCCAACAAGTTGATTAATGCAATAGATACCGACAGTTGTGGCATACTGGAGGAGGAAACTATTTCCCTGCTTGCTAAGAAGCAACCAACACAGCATACTGTTGCCTTAATAATTAATTAATATCATCAACATGCCAGGATAAGGAAGAAAACTCACCTCCTGTCAGGTTGTTAGCTCTCCATATCTTTCAGTACCAAGTAAAGGAACATTTTCAAGAAAATAAAAAGAGGAAGGCTCACTGCACAAAATCACTGCGTATGTCAGGCTGGAAGGAACCTGTATAGACTATTTCCTTAACGATTCTATGATTCTCCTTAATGATTTTATGATTCTATTCAGGTTGGATATTAGGAAACACAGGCTGCCTGGGGGGTGGTGGGGTCACTGTCCCTGGAGATGTTCCCAAATCATGGAGATGTGGCACTGAGGGACGTGGTCAGTTGGGCATGGTGGGGATGGATTGGGAATGGTTGGTCTTGGTTGATCTTAGAGGCTTTTTCCAACCATAACATTTATGTGATTCTACCATTTGATCCAACCTCCTTGCTCAAGCGGGTTGGTCAGGAGCCTAGGGCTGTGCCCTGTTGGACTTTGTCTGCCACCAGTATTTCCCGTCAGTCATCTCGTCCTGCTTTCCAAGGTGCTTCCCACCAGCTCGTTGTGCTGGAAGCAGCGGAGCAGATCCAAAATGATCAAAAAGCAAATTAGGGATTCTTGGCAGTGATCTCACGGGAAGGCGCAACAAACTTTAAGTAATTATGTTGTTACAGTTTATTGGGTATGTATTAGTTTAAAACTAATTATTAAACCCCACAGAAGATACTTAAAATAATTATTCTCATTTGGAGAGACAAGCTTGAAATAACAATTCAGACTTGCAGGATAGCATTAGCTATAATGCAAATGCTTGCTGACCCTGGGACTAAAGAAGTACACATTGCTGCTGTCCCAGCAGAATGGTGAGGTAAGGTCTGGACCCCAAAATCCCAATACACTGAGCTCTGTGGACCTCAAAATCCCAACACATTGAGCCCAAAGGCAGCAGGTGGGATGCTCTCCACGCAGAGCTGTGGCAATGCTGCTGGGCACTGCAACCAAGGTTGGATATTCATGTTGTCCCCACCTCCATGGGATGGTCAGGCACAACCTGAGCCCTATCCTCAGAGCTCTTCTGTCCCACAGTCCTGCAGAGCAGGCTGATGAGTGCCCCAGGAATCTCTTTTCTGCTCACCCACCAATCCCACCCCCCCAGGGTTTTCTGCAGAACAATTATTCAACAGAAACATGGAAAAAGCAAACACACTTCTGGCTTGAATTTCAATAGACAGAGAAATCTCTATTACCAGAAACAGTGCAGCATTGAGAATAGGGACCCAGTGAAGCCATTCTCTCTGCTGCTGATTTATCTTCTTCGTACACATGCAAATAGAACGCCCATGCTCAGCCTGCTTTGCAGCACAGGGTGCAGGCAGGATGGGAAGGAGGTCACACTCACTGTTCCAAATTGGTTTATGTATCTTGCTAAATCAGATTACAGGCGCCAGACAAGAGATTTAAAATAAATTGAATATCAAAAATTTAAATACATCTTATGAAACTTCCAGCTCCTACACGAGCACAGCTTTCAAAATAATGAAGGGATGTTAAATATGCATCTTGGGATATTTCTGCCAGCTATAACCTTTAGCAGCCCTCCGCACCATGCTGAGAAACTGAACTCATGCATATTCTCTGTGCACGTCCCTGCTACCCTAAGTGCCACGAGTATCGCTGATTCATGTTCAGCCAAGTGCCCCTTTCTCCATGCCTGGGAAGCTGTCCAGTGAGACCCATCAAACACTGTGTGCTTTCAAGCTTTCTGAAAGAGGAAACCCCCCAAAACAATGATTATGTCCAAGAGAATCCCAAGGGCTGCCCACCAGCCTCGGAGCTCGCAGCATAAAAGCACTGGGTCTATTTCTGGGGTTTTACAGCTCATCTTTTTTATGCTTAATAAAATTGGGGGAGGTATTTTGAAAAATATGTTAAAAAAATACACCTGGGAGCGAGCTTAGGGGAAGGCTTCACTGTGTTTATTGTGATTAAATAGTAAAAAGGCAGATCATACACAGAAAGAATATTCACTATTACTTCAAGAAGTCTCTCAGCACCTTCACAACAAGATGTCAACAACTCTCGTGCTGAAGAAGAAAGGGGGAAAATCATTCAAGAAAAGGCCTTTCTTGAGATACAGCAGCTCTCTCTGAGACCCCACAGAGCCCACTGCAGGGGCGGAAGACCAGAACAACATCAATCTAAATGCTGGAAGAAAATCAAAGCTGGGCTGACTGTCAGATCAAAAAGTCAGAAGACAAAAATGAGGTTTTGCTTGTAACCAATGGAAGAAACAGGAACATCCAGAGGCCCACACATCCTGCCCTACAAAGCATTTGTTCGTCTCTTTTGGCCATAGGAAAAGCCAGAGAGAGCATTTCATCCGCAGATATCTGCATTGAAGAAAGAAAAACGTGGTGAGCTGACTCACACTCCTATGCTTCAGCCTGTGCTGCGGTATTTGACAGCACTGCCCAACATTTTCATCTGAAGACGATCGCCAAGCAGAATTAATGATGTCCCTACAGCTCTGGGGAGTTCTTTTATCAATAATTCACACGGAGCTGTGCCGTTTAATGGAGGTGTTTCTAATACGTTCCACCACGATTATTCTCAGCATGAAATAACACAGGACAGAATTTAGAATTAAGTATTGTTGACAATGGTAGCCAGCACCAGGGCATCTATTGAGATAGCGAATGAGGACTGATGAGTAAATTCATTATAAGACCTGACTGCTTGGTTACAGGACTTAACCAACTTTTTAAATGTGCTAAAAGTGAAGCGAGAATGATGCAGCCAGAACCAAGATGGCACAGTGCCGAAGTCCGTGTTGGAGGAGAGTGACCCGAGGGCATCAGAGGGATGGTGGAAACCAAAGCACTGTGAGCTGCCAGCACACAGTTCAGCAAAGAGTAAGATGGAGATCAAAGGGAAAGAACATTAAGTACTTTCTCTGGCATTAGAACAATTACACTGTCACTGGCACATAAATCTACTCCTAAGTCCTGGGCTTGCAAAGGCTGTTGACCCACTGGAAGGAGACCAGAAAACTAAAAGTTGGAAAATCTTTACATAAGAAGTTCAGAATGGTCAGTGTTTCTCTGGTTGATGCAACCTTCGAAGGATCGCACTGGTTTGAGACAGTGGGAACCACGTGGAAACAGGTCAGGTTGGTCCTCTCTGTAGGCAGACTTCCAAACTCCCCGGGGCATTGTGCTGAAAGCACATGGTGCAATCACTTTGCTTCCATCTCAGCGTAATCCCCAGAGGTGTTTTGAACAACAGAAAGACAATCTTGCAATCAGGGAAGAAAGAAAAACAGCTGGACTAAAAGCTAAACCTTCTCAAGGGTGAGTGAACGGAGCAACAGATGTACCTGTGATACACTCCTAAGCTCTAGATCACCATTTGAAAATGAAAAATTTAAGGGAAAGAAAACCACAATTATTCCATTTTTCTTCCTTGAAAAATCTTCACTTTTACTCTAGTGCTTTGATCTGGACATCTACCTGTGCAGCCTGCTGTAGGGAGCCTGCTTTGCAGGATGGTTGCACTTGGTCTCCAGAGCTCCCTTCCAACCCCTACAATTCTGTGATCTTCCTGGTAAAGAGAATCTACCTGCAGGAAGATTTCGGTCTCTGCCTTCGAATTCCTGAAAATTCTAACAGCAAATACACAGCCTGAATCAGATCTCTGGGATATTAACAGGGACACTTAGATGTTGCAGCCTAATGTCCAGCCCATAGCTGGGTAAAAGATGCCATAGCAGCCCAAGAAAAGAGCCTCTGTAATTAGCTATTAAGCCCAACGACTGCTGTTCACTAAAGCCCATGAAAGACTATTTCTAATGATATTGACATTATTCTGCCTGCATTTCAGCCTGCATGTTTTCTATTAAGATTATTTATGCGTTTCTTAAAGAAAGGCCTCACAGCCCCTATTTGCCATTCCATGACGGCTGCATTAACTTTATCTAATGGGACGTTTTAGCTATTAAACATGGAACAATTCCAGTTTAAGCATACTTCAGAAAGCTAGACATTAATTACGGCAACAATCTTAGGAGAATTAGAGACAACTAATTAATGGGCTGCCTCATTGTTTGTCAGAAGTGATTTCTTCTGATAGGAAATGGAGCTTAAGACCAACTTTACAAATGCAAAATAATCATGCATCAGAAAACACATCCTTCCAGAAAATTTGGCAATAATTTCCGCTGGGAATAAAAGCTACTCAGAAAGGCACCTCCAAGCTGTGCTGTGTTCTGATCCCTGTATCTAATTCCACTTCTCACTTCTCATTAAACTTTCCCACAGCAGGGCTTTTTGTTGGTTGGCTGTTGTTGTTGAAGTTGTGTGGTTGGCTGTTGTGATGTTATATTTTGGACCCCAGATGATGTTATTTTGAAATTCTGTTAAGTTTGGAATTCGGAGGGTTTTGATGGGAAATACGTACACATCTGTTTGGGAGAAAGAAAGAAAATAGAAGAAAGACAATGAAAGAAATGTATCTTTAAAGCAATGGTGGTTTGGAAGACCAAAGATGGTCTGAGCAATGCTCCTATAGTTCTTATGGTTCTGACCTCAGAGTCATAAGGGAGGTGCAGGGCTCAAGAAGAAACAGCCACAGGGAGCAGATTCGTCCCTTCTGCTCAGATCCAACTGAGCATTTTCCCTACCTTGCCATAAATATCCCTTTCACCCCTCCCTCATCCTTTGATTTATCAACTCCCAGTCCTATGTGACAGTGAGTATGACACACAGCTCAGATCCAGAGCCCATATATCAGTGAGCATCAAGCCAAAGAATTCAGGAAGGGCTTCCTGGAATAATATGAAGGTTAGAAAATAAAGCTTTTAGCACAAGATGAAAAAGCTCCGTTTGTGGTTTTCATCTGGTGGCTCCTGAAGACAAAAGAGAATTACTGGGCTGCCATTGCAATTCTCTTCTGTCCAGCTAGGAGATTGCCGCCTGGCACAGACAGACAGACAACTGTGTTACAGATCTGAGCAGCCATGGAGCACTGGGTTGCACAGAGATTATTCTAATCCTTTCATTAGCTTAAATCCTGCTTTTCTCCGGCATAGCTGATACTGTTATCAGGAGAAAGGAGTCAGTGGTGCAGGAGCACTCTCATCCCTTTCTGCCAAGGAGATGGAGCTGGGAATAATCCCCTTTGTCAAATGTGGATGAATGGTGCATGATTGGCACCGTTGGCCTTTCTGTTAATCACACCAGAGTGGATGGAGATGCCCCATGCACACACAGCAGCTTTGGAAAGGAGAAGCTAAAGTCTCAGAAGACATTTCTTAATTAGGAAGGTTTCATTTCTACAGATTAACATTTTTATTATACTCATTAATCATCCCTTCCCATGTCCTACCAGCACACAGCTACGCGAGAACGTGGAGCATCGCCCTCCATTGCAGGGTGCAGGCAGCTCCCACTCAACTCTTGGAGTCTTCCAGGAGATGCCAGCTCCCACCTGAGCTGAGAGGTCTCCCTGTCACCTAAGTGCCGCTGTCCAGCAGCCTCTGATCACCCCTTGGCTCAGCTGAGTGATAGGCACTGAAACCCAGGGAATCTGTCTCATGTCTTAGGATGAGGTGGCTGAGGGAACTTGAATGGTTCAGGCTGGAGAAGAGCAGGCTCAATGGAAATCTTTTTCCTCTCTCCACCTCCTTGAAGGGAGGCTGTAGTGAAGTGGGGGTTTGCTTCTGCTCCCGTGTAACAGCGATAGGAGAAGAGGTGATGGTTTTTAGTTGCATTAAAAAATTACTCCTGGCCCAATGTCTCCAACCCCTGTACCCAATTCCAATGGTTCAGCTCCATCACAGTGAGTCAGGGTCACTGTATGCCCCCGGTGCTTCTCCTGACCCAAATGGCTGCTCCTTGGCAGTGACCTTATATCCAGAAACCAGTCTGAGCACAAAGCATTCAAATACAAGCAAATCATTGCCCTATTGTATTTTTCCTGCTAAATCAGAACTGTCCTGTCAGAAAGGCAGAATATTGGCTTTTGCACAGCCACCAACATGAAAGACAACCCATCAGCCTCTCACATTCTTACACGGTGACCTGCTTTCTGATCCAGAGAAGGGAGGGGATCCACAGTGCGCTGCATCTCACCATCCCCAAAAGCCACACATGGCCAAAGGAAGGGAGCACCTGGCCATGCAGTAGAGAGGCATTCTGAGAGGCTGAAGCAGAGCAGGGGACCTGGAAGCACAGAGCTAAAGACAGCCAGGAGTCAGGATTTGTTAGAGTGATGCTTCCTCTGGGCACGGAAGGAGAAGATTATGGCAGGATTTACAGTCATGTGCGGAATCTGCCATCCATCACACTGATGTCTCTAAGAGGGTTCCCATAATTAGAGATCTCATTTTGGAGCTTCATGCCCATCCAGTTTCTGACAGAGCATTTATACGGCCCTCCCTCTCCTCGACTCCAACTGAACACATGATTTTTCTTCATCTATGACTACCAGCAAGACGTGCTTGCTGAAAGCTGTTGGCCAGCAGCCAGGAGTCATACCAGAAGTGGCTGCTTTTCAGTTTTCCATGAGATAAGAGGCTTGTGAATACCTAAGGCCCGTTCAGGAGGATGCACGACGCTCACCCCAGAGTCTCCCCAGATCTGCAGAACTGAACTGGATTCAGCCTAGAGACTTCCCAGCAGCAGTCCAACTTGTAGCCCTTGCACTAACCAACAAATGTTTGCTGCACATCCGTCACCCCGCTGCCATAGACGTCCATCAAGGCTAGCAACGCTGCCAGCAGCTTTTCTCCCATCCCACCCATAGGGCAGTGAGCAGCTGCAACCCCCCTAAGCAAGTGTTCTTGGTTGCATTTCTTTCGCCCCAGAGTTATTACATGACATCAATCTGCATTTCAGAATGTTTCTGTCTAATAAGGATTTAATCCTATGATTGAATTGCTGTGTGCCTTTCAGGAATATTACATCATGACCGAGGTGGAGTTCAGAAAGTAGACAAAGACCCTGAACAAACCACATGGAAAAGCAAATGCTCATTGAAAAATCATGCTGACCACATGCTGTGGTCACATAGAGGTGCTCAGCTGCCACAGTGACTTCCTTGCTCTGTGCCACAAAGCGAGATGCAAAAGGCACCACAGCTGAACTGATGGCAGCAGAGTGGCATAACTTCAAAGCAAATGCATTTCTGATCCATCTCACTGTGGATGGCCATTTGCGACTTAGAAAGAAGCCTACAGTTTTCTCCAAGACCCAGGTGCCTCATTACTAGTATTTTTCATCCAGAAGAACCAAGTTCCTGCTCCCATGAATGGGCATGAAGAAAGAGCAGCATGGAGGAAGTGAACTCTACCTGGCCTTGGGCATCCCCACAGCAGGAAGGTCCCTTCCAGAGCTCATCAATTTGCTGGAGGTCATTGACAGAGATATCAAGCTCTGAAAAGCACAGGGACCTATTCTGCTAGATGCATGAAGCTGTGGAATGAGATGCCTGGTTACCTTTTAGGCTTCCAAAGACAGATGACTGTTAAGCATTAACCTCATCTCCCCACTAAGCAGACAAGTGAGAACACCAGATCCTCCCTTCACATCCCTACTGTAACTCAGGCAATGATGACTTTGGGAGACCAACTGTTCTGCAGAATGAAGTCCCACCACAGAGCTCAGGGCTGGCACAAGTGCTGGCAGGAGATAATCAAATTGTACTCAAGCAGATGCAATAACAGAGGAGATAAATGGGTGGGAGCTAGGAGGGAAGCAGCAAAAATGAATAGGGACTGCAAGACCCAATAGATTAAACAAGATAAAAAGCAATAAATATGTACATTTCTAGCAAACCATGATTAATGGGAAACAGAGGATGTTGCAAGGGGTTGTTTATCAGAGCCAGAGGGAGGAGCTGAGAGTAACAGAGCTGGTGAGAGGGTACAATGGCCCTGCGTTGTCTGGGTGAGCGAT
This sequence comes from Perdix hodgsoniae, assembly GCA_035772895.1. Taxonomy (NCBI): domain Eukaryota; kingdom Metazoa; phylum Chordata; class Aves; order Galliformes; family Phasianidae; genus Perdix; species Perdix hodgsoniae. The sequence continues at coordinate 606,561 of JAPSGF010000147.1, forward strand.
CAGAAGATGGGTTTTATAATGGTTCCACCCAGGGGAGTGCAGGAGTGTGCTTGAGGTGCTCATGGAGTGTGACCCCCTGGGCTCTAAGCTCATTTTCCTTGGGGAAACGTAGGGATGAGGGGGGAAGGTGCACTTGCACCAGGAAGAGGTCCTGATGGCCAGGAGAGCTCTAGCTCTGAGGCTGCAGGGATCCAAGCCGTTAGCCTGGGCTTACGGCAGAGGGGAGGATGAGGAAGGTCCCACGTGAAGGCTTTGTTTCTACAGCGTTGGCTAACCTCCAGTGCTGGCTTCACTAAGATGCTGTGGCCAAGTTGCAGTGCTCGGGTTTTCTCCACCAGTGCTGCTGCAGACACGGTCTGTTCATGCCCTGTGATGGTACCAACAGCTTGTGGCATGAGCCCTACCTCTTATTCCTGGGAGCACAGCAAGCCTTCTCTGTGGCACTGCAATCTATCCGCAACACTCTACGGCCTTGCAATAATCCCATCTAGGCTGTGCTCTTAATTAAATCAATTTCGCTAAGTAATTGAATTAAAAGAGCCATTTATAGTGAGGCTGGATGTTTCAGGTCTTTGTGCATCCTTTGAAAGAGCAAAGCTTCAGTGCCTTCAGGCAGGACCTGGCTGTGACAGGAATATCCCTGCAGCTTCTTGGGGCAGGAGGGCTCTTGTTGTGCTCTTCATACCATGCTCCAGCACAGCAGCCTCCTGGGTACAGCTGGGGCAGCCTGATCTGGAACAAGAGAGCTTCTCTGGTGTGATAACCACCACAAGGATGATGTTTTGGGAAGCAGTTAGCAGAGGAACTGTCATTTCCCCACTCTACCTTGCCATAGACAAAGACGAAAAGAAAGCCTCAGCTTTGTCTCAATGTGGATTTCAGCTCCTTAATTACAGGCACTGTGGCACCAGGGAAACATTTCATTTCAGAATGAATAAAAGATTCGATTATTTTCTTTTTTTACCTGAAGCATTTCAGGGATTTGCTTGTTTGTTTTTTGCTGATTTTTTTTTTAAATAAATACACCAACATTGGCTATGAACAATAACATTTGCTGTCATTAGTGCAATAAAGATAAGATTAGCATTCAGAGGGGCAATTTTCAATTTGCCTACAGGTAGCATTTAAAACCTCTCCACTGGGTCTTTCTCATTCTCCAGGCTGCTCTCCTACCTAGCTCAGGCAATAAAGTGCAGGAATAACAAAAAAATAAATAAATAAAAATAGAAATAACCATGTTTAGATTGCTTTATTTTTTACAAGAAGCAATCAAAAGGGCTGGGTTCCTATAGACAGAGGCTGGCAAAGCCCACCTCTCAGCCTTCAAGCATCAGTTGAAAAAGAGAAGTCCTTGCATTTATGGACTCCTCACACCAGAGACACCATGGCACGCCATGGCTAAGGGAGAAACCAAACCTTATCTTGTGGTTCCTGGCGCTGAGTTTTACTACGGACTGATTGGGCTTTGATGGGGAGGACTTAGCAGGAGTACAGAACGTTTTTTCCCACACAAAATGGGGACTGAAGTGAGCCAGCATACTTGAGAATTGAAAAATCTTTGTGACAGCTCATCTCCAGCAAGAGACGGAGAGATTAGTGCTGGCTTTATCCTTTGGGATTATCCCTGCTTGTGTTTTATTTTGTTTTTTAATTTACTCACTGTTACAGCTAGGTGCTTTGAACATCGACATAAATAAGTGATTCAATTGCATAAATTCTCCATCAGATTTAATTCTCACATATTAAAGAATTACCTTGTAATACCATTTGTGCCTGCGTCTCATTAAATCTGCAGAAGATCTGCAGATTTCTTTTCTCTCAGTTTTACATTTAAGATGCACGTCTCAGCGACACAAAACAATGAATTAAGCGCTAATGAGAAGGAAAACCTCGTGGAAACCAAGTGCCCAAATCACTGTTTGTTACACACGCTTGGGGTGGACCTTTGGCTGCGCTCTCTTCCATGGCAAAGGCACAACTCAGCAGCCTCCCTCCGTTCTTTACCTGCACTGACCACTGACATGTCCGTGTCCTCCTTCCTGCTCTGCATCATCTGATGGTTTCTCACTGTCTCACAGGTTAGACAAAACACACTTTCTCGATATTGTGTCAAAAAACAGAGAATTGCCTTGATCTTAGGGTTCGTTACGCTATGTGTTTACAAAGTTGGTCCATGTGGTAGAGTCTCATGGCTGCACAAATACAGCTGGAAGACATCTGTTTGTTTGTTTGAAGGTTGGTTGGCAATTGTTCATGTTAGAATAAAGTCGTATTCCTGTGGGATTCACAGTAGATCCCAAATTGAAAGGGACTCGTGATGACCCATAAATCCAACTGCTGGCCCCACACACCACCACCCAAGTCCTACATCCTGCCCACTGTCCTGGGGAGCTGTGCCAGTGCTGACCACCCTCTGGTGCAGAACCTTTTCCTACTCTCCAAGTTAAATGATAGAATTGGGTGTGATTTGATTCACAGATTTAATCATCTTCAGATAATGGATATTCAGTCTCCTTTTGTTTGCCATTTTGGTTTCACAGCCCCACGCGTTGCTTGCCTCCACCAGCAGGAAGAAAGGACATCTCCTGTTTCCTTTCCTTCAAAGCAAACATCTCCCATTTCTGCAAACCCCCACTTCCCTGGAAACTTGAGAGAATTGTAAGGACAGGTCACACCATCTAGTCCTGCTCTAAGTTAATCCACAGAAACAAAAGCAAGTGAGCACTGGAGCAGCTCTAGGGCAGGGAGAGACCATCTGGATCACCTCCAAAAAGAGGAAAAGTGATTTGTCCCTGGGTAGTAGGACACAGTACAATTTCATAGAACCGTTTGAGTTGGAAGGGACACTTAGAGGCCATCTGGTTCTACTGCCTCGCAATGAACAGAGACATATATAGCTCCATCAGTGCTCAGAGCCCCAGCTCCTGACCTTGAGTGTATCTGAGAACAGGGCATCCACCACCTCTTAGGGCAATGTGCCTCACTACCCTCATTACAGTTAAGCTTTTTCCTTATCTGCAGTCCAAGTCTCCCCTATTTCAGCTTGAAGTCACTCATTTCCCCTTGTCCTGTCAGTGGGTCCTGTGAAGATTGTGCTCCTCCTTTCCAGATCTAAGCACCCAAACTTGCCTTCTCACTCACTGCCCTCCCATTAAGCACCTCACCAGCATCCTGATTTGGTGGCTTCTCTCCTTTTTGACAGCAGCCAAAGGTCCCGTGCTTTAGCAAACACTGCAGTGCTTTGTCTAAGTATAGGTTGTGCTTCCCAGCAAACCATCTGGGACCGTCCCCACAGCTCTTGCTAATCATTTAGGTTTCCTATTGCAGGCCTACGTCACTGGCAAATCCCTGGGTAAAGCAAGAATTCATGCCTTCAGCAGCACAATTAGCCGGCTTTACACCCAGAGTGACCTCTAGGCACTCATTAAATCTATATTTGCTTTTCACTGAAGGTATTTTACAAGTCTCCAAGTTTCTGAGTCCGCCGCCATGGCTTAAAGAGTTTTCCTTAACCATATTCAGAAATCTGCCTGTGCCTCAGATTTGCTTCTGACTTTGTTTTGCACTGAGACCAGGAGTAGTGTCACCGCTATGCCAGGTATGTCATAAAACTACAGATATATAATTTTTATGCCCTTATTGGAAAAAAAAAAAAAGGATTTGTGTTGGTTTGTTTTCAGGCTTTTTTTCCGCACTTTGAATTTAGCATTGGAACAATAGCATTCCATTTGGGTCAGAATTAGAGCCCTCGTACTGTCATAAAAATCAAGCTTAATAAGAATAATTTTGTTTGTTATTTGAGTCCTAGAAGATTTACGATGCCCTTAACTATTCACATGGCTGCTTTTAAGTGGTCAGGTGTTTTGGATGCTGTGATAAATAAGTGCATTGTTGTCAGACAGCCACCATAATTGGGTTTAGAAACAAAGACTTCTGGCTCTTGGAATATTTACCAGCAAGTAGTGACATTTCCAACAGATCAGGCAAAGCTGCTGACTCAAAAATGCTTATTTTTGTGACTATCAGCAACATGACCTCCCTGGTTTGAAAAGAAAAATAAGTGATTGTTCTGCTTAGAGCTGACAAGAAGGTTTCACATTCTTTCTCATACTCACAGCGTAGCTCTAATTCAACTTGGTAACAGAAACTGCACTTAGAGGGTTGTATTTCTGCGCTCCCTACGCATTCAAACTCAGGTCAGGAGAGTTTGGGTTTAGAGAATGTATTGTTATGATTAGCTGCTGAATGCAGAATTACAGTGGCCCAGGCAGCATCAGAATTCCCACTTCTCCTTATTATGAGGAAGGATATATCTGATCCATTATCACATCTTCAAGAAGCATATTTCTTGTGTACGAACACATGCAGTTCCTGGGTATGAATAATCAGTCTTACCTACTTTGTCGAATGCCATTAATGCCTTCAATGCTGAAAAAGTTGAATTTGTGCTCACCTTCCTGACACTGATTCCAGAGATTTCCAGAGCCTGAAACAGGAGATAAGCTAATGAAATGATCATAGCAATTGGACAGATCAATAGAAAGGGAAAGGCATTGCAGCAAAGGTGGGATAACAAAAGGACTGGGACAATAGAAAGGAGCCATAAAGGAAGGGAAGAAGATTGCTCACCTGTATCAGAAGATTCCAGGCTTGCAGGGCAAAGCTCCACCAAAGAAAGATCTCCAAAATAAGATCCTTCCCCAGCAGCAGCCAGCCCTCAAATGAGGTCTAAGAGAGGTGCAGCCAGGCTCCATCCCTTCCCATCACACAGCTGAACTGCCTTCACCTGTGCTCCTAGGGCTGACCCGGTCCTTTCCCCAGGTGCTCCATCAGTGCTTCAGGCCATTCAATGGTTCCCATACATGTTTTGTTGTCACCATTTCAAGAGTGTATTTCTGAGCTGCCATGTGACTTCATAAGTTCTGGACATGAAATCCTTGGTATTTTGCCTTTCCCTTGCTGATCCTCCATCCTGTACTGCTATCAAAGTAGTGACAAGCACTACAGGATTGGTGGTGAAGCCGCATCTGACTTTATACCTCCAGCTCTTTGGGAGTTTAAAATCAGTACTAAAGTTCAGCACAGCTAAAAGACCAGTCTGAATTTCAGCTCTGTGATGGAAATGACCCGATGTTGGCAAACTGATATTCTAGGAGGTAACCATAGAAACGTTCCAAGTGGCTTACATGGGAGATTAAAAGTTGCAAGAAGGAGGAAACATGCTCTGGATTGGTTTTTGTTCATGCAAGGGTATCACCCTGGCAAGGGATTGTTGATTACACATTTTAATTCTTTATGTTTAAGGAATTGCCTCCATGCAACAGCAGCTATTTCCTTGCCAAATGGTGAGCCCTGAAGCCTTGAAGAAAACCATGTATACACCCACATGCAATGTTTTCAATTCTAGCAGCTGCACAACGAAGTGTGCACACAGGCAGTGTCCACTGAACGCTGCACCATGGTGCATGGTGCTGCACTTCAAGTGTTGGTGTTGGGCTGCTTTTAAATACAGGAATGGCCCACCATTGGCATAGGCTGTTAGAAATATTTGTATTTAAAGCTGTTAGCAAGAGGAGGAGAGGAAGGGAAAGGGAGCGTGGGGGAAATGGAGCCGAGATGGGGACACAGTTTGGATGCCCAAGGGCTGGAGCGGGTTGCCCAACCCTTTGCAACTCTGAAGACAATCTGTTGCAAAAAGGTAGATGTGCTTGAGGACAGCAGTCTTTCACCACGCTGATGAGGAGCAGTGCCAGTGTCATGCAGAAGATATCAGAGCAAGAAATGGACCAACGAAAGGAACAAAGCAGTTCTGGACACAGCCCCGGACTGGAGGCACGCAGATGGCATCAACCACCTCCTTATGAGCACACAGCAAACCCATCATCTCTGTGAATCCAGGCCTGGTGAAAAGCTCATGTGTCCAATATACACATTAATGCCAGTCCCTCTGGGTCTGAATAATTCATTATGGATCCATCTTCTTCTTTTTAAGATCCACAGAATCAAACCTATGTTTTCCCACAAAATCTGTGCTGTTTTCCCATGATGCAAAAAACCTCAAAACCTACCCAAGAATGTTGTCATTTTTCAACCACTTTGCACAGGTACAAAGTCTGGGGCACCTATGGGCACATCACCATGACACCTACATGCAATTCTCTCTGTTGAACAGCAAAACAGCAAACAAAGCCATCAGAATCCATATTCTTTAGGAGTGTAGCCCAGTGCTCACCGCATTTGTTCCAATAATAACTGATGAATCGTTAGGTGTGAATCGGAGGAGAAATCAACATTTAATTTGTTTCACAACACTCCTGTAAGATTCCATGTGTAGATTAATTATATAGAAGACCAAGAGTGACTTGTGTAAGCTTAATATTGTCTTGCTACCCTAACCTGCTTGTGCCATCCAGTGGGTGCCAACATGAGGAGACCAGGTGGAATCAAGCACCAGATAAATCAGACCCACTTCCCCCTTTGCAACATATGTTATTGCTAATACATTTCTGCTGATGATCTAATTGAGGAGTTCACACTCCTGCCCTTTCTTTGTAGTATCCGGATGGCTTCTGTATAAAATTAATAACTAGAATTAAATCCCTGGTGAGCTTCAGGCAATATCTGATCCTTTTCCCTCCCAAGGACAAAGCTCTGCTCTGTGTGGGTTTAACACATCTCTGCTAAGCAGAATGGTGTAGAAGAGAGGAATTGTTTTCTACCGCAAAGATTTTCAGAGATTTTGAAATATGGTCCCAATAGAAATGAGAAACCAAACATTTATATATTCTTCATGGATAATTCTAGAGAGGGAAATTACAGCCAGCCAATGAGAGCATTTAATTCTGGCACAAAGCGGTGTGATTTTGATTCTTAAATTGTGTAATCAATTACAATATATTATATTGTAAACGGTGTTATATTCTCTGCAGCCTAAAAGACAGCAGTTGCAAAATGAGAAGTGAAAACTTTCCACTGCAATGTTTCACAGGAACCAACACTGCCCTGGAGGATGGGTGTCCCATGAGAGCAGGAGCACAGCAGAACCTCAACATCTTCCACAGATGGATCAGGAGGTGTGTGGGCTGAAAATGAAACATGGCAGGGTGTAAAAAGCTCTGGCAGATGGAATGTGGTGGGTCTCATCCAGGAATGGAAGATCCCACCACTGGTTGGTGAACGATTGCATTGCGCATCGCTGGTTTTGTATATAGTTTCATTATTAATGATTATCATTATTATCCCTTCATTTTCTGTCCTATTAAACTGTCTTGATCTCTGCCCATGGGTTTTGCCTTTTTCCAGTTCTCACCCCTATCACAGTGGGGAGCATCGAGCTCTGTGGTGCCCAGCAGTCCCCAGCCAGCAGCTCCCCAACCAACTTCCCCATCGTTCCTGTTGAGCACAGTGCCACATGATATGCAGCGACCACTTGGCCAGTCTGGGTCAGCTGTTCATTCACTTCAAATTTTCAAGCTGGGAGTGAGAAAGTGAACAGTCATTGCAGTTATTTTTTTCCCCATATCATTCATGCATCTATAAATCCTTAATAGGTGCTCACGTATCTCTTTCCCAGTCTGAATGGGTACAGTCTGCTTATCTAATGTGGAGGCTAATCCAGATCCTTTTTTTTTGCCTTTCTCTGGATCATTTCAGACCCATGTCTGGCACAGAGTCACGTGTGGAGACATGCAGTGCTGCACAAGCATGGTTGATGTCCTCATCGTCACTTCATCTTAATGACACCCAAAGTTCTCAAGATGTCACTGAACACTGAGCTGGCATTTGCTGAGGACTCCTCAGAACTGCTCCAAGATCTCTTTCCTGAGTGATAATAGCCAGCTCAGCACACGCCTTTGTGAATTATTGTATCTCACTTTGCAATTATTGACATTGCATTTCACCTGCCATCCTCTGCCTCAATCACTAAGGATCCCTCCAAAGCTCCTTGCAGCCAGCTGTCATTTCTCCCTGATGAGGGGGAGATGTCAGAGGCTGACAAACAGAATGACATCCGTTTTTGCTGAGCAGGTTGTACTGTACCTCACAGCAGAACCAAGGGCCAAAGATGGGGATGGAAGAGATTACTCATCCTAGGCAAAAGAAACCATAAAATGGATAGTTCTAAAGAAATTTCCTAATTAACTTCAAGCAACAAAAGTGGGTATTTATCAATCTTCTGACTCAGATATTTATTTTTCTCTATGTGGGTCATCTGTCATGTTCTTTAATTGCCTTGTCTCTTGCTTTGTTGTATGTCTTTAAGAATGCTGGCTGAAAAATATTAGATATAAAGTAGAATGCATGTGTGAGATCTGCACTATTTAGAGGCATTTACTGCTTCCTCTAAATTTTTGTAACATCCAGGAACAAAAGGAGTTTCTTAGCATAAAGAGGAAAAGAACACTGAGCATACCTAAACATTCCGTATAATAACCTGGAATATTAAAATGAATCACTTAATTGAAATGAAAGGGATAAGAAACTATAGCAATACAACCCCTGGTATGGAGATAAATATAAAAAGGCCTGGAAAATAGAAGAATCAAAGAAAGTTGTTATGTGCTGATGCCATCTCCTGGGTGTCAACGGAAGGGTGCTATGGAAAAGGAGAGGAGAACTGTGTGAGTGCAGGAGTGGGGAGGGAGCTCCCCTCCAGCCCAGGGCACAGGGAAACCTTTGGTTGGGAAGAGTCTCAGAAATACATCATTAATCTGCATAATTCTAACTTACACGACCAAGTCATGTGATGCTCCCTGGAATAGAATACATATTGAATGTTTAGGAGTTATCAGACATACCTGATCTGAAAGATGCTTTTAAGGGAAAAGTGAAAGCGTAAGGTCCTAGAGATAAATCTGTTGGCATGAAAGTCCATAAAAGTAAAAATATTCCTGCTTATTCTATTCTATTCTGTTCTGTTCTGTTCTGTTCTATTCTATTCTATTCTATTCTATTCTATTCTATTCTATTCTATTCTATTCTATTCTATTCTATGCTATTCTATTCCGTCCCGTCCCGTCCCGTCCCGTCCTATCCCATCCCATCCCATCCCATCCCATCCCATCCCATCCCATCCCATCCCATCTCATCCCATCCCATCCCATCCCATCCCATCCCATCCCATCCCATCCCATCCCA
>JAPSGF010000147.1:622407-671773 GCA_035772895.1 Perdix hodgsoniae
GAGCTTATCTGAGGACATGTTGCCAAGACTAGCACAGGTTTTGTGAGCAGACAATGATCGTGAGCATTCATATTGATCTCCCAAGGCAACCCCATTCATTTTGGGCTCCTAAAGACAGTTAATCTTAGTTAAGAATAAATACACTCGATTATTGGAAAGGAAAAAACAGCAGTGTATTTATTGTGAGGAAATCGAAAGTAATTACTCTGGAGAAAGTTATGTTGGAGTCTGAAAGTGCAATACATTAACTGTCATAATTTTTAAAGCAGTTGGCAAAGACCATTCCAGCACATCCCTCCCCGTGACCCAGGAAAGACTGAAGGAGCAGGCTAAAGTTCTAGCACTCACTGAAGGTGAGGCCTTCAGGACCTTCTGCACCCAACACAAGCAATGCTTCCCCAAAATACATCATGGCTTACACTTATGTTGTCACCTCGTGGTGGAGTCCATATCTGTTGGTAATAGAGGCTGTGAAAAGGCTGTCCAGGGAGCTGTGAACTTCCCTGGAACAGCTCCAAATGCACAACATTTCATTGCAGGCTGCTACCAACCTCAAGGCATCAGTGTCCTGGAAGGTCCCACTCTGCTCCAGGACAGATTCCCTGGCTAATTCCCAGTTCTATCTTGAGACCATGTAGCTATCAAAGAATCTCTTGAGTAGGAAAGGACCCTTAAAGGCCATCTGATCCAAACCCCCTGCAATAAACAGGGAACACCCACGGCTCCATCAGGTGCTCAGAGCCCCTCCAGCCTGACCCTGGTTGTCTGCATGGATGATGCATCTACCATTTCTCTGGGCAAATCCTATGCACAGATTCATAAAAATTTCAGCATAATTTCTCTTATCAGTTGTCTCATGCAAGTCACTCATAAAAGAATGTATTCTCCTTTCTCTTCAGGCCACACGATAACACTTGTAAGCTAAAGCTTTTCAGTGTACCCATCAATCACTCCGTTTAACATTTACAAATTAGGATTTCACACTTTGGCTTCCTCTAGATTTTCTCCGCTTTCTTTTTCAAAATCGAGCTTACAAATAATTGCCTTCAGTCCTCACCCACTGTGTCACATGCAGCACAATGCACCTGGAGTAAGAGCAATCCCACAGCCAAAAAGACCAGGAGGACCACATTCCTCTATTGCTGTTCCTCAAGTCCCAGCTCGCCTGCAGGTGGACCCCTCCAGGGATCTCTGCAGTCCTATGGGGTCTCCCAACCAACGTCACCCCTCCATGAACCTACGCAGGGAAAATGCTTCACCACCACTCTTCAGCACTGTGGAGATGCTCAGGCTCTTGGAGAGCTCTACAGCCCACCAAGCCTATGGAGTTAGCACTATCTGCAGCATCTCTCTACCTGTGATCCCAGCTAGTAATCCTGGTTGGCCTCACTGGTGTTCCTCCTGCAGGACAGCATCATGCGGTATCAAGTGAGGTATCACCCAGAAATATCTTCTGTCACCACGGTGTTATTTGTCCCATCAAAAAGGAAAAACATAAATCACGACCAAATTCTATAAACCAGAGTCAATTATCAGTTATTACCAGTCCTCCTGTAACTCTGCATTGCTCAGCTCCACTGCTGCTTGTGGTTTTTCTTACAGCTGGAGATGCCTGCATCATTCATTTAGGCTTTCTCACAGCTCTCTGGAGCTTCCCCCTTTCTTTGTGTTTACTGGAAATCTCCATTAGCATTTCAGAGAATGCCTTGGCCCAACCTTGTTAAAGCCTTTGATGCAATTACCCGGATGCACTGGTTTTAAAATAACTGCATTTGGCTCTCACTGTTAAACAACACCTTTAATCACAGCTGGGATAGAAAACAATCCCTACATCTGTGACGCTGCTGATGGACAGCAGGAGATGCACAGCAGGAAGAGCAATAGAGGCAGTTTGTATCTTGTACTCGAGCAAGAGAAACAGAAAACTGTGAATAAGGTGGGATGGGGAGGTCTCTCAACCTGGCTCTTGCAGCAGGGCGAACACAGAAATCAGATCAGGATGGCCTGGGTTTTGTAATTCCTGCATTTAACAATACAGCTTTGATGGCACCAGTGTGCTGAAATGTTAGTTCTGCACCCAGTAATCACTGAAGGAGGTGGAAGTCCCTGTTGTGAAGGTAGGAATGGTCTTTCCATGGAACAGGCATAACTGGAACAGCAGCTATGATCAGGTGTTTAGGAGCAGTACAAATGCAGGGTGAAATGATGAATGGGCAAACTGCCACGCTTCCATTGTGAAGACACATCCATGGAGCATGACGGATAGCATCTCTGTGCGACTCTGTGTCACTGCTGAGAGTTAGTTACAGGAACACGTGCCTGGGAAATGCAACACCTGCATAAGGCTTCGGAGAATAAAAGTGTATATAAAGGCTGTAATATCAGTTTTCTTCAGATTAGAATTTAAAGCTGCATCCTCCCCCTGGTTAGGCTCAATTGTCATGCATAGAAAGATGTATCTGGCTGTGGCTAGTGAGCTGTGCACTTACATCACGTTGCTGTAAGAGTTGGCCACATCCTGGGAAGCAACAAAGTGCTGCTGTGTAAACACATAGTGCCAGTGTTCTCTTTTGTCGTGAGTACTGAATTAAAACCCAGTGCCAGCTCAGCATTTCTCTGCTATCTGAATGATGCCTTTGGAAAAGCTCAGGCTCTGAGCAAGACTGGCTGACAGAGGTGACAGAGGCAGAACTTCTCCTTGGACGGACATCATGGATCTCAACGCATCCACCTGGATTGACTCCAGTGCATTTCTGCATATTGGAGCAGCATTTTTGCATGGGTAGCAGAGGCCTGACAGCATTTATTGCATGCTTCCATACAGAATATAGACCATATAGACCACTAAGATCATCAAGTCCAATCATCAGCCCATTGCCACCATGCCCACTAACCCATGTCACTCAGTGCCACAGGGATGTCCATCAGCACCCCATTTTGGAACCCAGGGTATTCTGGAGAAAGCTGTTGTGTTAAAAACACCCCCAGAGCCCCCAGAAAATAACTTGGAGGCTGTACTACAGTGTGTTCTAACAGCAGATTTGGGGTTCAGCACGACCAGATTGTCTTTTAGGAGGTCCACTGTCTTTTCCTTGAGGTAAACGCCTGCGGCAGAACAAAGAATTTTTGGAGCATACAATATTCTTCTTATATTTCAGCACACAATAATTAATTACCTCATAAGATGTGATGAAAAATTAACCTTAAAATTAGACATAGGATGGGAAAATATGAACCACATGGATTGGGTTAAGTCATTTCTGATCTCTACATCTACACTTTTTTTCCTCAACACTTCTTCCAATTCTGTCTGTTCTCTTAAACACATTCTGCTCTGTTTGAGCCCCTGCTTTCAGACCAGCAAGCTGCATATCACAGAACAGTTTTGACTTCAGTTCTCGGGAGCTAAAGAAGCAAAACTGCTATAGAAATGGCAGCAAAATTTGACAGTATCTGGGTGGGTTTGGTTTTTTTAAATAGACATGGATGCTGAGAAAGAAAGGTGTTGGAGTGTGGCCCTGAAGCCTGGCTGAGAAGCTGTGGTGGGTCAGGAGGAGAACAAAGGGCCCTTTGAGCCTTTGTCAGCGTTTCCTCTCTCTTTTGCCCACCATCTAAAATAGCTCTGCCGGTATCAAGCTGATGCTACCACTGTGCTGGAGGGAAAAAGAGGGTCAAAAAATCCACAGTGCTGTACAGGGAGCTGCCCAGAATCATCCAGCAGGCCCTGACCCAGGTCCATCTGCACTTGCACACTAAATTGTAGTTGCTGCTGATCAGCTTTCAGACCCCAAAACCAAAATCCTTCCTTGGGCTGAGAAGTTGGGCAGATCACAGGCTGATGTTTTTGGTCCTTCAGGTGTGTCAGTGCTGCCATTTGCTCCTTGCCCCATCTCATGGCTATGAAACTGAGCGCAGCTGTTCAACTCCTGAATGGATTCTTCAGTGATGAAGTGAAATCCTGTCTGTTTGTCCAAGCGCACGACTCCTCCACCTTTTCAGCAAGACAAAATTACTCTGCAGTCTGCCAGCTGAGGCTTGATAAATCAGATTAACCTGTCCCAGCAATGATGGATCAGTCTTCCCATTGATGCACAGTGCTGCCAAGCAGGACTGAAATGCAGATATCTCCAGTGTGGAGTCAATGCTGTGCTCTGGACAAGGAAAGATGTGGTTCTGCTTTGCTCAGAGGCTGAAAGGAGCTCGAGGGCATCCCCACCTGATCTGCTCTGCCTGTCCCCAGCGATGTGATTTCATGCGGTGCTCAAGTCAAGTGCCAAAGGACTCTGGTTGTACAGGGATGTTTGTCTTTGAGGTAACTGCAGAGCTGGGGGTTGGAACCGGGTGATCTTTAAGCTCCCTTCCAACTCAAACCATCCCCAATTCTGACTTTTCATGATCACAAATTGAGCTGTGCCAAGGGGAAGAGTTGTGTTACCAAAATGGGCCACGTTACCAATCTCATGCTACTCATCGTGCAGCTGTGAAGCTGAAGCACATAGGAAGGCAGTGAGCTACAAATGCTGGGAGGTCTGGGGGCTTTCTCTCTCCCAAATTGCCTCTATGGGCTTTCAACAAATAAAGTTGGCTCGCCGTGTGTCATTAGAACGTGAAAATCAAACGCTCGGTGTGCACACATTTTGGAAGGGTAAAGGGTAACTAAGTTATGCTGTGTCCCAAACGCCACTCTGCTCCTTCCCCTGGGCCTGCCCTGCTCTGCGGCTCAGGCGCATTGGTACCAGTGAAAGAAGAGATTAACTTGTTCTCAGATTCCCGCTAATTAAAGCAAATCAGCAGATTTAATGTACACATCTCAGCAGCAGGTTACCCTCCTAATATTACCAGGCATTAATCAACAGAGAATGGGTTTTAAATAAGTTAGCAGTGAGCGACTGGCGAACCGAAACGGTGTGAGCATCTCCATCAGTAAAACCGAACCATTTATTGCAAAGGAAAACACGTCTCACACCCATCCTTGTGCTCCTTTCAATGCAAAGTGTGCACGTTGAAGAGCCCAGAAAACCAGGAGAGAGAGTGGATCCGTGCCTGCGCTTTGGTTCAGATGCAATATCAGCTCCAGCAAAGTCGCAGCACGTGATGAAGATACAGGCAGCTGTAATTATTCAGCACAAAGTTTCCTCTGGTCCCAAATTTCAGACTCGCGGAGTTTTCTATCACAAAACAAGCCAGGGTCCCTGATGAGAACTACCCCGACACATTCTTTGTTGTAGCTTTTGAAATGACCTCTGGATATTTGGTTCTGGGGAATTTCAAGAAATATTGAAAAGTGATGAATTGAAAAGCACCTGAAACTCCATCAGACTTCTTTTGGATTTTGCATTTAATTGAATTTTATCCTGCATTGTCCCAGAGTGTCACTGAGAGATGATGTGTCTTTTATAGCTTCTGTGAAGTGCTATCTTCCTGGAATAACAGTGAGTGTAAAGAGATGGGCTGGATGTGGACACGTTATTAAGAGCCCTCTGTGCTTTCTGATCTATGTGCATTTCTGTGAGAGGATGGGAGCACTGCTCCCACAGCCCATCCAGCACTGAGCCTACTGCCAGTCACCGAGGTTTAAAATGAGACAGAAATTTCATTCAGCATGAAGGCAATACTCTCAGAAACCTGCGATTTTTTGCATCTGCTGTGTGATGGGAATGAATCCGTGGTGACATTCTGCTGGGGGACTGTGGCTGGTGGACAGGGCTGAGGGTGAGCAGGTGGCAGGAAGCTGCTTTGGCATCGCATGCCCTTCTCCCTTTTCTAGGTGAGCAGCAGTGCATCAGGAGCAGAGCAAGTGGTAGTGATTTTCTGTTGCGAGGCTTTGGGGATGGTTTCTAGGGATCCCAGGGAACTACAGGGCAGTGAGCATCACTTTTGTGCATGGGAAGATCGTAGAGCTGATCCTCTAGAAGCTATGTTAACCCACACGTGAGACAAGAAAGTGATCCAAGACAGCCAGCACAGCTTCTCTAAGGACAGATTGTGCCTGATCAGCCTGGTAGCCTTCTATGATGGAGTGATGGCATTGGTGGACAAAGGAAGGACAACCGGTGTCATCTACCTGGACTTGTACAAGGCCTCTGATGTGGTCCTGCACACCATCCTTACCTCCAAGTTGGAGAGACATGGGTTCAAAGGCTGAACTATTCAGTAGATAAAGAACTGGCTGGAAAGTTGCAGCCAGAGGGTTGTTGTCAGTGTCTCGAAGTCCAGGTGAAGGCCAGCCTTGAGTGGTGACCACCAGGAGTCCATCTTGAGAACAGTACTCTTTAACATCTTTATCAGTGACATAATAGGATTGAGTGCACCCTCAGCAGGTTTGCAGATGACACCAGGCTGAGTGGTGCAGTTGACATGAACTGGGGTCTGACTTTGTAGATGGCAACCCCACCCTGGGCAGGGATTTAGATCTAGGTGATCCTTGAGGTCCTTTCCAACCCAACCCATTCTATGATTCCATAAAAGCTGCGTATTGGCACTGCTGGGCTTTTAGTTCTCTTTACAGTGTAATAGGCAGCAAGCAGGAAAAGAGTTTTCTTCTCCTTACCAATGACCCACCACGATTTATCAGCCACTCCTGCCACCCTACAGGGTGTGCACACCCCACTTACCCCACATCTGGAGCATCAGGTTGGCGCAGCACAGCGAGGGGTGGCAAAGAGAGTGGGACTGGGATCCCACTTGCGTAGGAACAGATCACGAAACTCAGCTTTGGTACCCAACTCCATTCCTCTAGAATTAAAAAGGGTAAATGCACCCTTTGAAACAGATAAATAATAACAATAAATAGAGCGTGGCAGCTTCCAGAATATTCTCTTTGTTCTCAGAGACTGACAGACTTTTTTCCTCTGTTTGAAGCTGCATCACAAAAGATTATCCTTCTGCTGTTGCACCCTATAAATAAACTGTTTTCCTCATTTGTCACATGCTGTTCCTGCACTTCTCTCTGCATTATTCTCTTCCCAGATGATGCCCCATCAGATGATGGGAAGGATGTTCCCACTCATTAACTGATGTCTGTTCCTCCCCCTGAAAGCAGTGGTTGGGGATTTTCCTGGCTGCCTGAACAAGAGAAAGAGTTTCTGCCATCACCATAGGGTCCATTCAGCCCAGACCTGAGCACACAAGAGCTTTTCCAGTCTCAGAATATTTTTAATTGGTTCTTTTTCTTTTTTTTTTTTTGCAATGGGCTGCACAGCTTCTGGAAGGGTCTTAATTCTTATTAATTTTCCCAATAGCAGACGTGGCCTTTTTTTGATGTGCAAATGTGAAGCAATTTTTTTTTTCCCCCACTCAGCATAGATAAGAATCTCTGGGAAACGTATCTCATACCAGCACTGGGAAGGAGCTGGGGAGGGAGGAGCAGACAGGGATGGATGGGCTGAGACAGCACCAGGAGAAGAGCAAAGCAGCCAGCAGCCAGGCAGGAGACACTGATGGCTGTTTCAAAATTGAAGAGAGAATATGCCATTCTGCTCGTGATTTTAATTTATTGCAGTTCATACACCAGCACAGTGGAAAAACTCAGGAGGCTGATGTGCCCAGTGCCCTCCCCGCCCTCCCACCCTGACTCTTACCACCATACACACACAGCTCCCAAGCCCCAAAGCAGCCTGTGCTCCCGGCAGCATGTCCTGGAAGCTGGAAGAGTTGGGATGCTCAAGGAAAACTGTCTCATGTATATTAGGGCATAGGCGTGGGGAATCACAGAATCATCATGGTTGGGAAAGACCACCAAGATCACCAACCCACCCCCACCGTGCCGATGCCCACGTCCCTCAGTGCCACATCTGCAGTACCGGTGACCCCACCACCCCCTGGGCAGCCTGGGTGCCAATGCCCAACCACTCTTTCCGAGAAGAAATTGTTCCATCTAACCTGACCTTGCCCTGGCACAGAGGTGAAGCAGGTCCAAAATGTGAGACTGATGGGAGATCCCAACTTCGGTCACTTCTCCTGGGAAAGGACTTCTCCTGGGAAGAAAGGAAATGAAGAAAATTCATTTAGAGGCAGTGTATCATCATTCCCAGATGCGGATGGAGCGGGTGTTAGTAAAGGAAAGGATGAACATATCAGAGACATCTGAACACTCACCAGCAATTTATTTCTCTTTATTTTATTGGCTGAATGGATTAATATGCTGTTGCCAATACATTAAATTAACTGTGAAACATTCTGTATGAAACCATCGTTATTTTTGCCCACATCTTACTGTAACTGCTTATTACCAGCCAGAGCCTTTATGGGCCACATCAGCTCATTCATTCAGCTCTCACCAGCACCCTCACATCCGTCTCCACTTTCGTTCAGCCCTTTGCTTCAGAGGTAAAAGCGGTTTCCTTTCCAGAAATATCACCTTGCATTTCGCAAATCTAAAGCGCACGCTGCCTGCAGGCCTCATTGCTGAGGAGCTCAGCTCATTCTGCAAACACTGACTTGTCCCCGTGCACCCATCTGCATCACCTGCAGGATCCATGTGATGATTTAACGCATGCTTGGCTCCGGGTCGTTGGCAAGGATGAAGGCTGTCACAATACCCTCCCAGGAATTCATACCAACTCCGCAGAAGTTTATGAACTTCTGGGGACGTTATATCCCCAGAAAACTACTCCAGTGTGTGAACTTAAAAGTTATCAAAGGGTCGTATGTCAACCCAACCAGAAAGACAAAAAACGCCATGTGGGCAGAGCACACCCAACTCGACAATGAGGATTATTGCTGTCCAATATGAACGAGATACTCAACACAGTGGAGAAGCCAGGACCAGTGAAACTGAGCCCTCACAGGCACACGCGATCAGAATGTCACTTCTCATTCATCCTGCACAGCAAAATGATGAATCGAGAGCACTGCAATGGAGCTAACACGGAGAACTCAAGCTTGACCACAATATAGAACCTATGCAGAATATAAAGGAGATGATAAAAAATGCGAAATGGAGAGAAGTCGTGGTTTTGGTTCAGAAGGCTTGCTTTAAAATACAATGCAGATGCCCAGCATCTCCCAAAAGAAATTTTGCCTGATCCCACTGTGGATTCTGCCTCCTCCACTGTGCTGTCTGTGGCAAATCCATGGCCTTGCAAGCATGGCAGCAGCTTAAAGAGCGGGAAAGCAGGACTCGGGAGGAATTTGCTCTTCCCAGGCTGTGTTGAAGGATTTTTCCTATCCTCCCTCGGGGTCATGGCCAGGATGAAAATGCTGGGAACGTCCTCCTGGCCAGGTTTATGTGCTTTTGTTCCTTTGGCTGAAGGAGGAGGAAGGAAAGTGCAGCCCAAGGGCAGGCAGAGCTCTTGCTGAACCTGACATTCCTTTGCCATGCTGACAGTGGCATCATTATCAGTGGGGTTACCATGACAGCTGGCAGAGCAGAAAGCCCATCAGAGTACCTATCAAGTCTGCCTTCCCTCTTGGATGGGCCTGGGGAGGGGATCTTAACATTCTGCATTTTAATGTTATAACCTAGATGCTATGCAGTGCAAATCACCTGCATTTACTTGCTGTGAATGACGAAACACAGGGGCTTTGTTTGCACTTTGGCATCTCCCAGCAGCGGATTTCCTTCACAACTTTGATGTGATGTGTGTGTGAGTTATTTCAGCACACAGAGAGGAGGCACAGCCATCTTTGACCAAACGTCTCTAATCAGGGCTTCTGAGAACAGCAGAACAACAGACAACAGAATCAGCTCAGTTTCTCCTGGTAGCAACTCAGCCTGGGTTATTGCAAGTATAGGAAGCAGAGTGGCAAATTTATTTTAAAAGTTATCCCCTAGGATAAGGTGGTGACAGCAGCAATTGTTTAGCTATTATCTCCCACCAAAATACGTGGGAATAGACTCAGACCCAAACTAGCAAAAATGAATCTAGATTACTACTGGCCAAATGTTCAGACCTGCCCACCACGTGCCCAAATTCCACCCTCAAAGTGTCTCGTCCCCATTTGGGGCACCAAACAGGGCCAATCAGTGGGCTGACCACCATTCCAAAGCATCCTCTCTTGGAGGAGGAATAGGGTTTGATCTGGTTCAGTAGAGAAAGCACAGCCGATTTGTCCATTTAAGTATCAAAAACATGGAAACCAACCGTAGAGCTTTGCCTGCTGTTGGCAACAAGAAGGAAGGGGGTGATCACTCATCAGCATTTTAAACCTTCCGATATTGTAACTAAAGACACAACGTTGAAAAATTGAACAGGAAAGCCCTGTTGCTGGTTACTTAATTAGGTGCTGGCATGTAATATGCATTAAAAGCTTGTATATTCTAACCAGCGCACAGAAAACTCAATACACCTGAAATATAACCTACCTCTGGGAACAGCATGCCCGTGGCACATCTTCTACCACTCCTTACATGTAAACATTGGGAACGACCAGGGCTACAGAGGGAAAACCAGCAAGTGAGAACGCGTGATCACATGGGCTTGACCTGCTGTCTTAGACCAATGTCAGAACAGCAGAAAAACGGGAGGAATGGGTCTACAATGGGCTGGTGGTATGAAATTTTAGCCTTGCAAGCATGATTTGTTGGTATGGGTAAAAAAAAAAACCAACACAAGCCATCCCAAATTGTAAAGCTAAGAGACAAAAGGGCAGAATAACTTTCTAACCCTTATTTCACTCTCTTACCAGTGGAAGGACTCTACCCATGGGTTTGGGTTGATTCTTTCTAATTTCACATTCCCCTGCTTTTTGGGTGGTCAAGTCAAGAGGGAATTGATTTTCCAAAAGCGCCGAACCCTTGCCCTTGAACTTTAATCCTCTCTGAGTTATTAAAGCAACCAGAGCACCCAGCGACTTCCAACAACCTTGGCACGAGGCCACATCAAAGGGCTCAATGAATTTTTAAAAGACAAATCTTCTGGCAAAGGAAAGGGTAGAAAAGAAAAATGAGACATATTGCTGGAGCCAGGCCATGTTAGGAGACTTTTGCAGCAAAGACTATGATAGAAATATGGAGTTGTTTTTCTTTTTCCTTTTGGTTTTGTTTTGTTATTTCCCTCACCCCCCCATTCTGGAAATGTGCTTGCAGAAACTCTGTCCACAGGGGAATATTTTTTGACGAATATTTTTTGACAAATATTTTTGTTCCCTCCCCCCCAAAGCAGAGAGACCAAAATTCCACAAGAGAAAATATTTACGCTTCAAAAACCACTGCCACAGTTTCAGAGGTATTTCCAACACAGCTCGATATCAGGGAGCCTTCATTCAGGTCATGCATTTCATACAAATGACTCCAATCAGAGCAAAAAGTGACCACGTGGGCATGCCAAGAGCCAAGTAGGGAAATCACTATGAGAAATCACCATGGCCTGGAGGTTGCGATGCACACCTCCATCCTCCCCATGTAGGCACCATGCATTCCATTTTCCCTTCTGCTGCTGAAGCCCCATCACCCTGCACAGTTTGATGGGCATCTCTCTTCCATCATCCATGGGGAGCAATAGATGCGGCGGGCTGGCACCCGAAGGACAGCATGCAAAGAGAGTTAAGAAGACCCAGAAGTTGCCTTCTGAGGAAAAGGAATCCATGGTGGAAAAACTCACGCTACTTCCAACACAGCTCTGGGCTGACTGCAGGGTGAAACGCTGAATACATCACTCAGGAACCCGAGGGGAGCAACCTGAGTTGAGCTGCAGCTTCTCATGGGAAGGGGTTTCATTCATCAAGAACAGCCATAAAAAACCCTATGTGATCGATAGCCGTGGTGTGCTGGGGTTTATTCTCATTCACAACAGTTAGCCCTTACGTTCCGATGACGTGCGTTTGAATAAGTATGTGTCGGAATCCCTTGATTTCTCAAGAGGCAGCCTTGTAAATACTTCTTCAGGCTAATGGAGCATTAAAATCCCTGGAAAGACAGCTCTCAGCAGCCATCCTCTGACCTGGAGCATCTCTTGGGGTGCCACGTGTGTGCCCATGTGCCAGGATGGGGTGGGAAAGAGGACAGCGGTGTTGCGCCAGCCAAACCCCCCTGTAGTGCAGCAGTAGAGATTGAAATGGTTCGTGGGAATGGTGGGGATGGGTCAACTGTTGGACCTGATGATTTCAGTGGTCTTTTCCAACCTTAATGACACTACAATTCTGTGAACTGCTTGACTTGTGGCACCCTTGGGTGAACGTGGCATCAGGATGCCACCGCTCACGTGCTTCACCCATCCCAGCAGCCAGGTTTCACAAAGGTATTTTTGGTAACGCAGATGCAGATCCCATCTCTTAAATCTTTAAAGCTTATCAAAGTTGTGGGTTTTTTTCCTTTCCCATTTTCAGCCGCGCATATTCTTAACCACCGAGATCTTCTTATGTATAATAAATACAAAAAAGCTTCTCTTCCCAGCTTTGCTGCTAAAGCCAAGATGATTATAAAGCTAAATCCTCAGCATATGGCATGGGTACTCTACTTGCAAACTTCTCCCTTGCACCAAAAGGCAAATTAACCCTTGATGGGTGCTCAGGAGCATTGGCTTGCGAGGAAAAGGAAGACAGACATATGAGCAGGGCACACTGGCTGATCCCCCGAGCAAAGCAGTTTCCCATGTTTAGATTTCTTGCACTCACTGAGGAAGCACCACAGTGGGTAGCATGAATCATAGAACAGCCTGAGTTGGAAGGAACAGACAAAGACCACCAAGCCCAGCTCAAATATTAGGAAAAATACCTCTGGAAGAGTGGTAGAGCATTGGCACAGGCTGCACACAGAGGTGGTGGGGTGACCAACTCTGGATGTGTTCAACATGCAGAAGTGGCACTGAGGGATACAACCGGTGGGATGGGTTGGACCTGAGGATCTTAGGGGATTTTTCCAACCTTAATGATTCTATGATGTCTTTCAAAGGCTGGAAAGAAATGAGCAGCATGAATGGGCTACCAAGGTTTGCTGATGAATTGCACAGCTGGAAGGTGCTCCATCCCATGGAACAGGATGCAGGCATGAGGAGCTCCTCCAAGCCCAGATCAGAGCACCAGGTGCTATCCTAAGGCAGCTCGAAGATGCTCTTCATTGGAGCCAGACCTTAAAACCAGTCATCATCAACCACCACATCACACACAGCCCCACCACAGATGGGGACACCAAGCAAAAGAACCTCCATCAATGACTTCAATGGAAAGGGGTGGGCAGGGACACAACCAGGCTCCACAGTCACTCCAAGGGGGTCAAAAAGCTGCAAGTGTGAGAAACGTGCTTGCCACAAACAGCAGCTGCAGGAGGAGCCCGACCAGCCTCAGCCATCCCTGCATCAGGTGGGATAACAGCCCCACTGTGTGGCTCGCAGAGATGAAGCACATCTCACAGAGCACAGTGAGCTGATGGCAAAGAGCTGGGGACCAACACAGAGCCACCTTCAGAGGCAATCCTAAGGGGCAGAGGATTGGGAGATGGCTTTAGTGCGAAAGCTGAGAAATATTTTAATTCACTGGGAACGTTTTTGTCTGAATACACAGGGTTTGTTGGGGTTTTATCCATCATTTCCCTTATTTTTTCTGAAAATTTTCCTATTTCTAATAACAATAAATAAATGAAAGGGGAAATTGCATTTGGTTTTCTTTCCAAACACCTTTCTCATCCGCTATTTGAACATGAGATACACACAGTAGTACTACCCTTGCTCACCTGGTGGGTGAATGGTGTCCAGCTTTGCAATCAGTGATGAGATCACAGCAAAAAGGGCAGAGCAGCAATTTTTTCTCCGAAGCAGGGGAGAGGAGCTCTTCCACAATCTTGTAAATCTTAACTTAGGTCCCTGCTTAAGCAGAGACAAGGGAAAGGCAAAGGAAACCAGGGCAGGCTTCCAGATGCCTTGAGACAGGAGGTTTCTCTGGATACCTCCTACAAGTTAACAATACAGTGAATTGAGGTGACCAGAGATTGAGGTCGAACGTGCACCACCGCAAATACATCATGGTCCAAAACCCAACACTTGGTGTTGGAGCAAACTTACAGCACCGAGCAGAATCAGCACCAGGCAGTTTGCGTGCTTGATTTGCAAGGAGAAAAACTTCAGCCCAAAGTCAACCCTCAGGCTTCACCTATTGCAGTCATTAGCACTGAAACGGATGGTTGCACAGGTTCAAATGTGAATTTTTGATCACATCTCAAAGACAGGGCACACGTGGCCAGCTGAAGCTCTGTCTGTCAGAAGCTCACACAAGGCACCATAAATCAAGCGGTCCTGAAGGCACTTCAGAGCCAGAGGGCTTCATCTGAAAGCCTGGGTCATACAAGGAGGAGGCTTCATACATACACATATTAAATAAATAACAATTAAAAAAAAAACACAAAAAAGCTTCTGCTTCTGTCTCACTAGGCTCCTGCAGCACGCTGCTCACTGTGCATGCTATCAATAATCATCTAGATGTGAGCTTCAGACATCGCTTTGAACAGCAAACAGCTTTTGTTTCAGGGTCAGTTTTGTCACTTCAAATACATTTCAAACGTGGACAAGGAGCTGGATGCACGGATGACCTGAAGGATGCTCTCTCTCTCTCTCTCTATCTCCCTTACTGGCATGGATGAACTCTCGATGCGTGGGCCACTGTGGTGCGATGGACCACAGCAGAAAGGATGCCAGCTGTGAGCAGTCCTGCTCCTGAACATGTGAGCTGAATAAAGCGGTGACAGTCAGGACGCCTGCTGCCTTTACGCTGCTGCCTGCATGCATGGATGTGATGCACTCCCTTGTTATCGGGATTCTTGAGTGTCCCAGAGAAGAAGGAGCCCTGGAGAAGTGCTGTCTTTGAGAAGATGGAAGAAGTGCTGAGATATCTGGAAATCAATTCTTTGACTCCAGAAGAAACTTTCACTGAGATCTTTTACAGGTAATTCGTCACTTGGTATAGAGCAGTTTGGTTCGATGATTTCTAAGGAGCTGTTAATATCCCACTGGAAAAATGAGTATGAAACACGCTGTGGATGGAAACAGAGGTCAGGCATCCACTTTCTTTAGAAAGAGAGTGTTCCGTCCCAACAGAGCTACTTTCATGCCTCAAAACAACACCTATTTGAGCTTTATCCCTAATTGCATCACCAGTGCTCCTCCTTTGAGTCTGCACACACAGCCTGCTTCTGCTCAGAGCAACGTGCTCAGTGGAAATCTCCTCTGACCTCCATTGAGAACCCGTGTCCTACAGCAAATGACCCCCAAAATGCTATAGGGGAGCTAACGCACCAGGCATCAAATAAAGCAGCTCCACCTGCAGCCCGGTCACGTCCAGTAAAAGACAGCCTGAGTCAGAGCGTGTGGGCATCAGTCTTTTCTAGTGCAACCACGAGCACGATTTAGTATCTTGGGGCTGCTCTGCAGAAGTTGGCCATATTACTAATGAAATCAGCCTGCTTCCCAAGCAGGAGCGAAGTAACAGAGCAGGCAACCTTGCAAAGTGGTTTTGAAAGAGAAATGGAAACCCAAACAGTATGAAATTACAGGTGCGAGGAGAGGGAGATGGCACATATCTCTTTGGATGTCAGGTAGGAGCAGCTGAGGATGAGCTGTAAATCAGAGGGAGGCAATCACCAAGCAGGTCTGGGAGAAGAGCACTCCAGTGAGTCATTATGACAAGGGGACTCCAGAACTAAGCAAAGGTGGAGGAAGGCCATTTGTAAGACAGTACCTAAACTGTCAGCTGGGCCATCTGTGTCGGTAACACACGGTGTGCAGCCTCAATGAAGAGCTCCTAGAGGATGGTAGATTACCTGATCAATGGAAAATGCAGTTCTGCTGCTGTATAAATCATCGGTTCAGTCACACTGTGGTTTCAAACCCCTCATCTCAGACATGTGCTTGGGTACAAGGGGAGGACAAGAGGGTGATGGAAAGCCTGGAATGGCTTTTGTACGAGGAAAACCTGGAGGACAGGACCCTTCAGCATATAGAAGGGGTTGTGTTAGTGGACACGTGAAAGAAGTCAAACCCATGAGAACCCTGAGAGGATGTGTAGGGCCAAGTGGTTCATTTCTCTCCCTGCGGAGGAGAGAAGAAGCAACAAATTAAACAAGAGAAATACATAATATTGATAGAGAGGGTGACAGAATGGAAGATAGAATTCAGTACAGATAAACGTGAAGCAACACACATGGGAAAAACAAATCCTGGTTTTAGATGCACCGTGATGGGCTCTGAAAAAATATCACTCAAGAATAAGAGCTGGAGTCAGTTCAGCTCTCTGCTGTGGTCAGAAAGTAAGAAAACTGGATATCAGGAATGAACAGAACAAAACCCCAACTTGTAAAACACCCCATTTCACCCACAAGTGAATCTCAAACCAGCTGGAGTCACCATGCGGGACTGTAGGGCTCTGTTTTCATCTGTATTCAGGTTTCAGTTTGGGGTCCAGCTCGAGCCTGAGTTTATAATCATTGCCAAGGTTAAGCCTTGGGGGCTCTTCACCACGTAGGCTGACCTGTGTCTCCTTCGACTCCTAGCCTTGGCCCAGGCTTACTTACAGGAGCACCTTCCTTCTCATAGCAACTCAGAGCTCCTATAAAGTTTCTCTGAGATCCTTGGAACAAAGAATCTGTTCAACTCTTTTCAGAAACTCTTTCTGCTCTTTCACTCGAGCAGAATCACACCATGCCTTTCTCAGCATTTTGATAGATGATCCCTTGCCCTTCAGGTAGTCCTTCCATTCACAAAAGCCTTGTTGACTCTTCCCATAAATCATATCTCACTAACACACTCCCTAATTCCCCTCCATACTGCAGTTTTACCTTACTTAGGCATCAGTATTAATAATCTACTCTTCCTGGATTTGCTCAAAAGCAAATATCAAGGTCTCACTGCTTTCTTGCCCCCTATAGTGAGAACATTTTAAGTAGGAAGGTTTCACAGTAGACTTACTGCAGTTAATAGTTCAGCTATTTCATCCCTGAATTCCTTAAGAGCTCAGCTGAAAACCACTCGGTGCTGCTGAACTGGCACCGTTTATTTTGTTGAGGTACTTTATAACTTCATCTACCGAAACATCACTTTGAGACGCATTTCCTGACTCGTCCCCCATTAAGAAACGTTCCAGGCTGTGGACTCCAGTAAGCTCCTCCACAGAAGAAGAACATTCGCTCAGCTTCTCTGCTGCACTCTTATCCTCTTTGCTATGTGCTTTAGCACCTAGGTTATTAGCTGGTCCTTCAGTGCATTTGAGAGAGAAAATATCATTAGCATGCAATGTCTGAGCTGGCAGTGGGCACTGGTGGATGAGCGACCCTTGAGGCAGCATAGGTGATGCCTTGGAAAGCTGCCTCTCATCCCAGAGACAGCAAACATCAGGATTTCAAGGACAAAATAGGTAGTGCATGGCCAATAGTGACTGCCCATTGACTGTCTTGTGGTGGGGGCTGCTCACAGTATTACCCTGCTTCTGGTACCTGGAGCCTCAAGTTGTGTTGCTCCAGCCGCTCTTTCCTGCTGCTGGCTTCTACTGAAGCCTGCCTTCCCCACCTTGACATCAACCATCACCTGTAGGCCAGCATGGATCCTATAGGGGAAGACTGCCAACCCCTTAGATAGACACAGCACATAAAAGAGAGCAAGGTGATCACCAAGACAAGTATTGAAGAGCCTTGAGTGATAAGGAGCAGGCGGAGTGGATACTGCAGGCAGATGACAGCTTTGGATGCCTCAGCCAAGTGCTTTCGAGCCAGAGCAAAGCTGTGTGGTCCCTGTATGGCTTCAGTGCGTGTGCTGGAAACAAGAACGTGACTGATTCCTTGTACTGGGGAGAGTCAGCTCACACATACAAAGCCTCACAACTCTTCCCCAAAACGCAGTGCTCCCATCACCAGCCTGAACAAACTGCCTTGCACAAAGGAGCTGACAATAGAAAGCTCTCAGCAAATGCCATGCTACCAAGCAGCTGCCAAATCAGCTGCATTACTGCTTTCTCCCTCACCCCTATACCCAAACCTACCAGGTTGGTGTCACAGAACAGAGACAAGGCAATAAGTCCCCACCAAGAGCATCAGTGCCCACCTTGTCACCACCAGAGACAGGATACACCCTTTTTCTTAGCATTGGGCTGACAGCTGCTGTAACAATTGGCTGCTGCCTGTTGCATTCCCACTTGCTCAGACCCACACCGCTGGTCATACCAACACCGCAGTTTCCTGCCCTCTGTTCCTGTAGCTACACATCACTCCCCCACTACCAGACAGCTCCATGTTCTCCTCCTTCTCTCCTCCTTTAAGAGCCTCAGCTGTGCTCCACAAATCTCCTGCACCTGGTCCAAAGCTGCAGATCCCTCCAGTTCCACAGAGCTCAGAACCACAGCCTTTCTCCATCAGCTCTAATTCAATTACAGCCTCTACAAATATTTCATTTAGGCTTTGAACTGTTCAGTGGAATTTAGATCTAGCAAAAAGTGGATTTGCTTCTCTATTACAGGCAATTCTTACATATGAGAACAATTTCCCACTGCATTAGCATTCTGGTCATCCTATCACCACATACAAAAGGTTCTGCTGCCTTTTTAATGCTTTCCTCCCCGTGCTCCAGAGGACCAAGAAGTTTCTGGTTTCTCCTTGGGTAACTTCATGCAGAGCACAAAACAGTGGTCTTGCAAGCAATCCATGAGTGTCAATTATGATTATGATTCATAACCAGCAGAGCAAATGGAAATAACAGTGAAGAAGGACAGCTGTGTCTTGTACCCACTTTGTGGGGCTACATACAAACCCACGTCCATGGGTTGGCTTTTGGGTGACAGATCCAAGGTTCAGATCCTACAGATGGCACGTGGGAAATGTTTCAAACCTCGGCTGTTCCTATTTCTCCACATCAGGTCATCATGCTTCAGCAGAGGTCAGCGTGCTCCCCACTATTGGGTGGTGATGAAAAATCAAAAGGTGGCAGTTTGGAACAGCAGACTTGCAGAGGAAGAAAGTGCTGCCACATTCGAGATACTCTCAGCTGTGGTTTCACATAGATTGGTACAGCTGGTTGTGTCCCAGAAGGAAGCAGTTCATCCCTTTCTGCTAACCTGCCACCAATGCACTCCTCTAACGCAAAGCCCAGCTGCTCCTACATCCGCCCATTTGGCGACGCTTGGCCAGTCTTGATGCTGCTCTATATCCCTTTGGTTATGCAGGTGAAAAATCGTTAAGTCTCTCAGTAAATCGGACCTGCTGCCTTCTTTTTTAACACATCTGCAGTTTCCTGTGCTCTCTGCAGATGAGCAGCGCTGAGCGCGGCTTTGTGCGGAGCAAACTTGCCATCTAGTGGGTGACCGCCTGTCTGCAGACGATGCTTGGGTTTATTTGCCCCTAACAGTCACTGGAGAGTGGGATTTGTCTCTAATGGAGTCTATGTAAAAGGGAGAGCTTCCAAATAAGCTGATCTGGGGGGTAAGGAAAGGATCTACTCAAAATGGCCATTGCAACTGATCTATATCCACTAACAGCAGAAAGACCAGATGCCCAGGTTGGATTCCAAGCTCGCTTGTAGCCCCCTGATGTCAAGTAAGAAGGATGCTGTGTGCATGGCCATGTGCAGCAAAAGGACCCAGGATGCTGTTCTGAGGAACTGCCACCTCTCTTGGTCTTCTCCTATGCCTGGAGCAGCCTCACTCATCATCTTCCCACACCCCGAAGCCATCAGGAGCAGTTTGGGTTGAAGAAATGCCGGTGGGCTGAACAGAAAGGGTTTTACTATGGAAGTTGTGCAGGATCTTCTTAGCAGTAGCAGCTGCATAAATCCTCAGTTACTGGGCTGAGAGAGGTTCTTATCTGCAGGTTCAGGGACTCTTTGTACTCTGTAAAATGCAAAGCAAAGAATGAAGTGCAGTGCTGAGCGGGATGAAGAAGCGAGCATGAAATCCATCAGGTGTCAGGTTATTACTTGCTTTCACCTATCGTAGAAACAACTCTTGAAAATCATTTCAGATTTATTAAAGAATGGGGAAAATGGTTAATGCATTGGGATACTGAGAGATAAGGCTCTTCATGTGACGGCAACCATTATTCTCATTCTCTTGAGCCCTAAAGAGAGCTTTTATGGCCAGCAGCCCTATGTTTGACTGCAAAACTGGTGAACACAAAACACTTTCAAGGGAATTAATCAGGCAATGACAAATCCCCTCCTCTTCAACCACTATTATGGGGAAAGGCACCACGCACACAAACACCTCCGAGGAGCAAATATCTTCTACAGGGCACAGGAATGGAGCAATGTGAGACATATAAAGCACTGACTGATAGTCAGCACCCCAGCCATAAATAATGGCAGGAACCATTGGGTAGAAATGCAACTAATAAATCTAATTACCTAGAAATTAAGAGAATTAATCAGCATAAGACAAGCCTAATCGTGCTTAACAGCCATATCTCCCATTTCATGCAAGAGTCTGAATTATGCATTGTAAACAACACTTGTAGCTGATTAACACCAAGGAGGGTGGAAATGGATGGGCGTATGGCAGCTGTGGGGATGGAGGAAAGAGCTGCCCAGGGGGTGTCCTGAAGCTGGTGGGTGTTCTGCCCTGAGACAAACGGGTCCCCCAACCACAAAACCTGAGTGTCCCTCTGGGAGCGAAATATCATTTGCTACTTGTTGGCTTAGGGCAGATAGTTCACCCTGATCATCCCCAGCACCCATGAAATGATGGCAAGAGGTGTCACTGGAAAAATGATTCTGATTCAGTGGCATCCTGCAGGAATGATTGGAGTCAGATCAGAGGCAGCAAATATGCCATTAGTTCAGCACCACTGCACGCTGCATTACTGTATGACGCTAATAACTAACCAGGAGAAAAATGTCTCAAGCGAGCCAGTGGCATCACGGAATCACAGAAATTCATCAGCAAACGTTAAGTGAGCTTCCATAAAGCCTCCATGCTCCACATTCCCTGTTGATTGGCTGGATTGAGCCATGACATTCACTGAAATATTTCTGATGAACTGCCCAGGAATAGTGGGAATTAGTTAATTAACACAAGGCAAGTGCGTTTCCACTTAGTCAACACCGAGTAGGGGCTACAGGTATTTCTCATCAGCAGCAGAAGTTACCTGCTTGCATGGCACTTCTGCCATCAGATGGGACTGAAATTAACTGCCACCCTGGAATGCAGTGTGAGCACCAGCCTGTGTCAGCACAAAGTGAATACGCCTTCAATTAGCCCATACCTGTAATTCGTACAAATGATGGGAGCCTTTCCAATGGCCCCGAACGGCTCTGGTTAACCAGCATGGCTTAAAAAGCAGGAGGGCTACAGTGAAGGGGGGCAGTACATGTAATACACTAAATAAAGCAGCCCTATGCCCGTTCCCTGTTCAGCGGATGTTTGGGAGAAGCTCTGGCCAGCAGCACGAGGGAGACGTCGGCGATAACTGGTGAACAATTTCCAACATCCATGCGATAATTCTTGCTAATTACCCTCACCAGCCATTCCTGCAAAAGGAAGGAGATGACACCTCCCTTGCGACAAATGCCACCAATTACCCAGACGTCTCTCGCCTTGCTGGGACATCATTAATCTGACATAAGCGTTCCTCCCTTCTCTGCCCACGTCAGGGAAGACGAAAATGGTTCTCATGAGATGAGAAGGCCACCGATTACCCTGCGTTCCTTAGAGGGGGACCTTAATCAGCACAAAGCAAATACATCAGCCAGGAAGCACAAGTGTCTGCAATCCCCAGGCATTAGGAGACACTTTCCATAAGTAAATATCTCTAATGGGTGAGTGCTCTCCATAAAAACATACACAATCACTCAAGCAGAAGGCAAGTAATCTTCCAGCTAAGCAGTACTGTCATGGGTAGGCAGCTCTGTCCGTAGTAGAAAAACTCAACTCCTCTCCTCCCCCCTCCCCTCCTCTCCCCTCCCCTTCCCTTCCCCTCTTTCTGTTCCATTCCATTCCATTCCATTCCATTCCGTCCAGCTTCATTCCACTATTCCATTTTATTATTTTTCTAGTTATAATTATAGCACATGGAGATAATTATTCCCCTGTTTTCTTGATATAACAGTCCCCCAAAAAGACCCTCAGTCTTTTATTGTTACCAGTTCAGTCCCAGGCACATTTGCCATATAATCACAATCACCATTATCACAGTACAAATAGCTTCACCTTCCTAGACTGAAATTCTCACTTTCCTTGGGGAGATGAGCAGCTCTCATCCATCAGTGTTTGAGCAGTGGCTTATACCAGAGGGCTGTTTCTATAATTACGTGTCGCTCCAACAGAACTTCCCACAATAATTACAAAAATATCTTTTTTTTTCTTCTTTTTAATCTATATCCTAGTTCATAATTCCTGACACAGAGCAATGGTATTTCATCCAGTTTTAGGTATGTTAAACAACTGTTTCAAGGGTCTTGCCTTGCCTTCCCTAGGGACATGTATTGCATTGGGTGATTTCAAGGTTGCATCAGCATCCCAAATTTTCCAAGCATGAGGTAAAGCAGAAAAATCACATTTTGGGGTATTCTGGTGAAGAGAAGGCTCTGGAGAGACCTCACTGTAGCCTTCCAGTACCAAGAGGGAGCTTATAAACAGAGCTGTGCATCACAAGTAAATTCAGAAATCTCCCCAGTCCAGAAAAACATCACAAGGAATGTTTTTATTTTGATTGGGAAGAAAGCAGACAAAGATTTCCATTTTCACTCCCTCTCTCCTCCTGCAAGGAAGTGCAGCAATCAGTAATTCTCATTTCCCCCCTCGCACGCAGAGAGACTCTCCTTGGGCACTCTCCTGCAAATTAAAAACAGTATTTTCTCCACTGAGATGTGTGAAGACGGAGAAATATGTTTCTCTTCTTTAAAATTACTTGAAAGCTCCTAAATAGAACAATTCCTCATTTTTAAACTTGGTTGGTTTTCTGTTGTTTTTTTTTTTTTTCCTGAAGTGTTTCTGCCTGCAGCCATCCCAAAGCACTCCTGATGTGCATGGCCCAGCCAACAAGACCTGGGAAGGCACAAGGCTTCCCCCAGCTCTCACTCCCTATATCTCACCCCAACCCAAAAGCTTCATCCCCACCCCACTGAGCAACCACCCCTGCAACATGGACCTCTTCCATTCCATGCTCCTAAACGAGTGTGAGAGCAGAGATGCTGGTTGGGAATCCAGGTTCTCCCAGCAGGGCCTTGGACAACAGCCTGGTGGAGGCACACAACCTCACCCATCACACCCAAAATGCTGTCCCATGGTCCCCAGCCTTGAAAAAGAGCCCAGCCAGGACCCAAGGGAAGTTTCTACATAGGAAATTCTGTGGGACCCATTCAGCATCTTCACAACTGGTCCTTCTGGGTATGCATGGGGAAGTAGAGGGATGCATCACCACGTCCATGCTTCATCTCGAGTCCTGGTCGTAGCAGTGAGCTTGTTCCCATTGGGGCCTGAAGGAACGGCAAGAGGTGGCATCAGGAACCTCTAGGAGAAAGCCACAACCCATGAAAACGTGGTGGAACAGAAAGGGAAGCACCACATCCAATTTGCCTTTAAGGTTTGTCCCGTGGTTGTTTATCCCAGGGTGGGAGGTGTGAGGCTGAGGGTAGGCTGCAGAGTGGGAGAGGTGCAGAAGAACCCCGTTCTTCATCTGAGAAAACGCAGATGAAGACTCCTGAGGAACCCTGTGGCCTCCCCACAGCAGGTCCCTTCCCACCAGCAGGTCCCCTCCACCTTCAGCCCTCCGCAGATGAGCCCAGTTTCCCCAACCCCACATGGTGCTGATAGGATCTACCCAAGGTTCCTAGGTTAGAAAGCAAACCGCAGTGCCCTGAGCCCTGCTGTGGGGCTGCTCCCACCAGGCTGAGCATCCCTTGGAGCACTCATTGGCAGAGCACTTCATACTCTGAATTTGTCCATTGGGTGAGGCAAGCAGGCAAGTCCCTTGTCCTGGGCTGTCCCCATACCTCCTCACTTGCTGTCGTGCCCAGCTCTGCTCCCAGCACACTGAAGTCATTCACCTGCAGCTCCTGCAGGCAGCACTGGATGCGGTGCAGGACCCCTGGGACCCCCCGTTGGTGCTGTTGGAGGTCGGGCGCAGTGCTTGGGGACAGGGAAGAGGCAGAATTTCTGTGCACCTGTGTCATGGTTCAACCCAGGTTTGGAAGGATCAGGAAGGGGTGGCCAGGCTGGGTCCCACACACACATCTCTGCATCCCGCAGGGCTCTGCCTGGGGTCGGTGGCTCCTTCGGGGCTCCTGGGGCTGCCAGCTCTCCCAGGTGATAGTTCTCTTGACAAACGGCCCCTTTCACCTGCAGCCCACATACAAGGTCACCCATAGGGTCTCAGGCACCAAGCCACCAACACCCCATGCCCCAACTCCACCCTTGACCTTCTCCAGGCTCTCCTGCAGCTGCTGGAGTGCAGCCATCCTCTCCTTCTGCAGCACTGCCCGCAGCTGCCCCAGGGCCTCCTGCCTCTGCCGCAGCATGGAGCACATCTGGAACTGCAGCCCACGGAGCTTCTGCAGGGAAGGGGTCACATCCCAGGCCAGTGCCAGCAAGGCTCATCCCTCGAGGGCAGGCTGTGTCACTACCCAGCACCCCACTGCACCTGGAGCACTGGCCTCCCCCCAGAGGCTCTGTAGAGGACCATGGACCCCCAGCCAGGTCCACGCACAGCCAGAGCACTCCTTTTGCCCACAAATACCGCGTTTCAGCTCGCTGATGCTCACTGCTCTGAGAGCTGTGAGTGCCCCATTTCTGCAGCTGCCCAAAGTCAGGCTGTGTGGGGCCCTGGGCAGCTCGATCTGGTGGTGGGCAACCAGCCCAGGGCAGGGATTGGGGCTGGGGGGGCTGTAAGAGCCTTTCCAACCCAACCATGCTGTGATCGTGGTTCTACAATTAAAGCCTTCCCACGGGCTTTAGGAGTTCACACATATCACAGAACGGGACACGGTGGCTGGGTGAGAGAGCCTTGCACTGCTAAGGGACGCATCCGTCCCACACGCCTCACACCCACCTCCTGCAGCTCCCGCTTCTCTTCCCTGAGATCCAGCGCTTTCCTCCTCACGTTCCTTGGGCATCCAGCACAGCTCTTCTGCCCCTGCTGAGACAAGGACCCCCCTTCCACCTCCCTCCTGTTCCTCCCTTCTTTCTTATGGCACGGCCAGCCCAGTCCCTGCCCTGCTGCCCCCTCCCCATCCCTCTGCCCCCCCCCCATCCCCTTCCCCCATCTCAGAGCGCTCACCACTTTCTCCACACGATCCCACGCACGTGCCCTGCAGAAAGGAGAGCATCACCCAACGGGACACCCCAGAACTCCCTCATTGCCCATAGGACCCCAAAGCAGGGTGACAGCACACACCTGACCCCATCCCCATCGCTCTGCACGCCCCAATCTCCAGCTCCTGGCTCCTGCATTCCCTCCTGGCTGCTCCTCGGGGCCCGGCACAGCGCTGCTAGCTGGAGGGAGCAGGGTGGACAAGGGTGGATGGCACCAATCCATCAAGCCTTGGGCATTGTTGCCATGTTCAGCCGGCACTTATGCAGCTAATTAACTTGACGAAGGCAATGACTTTTACAAACTGGTTTTGAACAGTCGCCCCTGCGCTGGAGGGTTTTTCTTCAGGATTTCATTCGCAATTCATTTCTTTGATAAATGTCCCTATGCTGACAGCCTTTCCATGGCCGTTGTAGGGTCTGGAAGAGGTCCCGTGTGGGACCCAGGGACCCTCCATATGGGGACAGCCACCCCCCCGTGCCCATCCACACGCACCCTGTGGGACAGGACAGCCTTCTGCTTCCAGTACTTCCACCGGGGCTCTGCTGCATGCCTTGGGCAGGACACCCCATGCTGCCTCTCTGCTCGGGGGCTGCATCTCCCAGCAGGTTTCACTGCTGCTTTGGTGCCTGTAAGAGAGGGCTGGGGATACCACAAACCCACCAACAAGTAGGACTGGCCCTGGGCTGCCCACCCTCACTGCCACATGGCCCCACCATCACCCAGCCCCAGGAGGGTCCCTGGCCCCACCAAGCCCCCTGTGACCCCTCCTGGTGGCCTGCTTCAACCCCAGCGCTCCGAGACCAGCAGCACACTCACAGAGAGCTCTCCTCCGCCCATCACCATTTCCTTCCTTCTCCGCAGTGAGGATGACATCGCCTCCATGCCACCCCCAGCGTGTTGGTAGCTCCTGCCATCTGCGATGTCCCATGGCCCTGGCTCTGCTCCTGCTGGCTGAGCTTCTTGAGGCTCTCCAGAGATGTCCAGCGTCCCCATCCCCACCATGCAGAGAAGTGACTGAGGGCTTTGCCTTGGAGTGTGATCCCCAGTGGGATGCATCCTCCCTCCCCTGTGCTGGGTGCTCAGAGGGGGCTGGGCAGGGGGTCTTGGCCCCACTCTGGCTCAGCCTGGATATCCTGGCTCCCAGTGACTCCAGGCTCCCCCTCCTCATCAGCTCTGGGGACACATCCTGCCAGGGGCACTGCCACGGGAGCAGGGTCCCATCCTGCCCGCTGCCATCATCCTCCTCCTCCTCCTCATAGATCCCCACTGTGCCCTCCCAACACCTGGCAGCCACATCCTCGGTGCACACAGAGCTGGAGCTGCTCCTGCTGCCCCACCGCGACCCCCTGCAGCTTCGCACTCCACGTTCCACCAGTCCTGTGTGGGGAGCAGCAAGTCTGGAGCCCCCCCAAGCTGGGATCTGCAGCCAGAGCTCTGGCCTCAGTGGGAACCCCTGCCAAAATGCAAACAGAGCAGGAGTCGCTATGTGCGCTTTGGGTAGAGGAATTTATCCCATAGCACTACAGCACAGCATGGCAGTAAAGGCACAGGGGCAGGACGCTGCATGCTCCACTGCTGCAGCAAGGAACACCCACCTGATGTGAGCCCTACATGAGCTCTGCTCTCCACCGCTCACCATTTTGCCCTCTGTGTTCCACTGTCCCTTTATTTAAATGGGGACAGCTGGAGGATGCTGTGTGCACAGACCAAGAGTTGAAGCTCCCCATCCCCACTCACCGGCTGTCCCACGGACACTGACAGTGTCAGGAGAGGCACTGCAGGCTCTGCCACATGTCCCAGCACTGCGCTGCTGCAGGGAGGATACAGATGGAGCACCCCAGATTGCAGGGTTCTGCTCCAGAAGGCTCAAGGTCCTCATTACGCTTCAGAGTGAACGTCCCAAGCAGGATGCAGCAGGGCTCAGCTGTGTGACGGCTGGGGGGCACAGAGTGGCACCTCCCTGGTAAAAGACAAGAGGTCAGCAAACTCAGTGCAGCCCGGAGCTTCTCTGCACGCTGTTGTCTGTCACCTGGCAACCTTCTGGTGTCCTGGGCAGTCCCAGCCCGCCCAAGGTCCTCCTCCACCTCCCCTGGGCCTCCTCCCCAGGAACTTCCCGAGGCTCCGTGTCTGTTCCTCCTCCACCAGAACACCTCTCTGGTCCCTCCCAGCCTCGACTTCCTCCCCCTGGGGACCATCCTCCCCCTGGGTCACTGCAGTACCATCTCTCCAAATTGCTGAGGTTGGCGCTCGATGATCTTTAATGTCCCTCCCAGTTTAAGCCATTCTATGATTCTCTGACCTCCTCCCAGCTCCTCTCCTGCCCTGCCCCCCCCAGAACAAACCCTCCCTTGGTCCTCTGTCCCCTGTGGCCCACCTCCCCCAGAAAACCTCTTTCATGGAGAGCATCTTCCCCATTGCCACCTCTCCTATCCCTGCTTACCTGGCCCTCCTCCCCCAGGCCACCTCCTGCTCTGGACAACCTCCTGATGGCCACCATCTCTCAATCTCCCCCCCTGGGCCATCCTCCTTTGGGCCACCTCCTCATGAACCTTCCCTGGACAACCCTTCCATGGCCTCCCAACGGACAACCAACACTCCTTGGATAGCAGGGCCACTCCATGCCCAGAGCTCAGCCACCCCAGGGCTCCCCCCAGAACCCCCAACCTGCAGATCTGGGAAGCGAGAGACCACCTCAGCACTGCACCTTTTAAAACTCCTGAATCCAAGTTTTATTACCGTGTAGGAGAAGAGGGGGGTCACTCACAATATATTGCTCGAAAAGAAATACATTCAACAGCATTTACAGTAGAATGACATTAAAATCCTTTGGTGGGGAGTATGGGGGAAATAGAAAGACCAGGAGATGGTGCTCAGATGAAATGTTGCCGCTTGGTGACCTCTGGAAGATACCACAAGTTTTAAAATTAGCCTAAAAAAAGGGGGGGGGGGGGGGGGGGTTTGTGTTGTTGGGGTGCTCCTCACACTCCTCAGGCTCTGCTAAGCTGTGCAGTGTCTGCAACGGTGATCCTGGGAGAGACACGGCAGGTGGGGAACAGAGGACAGGAGCTTGCAGCGTCCCACCTGTAGGACACGGTGCCAACAGTCCCCGAGCAATGTCACCCTGCATCCTGGGGACACGGGGCTCCAGCTCTGGGCCATTCTGGGGTGCAGAGGCTGCTCACCTTTCCCAGCTCTCTTGCACTGACACCAAAAAAAAAAGAAGAAAATAAGGCATTATTCAGGTGGGAGCATCTCCAATGCAGATCTGTGCGCCCTGGGGCTGGATGTGGCACAGCTGGAATCAGCTGCATTCAACCAGCTAACGCAGCAGCTTTCAGAGCTTTGGAGCAAAATGTCACTTCTCCACTTTGGGAATGAATCACCATCACCCCTACACACCCTGCCCGGCGATGGGCCCAAGGAAGCACTCATCCTCATGCTACAAAAACTCAGACAGATGCATCTGTCTTCATCATTTTTCATCTACTGTGTACCATAGAAATTTAAGCAAAATAATTTTATATGTATTTATATATATATATATATATATAAATTAGAAGCAAATAAATAAGATTTAGGGGCACGCTGAGATCAGTGGGTGTTGCCACTCCAATAGCCACTCACTACTGTTATGCCATACGAGGTCTACGTATACTGTACACACAAGTTTGCTGCAGGCAGCAGGTGCTGGAAGAGAAGCCAACCAGGAGGTGACTGATGGTGAAGGAACCTGATTGCATAAGTGTTCCGTGGGTTTCACAGTTCCCGTTGCCTCAAAGTTCATTATTGCTAATTATTTTCTGATGGGGATGTGGCAGTCCGGCTACAGGTGGCCCATGGGTTGGAGAACTCAGTATGGCGTGATAAAGACCCAGAGAAAAACGAAATGCAGGTGTGAAGGTTTCTGGTTCCCTCTGTCGTGGTGGGACATCACCTCTGGGGTCCTTCCTCTCTGTACCAGAAGCACCACAGTCATGGAAATGAAGCAGGTCATCAGCTGAAGCATCCTGATAGGTGTGATGGGGACAGCTGTAGGAACCACCCGCAGCCTCCAGCAACACCCACAGCCCCTGCTATTTTCTGGGCAGAGATTCACAGCTGGTTTTGTTTGCTTTTAAAGAATCTGAACCAGGAACAGAACTTCTTTTTAACAAATGGGGGAAAAGATGCCAAAAGAAAGAGCTCACACAAATGCACAGCATCCCACGGCGCGAGCATCTTTGGAAGTTGTTGTCTCAGCCGATACAGCCGAGGTGCTGAAAGATATAGGCAGCAGCTCCTGACAGCAATAAATACCCTAGGCTAAAAACAAACCAGAGCCATGTGTCCTCTTTCCTAATTAGTAGCTGAAAAAGCCACCATTTAAAAAAAACAAAAAAACAAAAAAAAAAAAAACAAGATGCTGTTTATTAGTGCATAAAAAAATAGGTTTGGAATCCCTGTTTAGATTCTCTTTGTCAAATTTCTCCCTGTGTGTGTTTATTTGCACTGTCAAGCACTGGCAGGACGCTGCCGTGTGTCCTCGCTGTCCCTCCATCTGTCTGTCCTGCTGCAGGCTGGCCACACCAAACACAGCAGCTCAGAAGATATCAGGGCACAAGCTCCAGTCCTGCTTGTCCTTGGCCTCCCAGTAGCCGCCTTTGTAGGTGCAGATCAGCTCCCCTGTGATGGGATCCACCTTCCGCTCGAACCACAGTGGGATGTAGCCCTCGTAGTCCTTGCCTGTGTGGGGAGAAGCAAGGGATGAAGACGAGGTTGGGTATGGGGAAAAAGTAGTCAGCTGCTGGAATGGGCTGCTCAGGGAAGTGGTGGAGTCACAGTCCTGGAGGTGTTTGAGAAATGTGGAGATGGAATCACATAATTAAGGTTGGAAAACACCACTGAGGTCATCCAGCCCAACCATCAGCCCATCTCCACCTCAACCCTCAAAATGATGTGGCACTTAGGGACATCGCTTAGTGGTCACGGTAATGATGGGTTGGCAGTTGGACTTGGTGATCTTAGAGGTCCTTTCCAACATGAATGGCTCTATGATTCCAAGAACGGGCACGGTGGGGATGGGTTGGTGGTTGGACTTCATCTTGGAGGTCTATTCCAACCTTAGCGATTCTATGATTCTAGGACTCAACATTTCCATGATGAGCAGCCTGTCCTTCCTCCCCAACCCTACAGGCTTTCCCTGCAGCCCTTCATTCCCCACCCCACAACATCCCACCTTCCTCCAGGGCCTCCACAGCTTCAGCCTCCCTCCTGCGGCGCACAGCCCTCTGCTTCTCCTCCAGCCTCTGCTTCTCCACATTGGCCTCGTCCCAGCGGCCGCTCTCCATCAGCCTCTGGTCGGGACGCAGCCGGCTGTCCGTGGGAGCCACGCGCTCCTCAGGCTCATTCAAGGTGAGGGCCAGGCTGGAGAAGAAGTACATGTTCTCGGCGTTCTCCCTGCAGACAGACAGACCCAATGAGGACCACAAACAGGGCTCCCATCCCTTCAGGTGCCCGCGTCTCACGCCAGCCCTCCAAAAACACTATACCTGTTATTCTGATCCCCAAAACCACCCTTAAGGTGCTCTGCATCCCACCCTATAAGTGGAAATGGTGCCTTCAGGAGGCTAGGAGGAGATGCCAGTGATTCCTGCAGAGGCTCGGGGGAAGCACAGATTCACTGGTTTGGTATGGAGAAACTAAAAGCAAAGCCAGCAGGGGGACAGCATCACTCCCTGCCACAGCCAGGAAAGCTAAACTCCAACCCAAGGAGCAAGCCAGACACACAGCAAGCAACACCACAGGACGGGACTCACGGGAGGGGGTACTTCTTCCACAAGACCTTTGGGGACAGCGTCTGGTAGACAGTTTTCTGTTTGCCCTCGGAGCCAGCGCTGCCATGGCTGCTCTGCACGATCTTGGAGCACTCCATCTTCTCGTCCCATGTGCCCGACATGACATAATGGGCTTTGCCATCAGCATCACTCACCACCCCTGTCACCTGGCAGGAGAGACAGCAGTGTAAGAGATGGCCCTGGTAGCTTCTGAAAGCATCCACAGCCCTCTAGGAGTGAAATGCGGTGACTCGAGTGGTGCTCTGTATCCTCAGATGTAAGGACAGAACCCAGCAAGGTCCCATCCTGACACAGCCCCTCCGCTCTCCACCCTCATCCTCCCCAGTGCCATACACAGGTCCCAGCTGTCAGCTTTGTCCCCAGCCCCCACCTGCAAGGTGGCACACCGAGCTGCTGGTGCACAGCCCCATGCTGGCTGCATCCCACCCCAGTGCCAGGACCCCACGAGCCCAGCTGGGAGAACAAAACCCAGGTGGGAGGGCAAAGCCAGGCCAGAAGAAAAAGTAGGGAGATTTTTGTCTACGTACCTTTCGGGGGACATCCCTGGAGAAGTAGCTGTAGGGGGTAAATTTCAGCTGGCATTTATCTTTTGACTTATGGTTAACAATCTCTATTTCACCAGACTAGATAAAAGACACAGAATCACAGCAAGTGAGAGACTTTGCAAGGAGACAAATGAGCCATTAGTCGTCATCTGTGCAGCTGCACATCAACCTCAGTGCAGAACTACATCTGCTCCCCACTCCATCCCCTCCAGCCCCATGGCATGATGGGCCCAAGTAAAACACCCCACACCAGACCTGACCCCACACTGCCCAGTTCCCCAAAGAACCCATAGGCACTGACCTGGTCAATCCAAAGCTTGCCCACGATGATGTTGTGAACAGTGGAAGTGACTTTCCTCCAGACGTAGTGATTCCCACTGGAGTGAAACTCAAGGTGGATGGCACCTGTGGAGAGCCCCGGGCTCAGGGTGGGGACTGGATGGGTGCCTGAGCACCAAGCACCATGCCTGCCTTCTGTCCTCTAAAAGCTTTCATTTTGAAAGCCCATGGGGAACATGCTGCTTGGTTTTCAGTATCATAGGATACGGCACAAGCAAGCCCTCATCCCCTTGGCCAGGTCACCTACCCAGAGGCATGATGGAGAGGTATTTGCCCCTGAACTTGCTGGCAATGGTGATCTCCTGCCACAGCGTCCAGCCTCGCTTGGAGAAGACGTGGTGGGCAGCTGCTGGGGGGTGGTGGCTCACCTGGGAAGGAGAAAGGACAGCTCATCAAGTGCTGGCCCCATCCAGTGCTCAGTCATCGCTGCGGAACCCAAAAAGAGGTGACAGCTTTGGTCCCAAAGATGCTCAGAGGTTGAGCCTGCAGCTTGTCCAGCACTGCAGTGCCTTCCCATGGACGCAGACAGAAGCAGCAGATGTGGCTGCAGCACAGCCCACCTGGTGGCTCCAGGGACACCACTCGAGCACTGTGCCTTGGAAGGAGTATGTAAGCCACTGCGTTCAGAGGTACTTTGCACCAGGGTAATTACAGCCTGAGTGCCCCGAGCAACTGGATTACAACCGTGAGCAGAGCCAAAACCTCTCCATTAAATCCCACTGTCACTGGCAGGAGAAAATCCTATTTGGATAAATGGATTTCAGGCACTGGATTACCAACGCCTCACTCAGCATGTCAGTGGGCCAAGGGATGTTCAGAGCCACGGGAACAGCATCCATCAGTCTGTCCATCTATCCATCCCCCAGTGCCAGTGCAGCCCAGGGCAGCACGCACTGACTGCACCACCAACACTGGGCTGCTTCAAGCCTGCCCCCAATCTGCCCTTTGAGATGGGGACAGGATTTAGGCAGATTTAGAGGCTCTGCTCACGGATCAAATGCTCCAGAGTGTTGCAACAGAGTTGTTTTGCTCTGGGATACGGCAAACTGAATTTTGGATGAACCCCTCCAGCCCCCACCATGCGTTAACACTCAAAACTCACGTACTCATACACCCAAGGCAGCTGGAACAGGCACACAGAAGGGTCAGAAATACCTACAAGTAGGGTCAGCAGGGATACAAATCCTGGAGGTCACCTACCAAAGCACCTTTACTCACTTGGTAGCTCTCACCAGCACAGAGGGGCACAATGTGACCGACAGCCTGCTCCACATCTGGACTAGCAGCAAAACCCTCTCCACACACTGTACCCTTCTGAGGAGCTATCTAGGCTGCCTCCCTTGGTCAAAAAAGGTCCCTGCCTCCCTCTGGACAAGGTGCAGCATCTCCAGAGCACTGCCAGAGGGGACCCAGCACCTGGAGGATACAGTTTGCAAGCACAGCCCCACAGAACACCTAACACACAGCCCTCACCCCATGAGTCTCAGTGTCAACTGGCACTGCAGGTCCTGAATCTCCATCGGTTTCTGCAGTGACAAAGGCCTATGGGTTTGTTCCTGAGTGCTGGGAAACGTGATGGTCACTCTGTCTCTGGGACTGCACAGCCATCTCCTGGGGAGCCCAGAGCCATCCCCAAAATGATGTCCTGCCTACAGTGGTGATAAACAGCCCTGCCCATCCCCAGGAGGATGGGAAGCACCAGCTGAGCATGCTATGCTTTAAAGAGCCAATTTTCTTCCAAGGTCTCAACCCATTAAGCTCTCCAGGTTTTTAATTAAGACCTGCTGGTTGATAGATGAGCATCAGATGTACTCTGTGATTAGCACACAGGGATGCTGGAGGTTCTCAGGTCAGGAAATTACCACTTTGCAATATAACAAGAAAGAAACGAGATCTTGAGGCTCCATCCAGCCATGAAGTGAACTGAAACAAGGAGATGCCGCATCTCCTACACAAAAGGGCTGCTTTGGCCAGACACAAAGAGCAGCACAGGCACACGGAGCCCTTCTGCACAGCTCACCTGCTCACAGAGGGAACGGAAGCCCAGCTCCTCCAGCCTGTCGAGCTCATAGGTTTCCCCCAGCAGTGGATTGAACGGCTTTGCTGTGCGGTGCACCGTCGTCGAGTAGGAAGACACCGAAAAGGCTGCCACGAAACACATCTGCTCTGTGGAGCTCTCACACTTGACTGCTTTGTCCAGCAGCTCGTGGTACTCCAGGTCCTCCGTCAGCCGCTGCAGCATGGAGAGTGGCTCATTGAAGTTCACCTGCAGGGAGAAGAGTGGTGGTCAGCAATGCAGGATGGATGCCAGCTGGGCTCTCCAGCACCGCATCCCAATGCGCTGTGACACAGGGCTGGATGTGGCAGGGAGCTCTGCACAAGCACTGCCTCTGCAGCATCAAGTAAATGTTAAGTAAAACAAGAGACTCACGCTATAACGTGCTCCCTGAACCATAGCACAAGTGTCTGAGGGTTCTGGAGTGCCCAGCTGGGAACAGCCATGCTGGGAGCTGGCAGCCCATGAGCTAACCCAGCTCTGTGGCAGGTCATACATGCCCCAAACCCCTGAATGACCCTGAGTAGTGAGCCTAGCTCCTTGCTGGGAACATCCCACATCAACGAGCATCCCTGAGCACCTCCATCACCTCCATCCCTGAGCCCAGTGACTGACAGAACCCTAAACTCCCATTTAGGGGCACTGACGAAAGCCACACAACACAGAGCAATGGGAAGAGGGACATCCCTGTCCCAGGGGAAGCCTCAGCTCACCTAATTTCCAGCCCTAAATCGTAGCTTTGTTAATTAGAGATGTTTGCATTACACTGCCCAAACCATTGCTGCAAATGTCTTTGGGAAAAAAATAAGTGCTTGACTTCAGCAATTCTTTGTATCAGAAACAAGAGAAATCATAAAAACAAAAGGACAAGTGAAATATTTTCTGTTGCATGAGTGGAAAGTCTTTTGCCTCCAAACCATCTGAAATTCCCTTTTTGCTTCCAGTTCACAAGAAA
Source organism: Perdix hodgsoniae (assembly GCA_035772895.1). NCBI lineage: Eukaryota > Metazoa > Chordata > Aves > Galliformes > Phasianidae > Perdix > Perdix hodgsoniae. Next base: position 657,290 of record JAPSGF010000147.1, read on the forward strand.
AATTCTATTTTGGAATGAGCAGATGGCTGAAGGATGGGAGAACCACTTCCATAAGCCAAGTTACATGTTTTATATTAAAGAAAACAAACTCCAGACTGTTCCACTCTGGGATTTAGTCTGTAAGCAAGAGGGATCTTACAGCATCCAAGAAAGGCAGTTATGTAGCAAGGGCAGCAAAGCATCCACCAAGGAGCAGTGCCAGCTCAGCAGAACCTCAGGAGAGATGTAGGCAACTCAACAACGCAACACCTGCATCCCACACCAGCACTGTCACACAGCAAAACCTTCCAGCAGAGGGATGAAGATGATCTCCTCCCAAATAATGCAATGTTCATTCATTCAAATGAAGGAAGGCAGTGTGTGCACGGGGAGGTTTTCCATGCGTCACCTCCCCTGGGACATGCAGCCATGCACTGCTGCCAGGCTGCGACTGCTCTGGTGGGTTTGAATGTTAGGGAAGGTAGAGCTTTCCTCTCTCTCAGCACCCCAGCTGCCGGTATTTCACATCCTGAGCTGTCTTCTACACCCATCATGTCCTTATCTAATCTTGATGCTGCTGCAGCAATGCTAACTGACAGTGCTAGGCTGCAGCTCTCAGCTGGCAACAGCACAAGGAAGGGACAAACTCACCCTTTACTTCAAATGTATCAGGTATCATTCTAAGACATAAAATCTATTCTCCCGTGCTTGCCAGGATGTGGCAGGTTCTGGGGAAATGAGTTACTTGCAGTAGCACCCATGCCATTTACTGGGCTTGTTAAGACCTGCAAGTGACCCATCAGCCTGGACAGGGCTGGTGTGCTCTGGAAACTGCTTTCTGTTACACTTTTGAGGGAGGTTTGCTACAGGCAGTGTTAGGTCTGGGTGGGTAGTAACCAGCACAGCCCGCTCCAGGTACAAACCAGCAGTAGGATACCCCTGCACTCACAGAGGATGAGAAGTTACACATTTCTAGACTAATAACAGGGATTTCTCCTCCACTTTTACAAATAGCAAGGTCCTCTTGTCCTGAGTGAAACACCTGCATCTGCAGAGATTCCAGATGCCCTGGTTCCCTCTTCCTCCCCGGGTTTGCAGATGCTCAGGCAATGCTCCCCAGCTCCGGGGTGCACCCCACAAGTACTCTGTGGCCATCCACAGCCAGCACAGGAGCAGAAATCAGTCCCAAAGAAAGAGCCAGCCTGATGCAGACAGCCCCTAACGCAACAGAGACAACATCAGAGCCATTTACCACAAAGCAATCAGCAGCACAACTCTGTGCTGAGCATCCTCTTGCCTGTCTGCTTGAGCTTTCTGCCTTCAGAGCACTGGACAACTCAAACTAACAGCAGCCAGACCCCAGGCTGGGTTTGCCACATGGTGACACGTTCTCTGTCCTGCCCAGAGGCTGCTGCAGCACCTGCAGGACTACCTGGAGCAGTAACCCAAATGCTCTGCACTGAACCAAGCCCTGAGGTCAGCACCTTCAGCATGGCAGCAATACCCCTGGGGCTCACTTACAGGCATGGGGATCTTGGAGAGCTCTTTGCCAATGCAGTTCTTCATGATGCTCCAGAGGTTAAGGCTGTAGTTGGGTTTGTCAGGGATGCGGCTCCGTCTCCTTTTCCTCGGCAGGAGATCTTTGCAGGACTCATTGTAGCTGCTTTGATTTGAGCTTTCAAATACCTGAAAAGCAAGAGGAGCACAGGTCTAAGCAGCACTCACCCAGCACGGCCAGGGACCCAGGTGGAATCCTAGAGCCATTTCATCTCACTGGACATCCCACCCACTCTGCCCAACTCACGCTGTCCTCCAGGTTCCAGTCCTCAGGGTGGCCCTCGCTGGCCCCGCTCAGGTTACTGCCCGAACGCCTGCAGGGACAAAGTGCCACCTGGTGAAGGTGGGAACAGCAGTGCAGTACAGCCACTACCGCTCGGTTGCTGTCCCAGTGCCAAGCACAACACCCAACAGGCAGCATGGTGTCCCATGCTATTCCCCATGAGTTTCACCAGACCCTAAGGCTGCAGCTCGTACCTGTGGTGCTTGGGGTCTGCTGTTACAGTGATAAAAGCTGGTGCATCCTCCATGGCATCAAAATACTCCGTCTCTTCATCTTCATCACTGGCTTCTCCTTTGGCAGACTGCACGCTCCCTACTGGCACCAAAGGGGTTGAGATGCTCAGCTGTTACCAGACCCATTCCAAACCCACCGAATCTCATTGCCACCAATGTCTCCTGCTCTGTCCTTTCCCATTGCTAGGAAGCCAAAAGCCTGAGCCACGTGCACACCACAGACACCAAACACGAGGGGACTTCTGAGATCCGGCACTGCCCTCTGAGCACAGCATCATCGCAGGTCTCAGCTTCAGTGCTCTGCCACACAGCCTCTATTCCAGCAGCCAGGATGGCACAGAGCTGACCACCTCTGAAATATCCATTCCCACACCTCCTGCAGCTATTTGATATTAAACCACAACCTTACGAGGTGGGCAACTTCCCACATCGCAGAGCTGTGGGTGGTGGTACTGCTCCAGCAACGGGAATGGTGCGAGCATCTGTGTGTCCTGCAGGGCTGTGTGCAGCACCAGGAGGGAATGTCCAGCTCCATCCCCATCCCTGCTGCACCCCATGCTGCTCAGCCACCTGCAGGCAGGGCACAGCCACCTCCTTGTCCCTGTGTCCCTCTGAAGGAGCAAGGATGCCCGCTGTGACAGGCTCGGGCTGCTGCTGTGCCTGCCCCTATACCAGGCACAACCCGCCAGCAGCTCACTGCTCCCTTAAGCCCATACATTCTTTTAAAATAAGACCAGCTCTACATGCAGCTTTTGGCCACCAGGCTGTAACAAATGCCTCCTGCAGGGAAGGAGATTTGGCACTGCTATCCAAAGCCATTTGATTTTACTGTCCAATAAATAACTTTCGCAAGCAACAAATGAGTCCCAATTGGGACATGAGCCACACTGCAGCTGTGAACTCAGCAGCATTTGGGGATTCCTGGGTTTCCTCCAAACACCATTGCCTGAGATGTGCCCTGTTAGCAGGGATAAGATTTGAAACAGCACAAGCAAGCCATGGTCCGGGGTTGCAGCACTGCCCATGCCTCCCTCCTCCCCATCCCACCCACTGGGCTCACCCTTGGCGGTGCCGGCGCTGCCTGTGCTGCCCGGTGCCCCACGGCAGGCTCTCTCCAAGCTGTTGTGCTGCTTGGCTAGCTGCTCGATGGTCTCCTCCAGCCGGATCCGCTGCTCCCTCTCATACTGCAGTGCCCGATGCCATTTTCGGCTGTGAGTTTCTGCTAAGTCCAGGAAATCACGGCAAGCCTGCAGGGGAGGAAGGGAGAAATCAGCTGAGAGAACTGTCAGCCCGAAGCTTTGCAGGATTCCCACATCCCTGAGGCTAGGAAAAACATCCCCAAAGTTGGGGAGCCCCGACTGAGCTCGTACAGCTCATTCACCCCCATCCTGGAGAAGTCAGGCAGGACAGCAGGTGACAGCCCCAGAGCCCTCCTGTCCCCACCACGTGCCCTTTTCCAAGGAATGGGAGCCACCAGACACAGGGACGTGGACAGATACACCGAGCACGAGAGCCCATGGGATGCTGTGTGCATCCCAGTACCGTGCCTCCCCCGTGCACAGGGCGTGCAATGGGACACTGCCGTGCACACGGAGTGCACTGGGGCGTCTCCATGTGCAGGATGTGCAATGGGACATTTCCACGCACAGGATGTCCGCTCAGCACAGGGACGCTGCCAGGAGCTGCATGTCCTGTGTCTGAACCTTCCGAGCTCTATTTGTAGGTTATTTTTTATATCAGGCTGGGGCAGTGAGCCTCCTCAGCACAGCTGCTTCCCACGTGATCAGCCCCAGGTTAAGCACAGGGGCAGGGCTGCTCCTTCTCTTCCCTCCCCTAAATCTCTGCGACTCAGTACACATTAAACTTGCACTGAGAAGCAGGGAGATGGCACCTGAATGCTGAGTTATTTCCCAAGCATACAACATCAGGGTTTTGGCTTTTGTAACGTGAATGGATTCTAAAAGGGTTTATCCAAGAAAAGCTCTGACTCATCAGGCTCTTTCAAACCTTTGGCCAGCAGCAAGATTTGAGTCTCATCCAGGGGAAGAAGCTTTTTTGCTTAACACCACCAGAAACGACACAGCGTAATGCTGCAGGCAAGCAGCACAGAGCAGCAGCAGCTTTCATGTTTTCCATTCCCATTTCTGACTTTAGGAAGCACTGCTGTGACTACAGCGATCTGCACCAACCCGAGCTCCAACATTTCCCCATGCAGGTCCCCATTCCCTTGTTACACCACACCAGGCACCCCGTGCCCTAATGCCCCGAATGCCTTCACACCCAGCTGCTGGCTGGAGCCTTCCCAGGAAAATCTCTTGTCCCTCTACGAGCTTTCCTCCCAGCACCCATTCAAACTAAGCCACGTCGAGCTGGCAGGCTCGCCTCTCCTATTACGCTGATGCATTGCAATAAGAGGATGAAAGCAGAAGGGTAAGTAATCTGATAGCAGCATGACCTTCCCCACGCAGCAAAGCTTATTACCTGCCCTGAAGGTCCCCGTCCCGACCCCAATTTAGTGCTGCTGGCTGGCACCAGCATGGGCAGTGCCAGCTGTCCCAGCTCCAAGGGCTTTGAAACGATGACCTGCTGTGGCAGAGCACTGATTTTAAGGTGGCGACGGGAAATGGAATGTTTGGGGTGTGACAGGAAATGACAGGAACAGGAGACGGGCCCTCCTGAGCTGAAGTGGCTGAAGGAGAAATCCCAGGACCTCTGCACGGCCTTGGCGTGCCAAAGAAAAGCACCTCGGCTCCTCGTGGCCCTTTATAACAGGTTGGGCTGTCCTCACGTTCACTGATGATAAGGGGACGTGCCGGTGCCATTCCAGGGCAGCTCTCTGTGAACCAGCAGCACACCCATCTGATCTCTCCCCAGGACAAAGAAGCACACACACACAGCGCCGTGTTCTGATGGTCTCTGGGGCTGCAGCCCTCCTCAGCTGTCAGATGCAATCATTAAAGCCCTGCTTGCTGCTGCCTTCCATCAAAGGATGTGGCACGGCTTCTTTCACGCAGTTAAAGCTGCAAAAACCCAAACAGCTGCACCTTCCCCTTCCACATCTTCCTCTTCCAGCCGGCAGGGTGCCGTCTCCAAGCCCTTGGGCACACTGTGGTGGCACGCTGCTGCTCAGCATAGGGACATGAAGGTCCTTGCTGCTCTGGGACAGCACCATCCCTGGATGGCATCCATCCTGGTGCTTTCTGCAGGGCCGGTGCTGCTGCAGAGCCACAGCTGCCGCGCGCTTTGCAAACGACTCCAGGAAAGAGCCCATCTCTGAGCACAAAAATTCTCTGAAGCGCAGCCAACGGGAAGCAGCACCAGAGCCAGGAGGAGCTGTCCTCACCCTGCAGACAGCACTGAGCAACCACAGCGGCACAGACAGGTCCCAGCCCCAAGGGTTCATCTCCCAGAGCTGGGAGAAGAGCTGGGGCTGCAGCTCAGCCCGCCCTTCCTCGCAGGCAAGACGCCATCACAGCAGTGCCATGCTGCCCTATCCACACCAGCAGTGCCCAAGACTCCATCCATGCTCCAGCCATCCCAAAACAACGCTCAGAGCAATGCTGTACAGCCCCAACGTGGGACGTGTCCCATTCCCAGCCTACCTCAAAGTGGCAGTGGCAGTGCTGGCGGGCAGCCTGCAGCATCCATGTCGCTATCCATGCACTGCTGCCTCCCGTGCTGGTTGGTGGCTCTCACCTCATCCCCAGCAGTGACAAAGCTCTGTGGAGCTGTCACTGTGCAAGGATGTGGCCGAGTGGTGGCCCTGTCACTGATGCCCCCTCAGGTCAATCCTGGTGTGGGTCACCACCCATTCATTTCACTCCAAAGGTGCAGACAACCACAGCCGTGGCGCCTTTGTAGGAGCAACGCAGAGAAATCCAGCTTATAAAATCCTTACGGGGTGGCAGCTAAATTTAACCTGAGCTGGACTGCATGCAAGACAGAGCTATAAATCCACACGGTGCAGGGAGAACGGCCGTCCTCAGGGCCATCCTTGGGGAGGTCAGTGAGTGAAAGGCCCCCCAGCAAGGCAGGGGTACACAGCAAAGCCGTCCTATAGGTAACAGAGCCATCCACATCACGCCCCATAGAGTGGGAAACTGCTTTGGGTCCTTCAGATCAGAGGGGACCCAGGCATCCAGCCTGGGTTTGGATGAGGCAGCTGGAAAATAGGGAAAAAGGAAATGGGAGGAGGAAGGGGGCAGGCAAGGAGGCTGAGTCACCTCTGAGCAGCCCAGAGGTTCAATGTCAGCCAGCCCTTCTGGCATGTCACCAGTGAGTACAGATGGCAGCGAGCCCTGCAGTGCAGGCACAAGGTCCTGGGGAGCCCACCAGCACCTGTAGGCAGGTGGCAGAGGGCTGCAGAGCTCTTCTCTCCAAGATTATGCATCAGGTTCCAACCAAGTGCTGGGCAACAGGGCTGCAAATGCCATCAGAATACAGTGGCACAAGGTGGCTTTGTGGCACAGCAACCCCAAAGCTCCTGCAGATCCCAGTACAGGGAGACACAGGGTGTCACAGAGACCCTCCTGGGACAGACAGACCTAGCAGCATTCACACTCTCATTGCAACATCAGATTGCACAGCTTGCTGCAGACTAATGAGAACGTCATTAACATCCCACAGCTTACTGATGTGGCTGACAGCAATGACCCGACGTCTGCTTAAAGACCGATGAGGTGACAGTGTCACACACCTCGAGGGCAGCGATGAGCCACGCAGAACACACAGATGAAGTGAATCAGCACGGATGCACCCAGGTGAACCATCACGTCGGGATCTGCACCAGCAACCATACAGCCTGACGAGGGATGCCAAGGGACCGTGCTTAAAGCTGCACAGGGTCCTGCATGAACAGCCCCACGGGGCTGCTCCATCACCCAGCGTGGGAGCAGGGAACAGCCAGATGCACCCCATCATCTCCTTTTCAAAGGAGCATTATGCAGCAAGGGCTGCTTCTTCATTCATCATGAGAAAGAACATCCTGCTGCTCTGCACGCTCCTGGTGCTGCGTAGATAAGTGCTCCCTTCCTTCCTGGACTCGTCAAAAGGCAGGGACACAGCTGTGCTGCTGCTTAGCAGAAAATATCCCAAGGGAAGGGCCATTTCTGATCCTCTTTTAGCTCAGAACACATTAACACCACGTCAGTGCTCCGGTCACACAGCACAACACAAAATGTAGCAGTTTGCACTGAGAGCAGCGAGATGCACATGGAATTTGAACCAGGAGAGGGTTTATTTTTCTCTTCATCCCCAGTGGAGACAGAAAGCAAAAGTGGGGAAACGCAAGGAGCGCAGGATGGAGCTGGTCTCAACCCCACATCAGCTCACACACAGCTGGATGGCAGGGATGGTGAGCACAGCACCCACAGCCAGGGCACATGGAGCAGCAACGTAGGGGAGCATCCAAAGCTGCACAGATGGCTGAAACGCCAGCAAATCCCTGCAGAGCCCTCGGGGTGACCCCAGCTGCTCAGCAGCATCCTGAAAGGAGGACACGGGTTCGCCAAGAGCCACTGCTGCCCAGCACAGGGCTGAGAGAAGGGAGCTGTGAAGCGCAGGGCTCAGCTCAGAGCACCACCAAAAATAGCAGTGCCCAGGCACGGGGAAGCTCATTAATGCCTTAACGCGGAGACATGGATCAGAGCTGCCCCAGCCCACACCTCATACACAGCACGGAGAACACAACGCTCTTCCTAGGTGTTCCCTACGGGGTGGCACACAGCAGGGCCCTGCCAGCACCCAGCCCTATTGCTGCACCCAAACCTTGCTGTGGGGACTTGTTAAAGCAGCCCAAATGAGGGCAGGCTGCAGGGAGCCTGTCCCACACTCACAGAAGCTTTACCCAGATGCCAGGTTGCCCCACAGCAACCCCAGCCCCGCTCCCAGCAGCTGGGACCATGTAATCCAGCCCTTACAGGGGATTAGAGTGGGGACAGCAGCAAATCCCCCTGCGTGGCTGTGTTAACGAGGCTCCTATAATCCCCCCAGCCCAACAGCCACACTCAGTAGGATGAGGAGCCAGCTCACCAGTGATGCTGGGACGTGTGGCAACTCCTGCTCCTTTGGAGCCCCAGAGCAACACGCTGCTCCCTAGCACTGTCCCAGCTCTGCCAAGGGATCTGGGCACAGATCTCCAGTTCCAGGTTTGCCCTGCCATCCCAGCAACACGAATGCCTTTATAGGTAACTGGAGAGCCAGGCTGCAGAGCCAGCATGCCGCTACTCCAGCCCTTGCCTTTGGTGAAATGGTGTAGGGGAAGGAATGGGATTCGTGTCCAGGCTTTTAGCAGTGCAGATCACCCCAGACCCTCGGCCACAGCCTCCTTGCCTGCCTGCCAGGGATTAGGGCTGGGTTGGAGATTTAATCCCAAAGCTGTGGGTTTTCTGGGTCGGTGACATGGTTTCCTACGCGCTGATCAGAGCACGTGAGGTGCAGCACAGATAACTAACACAGGCCATGCCAGTATGGGCGCTCCGAGAGCAAAATCAGCACGTGTGTGATGGGGTGCAGGGCTCCTCCAGCCCTATGGGTGTGCTGGGAGAGCCTGCATACTGGTAGGGAGCAGAAGGGAGGTGAGATCCACGCTCCTGCTGTGTCTGCAGCAGGTTTAGGGGACCCTTGTCAGTTTTAAGCAGTCCCGCAATCCAACACAGACACAGGAGAGGGTTAAGCTGTCCCTGCAGCCATTCACAACAGTGAGTGTGGTGCCACTGGGAGCACGTGCTGCAAATCAGTCTGCTTTTAACAGCGAGGCCATTTTAGGAGCACAGATTAATCACAGCACCGTCCCGAAGGGACAGAGGATGCTCAGCACTGCATTAAAACACATCAAATTTGGGCAGGACTGGAGCAGCCCATTCCCAGCCCTAGGGAACCACATCCTTCAGCATGTCACAGAGATACCAAGGCTGTGCCCACCATCCTCCCAGCGGGCTGTGGGATGCACTCAGACAATGTCTGCAGGCTCCAGCAGGGCTGACAGTGCTCAAGGCAACTCTGTTGCTGTGATTAAGAGAAATCCCCATAGGGAAAGCAGTCTGGCCTCTCATAGGGACAGTCCTTTGGGTCCTGGTGAGCGCGCAAACCTCATCCCCAAACACACCTCCATGAAATCTCAGCATCTCCAGCCCCACAGCACACCCTCACCCTTCTTGCAGAGCCTTCCTCTGCCTTTTCTCCTCCCGAGGCCGAGCTGCTCCCGGAGCTCAGGGCAGAACCCACCCTGCTGCTCCCTACGCTCACACCACAATGAAATGCAGAAACTACCAAAAAAAAAAAATCAAAGAGGAAAAATGAAGACAGTGACAGTTACACTCAGCACATGTCTCAGCCGCCTCTGCTTCGTTGTAGCAAAATCCACTGCCATTAAAACCCTATTTCCAGCAACACCCACAGCATGCTGAGCTCTTCCTGCCGCCCCAGCTAGCTCCCTCGCCACGTCCATGGGGCTGCTGCCTGCTGCCCAGCTCCAAGACGGAGCTTTTTGCACTCAGCCCACGCCGCTCTTCGTCTCCGCTCCTCTTATTAAGAGGATAATAATCCCCTTAATTAGTTTCTCCTTATTTTTACGCACCTCCCACTCCTCCCCCGTGGCAGATCGCTTGGCTGCGGCTCCTCTCGGATGCTCCTCAAAGTCCCAGCGCCGTCGGGCTCGGCTGTGCCACGTGTCTCTCCCGGTGCGTTATTACGCAAGGTTGCAAAAATCAGGACAGGAGCAGAGCAAACGGGTGGCTGGCAGAGGGCTGAGAGCACATTCTGGGGGCTGCCCTGCTGCGCATCCAATCCTTTCGTGTCTGTACTTCACCCCTCGTGCGGGGACGGCAGGGTGAGGAAGGGGAGGACGAAGATCCCACCAGCAGAAGGGGGGCTGCAGGGAGCCCCCAGTGGCACGCACAGCACGTTTGCAGCACAGAGGTCACCTTAACAGGCAGCTGCTGGATTTCCATATGTATTTCCTTATTTCTACTTGCCTGCTGCTGCTCCCGGAGGATGGGGACATTTACATAATCCCATCGTATGGATGGAAACAGGACAGGGGGATGCAGCACCACTTGTCACATGGGTCCCAAACTGGGGAGGGACCCCACAGAGCTCCGGCCCATCAGAAGCTTACGGAGTGATGGCAGGATATCCGTGAGACAGAGTGCTCCCCTCTGCTGCCAGGAGATGGCTGGGTGCCATGGACTTGTCTGTAGGAACGTCCAACATTTCCTTACAGGTTTCGGTGGCTCTGCACTCACGCAGCCACCTTAAGAGAGGCTGCCAGCGGGGCTGCAGCAGGGCACAGAGGGCATGGCTCTGTGCTAACATGGCAAACCCAGGTGCAGAAATGCTCCTGGGGCTGCTACAAGACCCTCTAAACCCTCCACGGGGAGCCCCAGAGCACCCCCAGGCAGCTCAGCCACAAGCTGATGTACACTGCTCAAAAAGCTCTGGTATCCAGAGCCTCTCATACTCTGTTGTGGATTCACCACGCTGAGTTCCTCCCATGTTTTCCTCACTGTTTCAGTGCTATTTCACACTGTCCAGATTGCCAAGCCCTGACTCAAGCCTTCATCATGCCACAACCACCACCTCCTCCTCCTCCTCAGCACAGACACAGAAGGTACTGCCCTGCTCACCCTTCCCAAAACACCTCTCCTGGCTGCTGCTGACACATCCCAATGGCAAACCCAGGCACACTGTGCCAACCCTGCTCCCAAAACTTTACCCAACTCCACACGGCTGCACAGGCACCCCCAAACACAGAGCACTGCCACAGGAAAGCCTCTCCCCAGCAAACACCCTCCAGCACCAGCACACAGCTGTTTGGAGGGGCATTCCTCCACGTACACGTAAGGTGGCACACGACCTCTGTTTTGCTCAGGGCTGGGACAAGCTAAGCTCCCTTTACAATTCCCTGAGCTCTACCTTCATGCATTATTCTATGACTGTCAGGCTTCAATTACTTATTTTTTTTCCTCCACCTTTAAATATTTTATTTCATTTTGTTCTCTCCCCTTCCCTGTTTCACTGGGAAAGGCAGCTCCACACCCCAGAAGTAGCTGTACAAAAGCCCATTGTGAAGCACAGGGCAGGGAGCAAAGAGGAGCTCCACCAAAGCAGGGTTAAACCCCCACGGTGCAAAATGTGGGTGGCTTCACCAACATCAGTGAAGGCGAAAGCAACCAGGGGATGGGGTTCAGAACCCACAGCAGGCTCTGAATTGCTGGACTGGCCTGAAAGCCACCCCCAGGAATGGTCCAAAAAGCCCTCTGCACCCCGACCTCTGGATGTACCCTGCTGCCCAACCAGATTTGGAGCAGCTTGCCCAGCACACACGCACGCTGTAAGGACTCAGCAGAGCCCCATCCCAGCCACTCCGACGGTTGTGACCATGCTCACCACAGCCCTGAGCTGGGGCACGGGGAGGAGATGGGGCTGTGTGAGAGGGAAAGGTAATAGAAGAAAAGGAGAAGATGCCTCTCCCTCTGCCTCCATGCAAACGCGGCGACACTTACGTTGATCATAGCATTGGAGGTGATGCGGAAGAGCGTGGCTCGCTCATTCACTGCCTTGATCTTCTCGCCACTTTCAGCAGGCAGTTTCAGGTTCTCCAGCTCGCTGAGCGAGCGCTGCAGGGCTGCCCCGTGCTTGGCAATCAGGTCATTGCAAGTGCTCAGGTCCTCCAGCTTACTCGAGAGGGTTTTCAGCGTGCCGTGCAGCTCACTCTTGTCTGACTGCGAGGCGGGCTCCTCATCACCCGAGTCATCTGCAAAGGGAGGGATGGAGAAGAAAAAAAAAACAGTTTCCATGGTTACCCCCGGACTGTACCAGCGGGCAGGGGGACCTCCTGCCTCCTCCAGCACAGGCTACAGGCTGGGATGTGCCAGGGCAGAGGGAAGGGGCACCGAGCCCAGCCCTGACTTTCTGCTCACCCATCTCACTGGCATCCTTCTGCATGAGGATGCAGAGCATGGTGTGAGGAACAATTTGGGATGGCATCCAGGGGGGTCCGGAGGGCTCCTTCTGCTGCCACTGGGATGCGGCACAGGGCTGCTCAGCACGAGTGACAGAGTGACCCAGGGTGAGCATTAGGGAAAGGCTCTGTACCAGAAGGCAGCAGGTATGGAACAGGCTCTCCAGGCAGTGGGCACAGCCCTGAGCTCAGGGAGCACTGGGATACCATTCCCAGCCATAGGGGTTGGGTTTGGGGCACCCAGCCCCACAACTGAGCCTTGCTCTGCCAGGTCTGCTCTGTGCCAAGGAAAGGATAGTCTAAGAAACAGCATCTACCCCAAACCCTCCCCCTGCTTGAGAGGGCAGAAAACCAGTCAGAATCTCTGATACAACAGGAATGGTTACAGCTGCAACTCCAGAACACTTGGGTGATGAAAGACAGAAATCCAACCCAAAACAGAGCTGTGCATTCCTACAGAACACCTGGGCAGGGGGAGGTGAGGTTCCCAGGCTTAGTGTTGGTACTGTACATAGCAGGGCCAGCACAGGGGGTGCCCCACCTCCTATGCACCCAGGCACATGCTGGGTGTTCCTCCAAGGCCATTCAAGAAGGGTGGATTGAGACAAGGAGGCAGAGCCCACAGAAGGGCTTCTCTTACACAGCTCAAGGATAAGAAAGCAGAACAAAACTCTGGCAGAAGCCAGCAGCAATGAACCACAGAACCCTCAGATGGCTTGGGTTGGAAGAAACTTTACTGACCATCTGGTTCCAACCCCTGCCATGAACAACAGTCCTGCTGCTCCAAGCACACAAGGATGGGGTCGGGGTAGGATGGAGGTGATGGGCAGGGGGAGAGGAGAGAGAAGACGAGGCTTGCAGGATGCATCCCAGAGGGTGCACCAGGTTTGTGCTGCTGGTGTCTTGAACGTGCCAACTTCAACAGATCTAGAGGGAAAACTTCAGCAATCAGTAAAGTAACCAGAACCTCCCAAAGATCAGCATTCTGTTTCAAGTGTTTGCAGCACTTCTGCAGTACCTGTCACCCTGGGGCACACAAGGCACATTGGTAACCTCTCTCTCTCTCTCCATTTGGTGACTGAGAGTGACTGCAGCCACCCTTCAACAGCCAAACAATGCCCTGTATTCCCACCACAAGCACAATCCAATGGCCCCAGTCTGGTTTCCATCACAGACACCGTGCAGGCAGTTACACCAAAGCCACCATTCCCTCTGTGTGACTGCAGGGGAAGAATCAAATTGGGCATTTTTCTGTGTGTAGCCATGAGTGATGCTTCTCAAAGACAGTCTTCCCTTATTTGCAGCTGCAAAAATAAACAGTGCTTTAGGAGCAGCGAGCAGCAGGAAGGATCTCTCTGCCTGCCCCAGGCAGTGTTTAACCCCAAATCCCCCTCTCCCGTTTCATGCTGCCATGCAGAATTATATAAACACCCAGGTGTTTCACTTTACTCACAGAACAGCAAAAATTGGCTGTAATGAACTGAAATCAAAGCACAGAAGGAAGGACACCCGAAGTTGTGGTTACAACCAAATCAGAGCGAGCTGAAGGAGAAACATTTGTGCAAAGCCCCCAGAGCAGCTCCCACCCTTCCCAACAACCCACAGCTCCCAGGATGGGCTCCCAGCCCCCCACCATAACTACTGGGACATCCCCATGTGATTGATGGGGCACCCAAGATCTCCTCAACCATCCCTGCTCTCCCTCCTGACGGCAAGGGGCGCTATCTGTGCCTCCCCAGCTCTGGGTAGCTTTAAGGACATAACACCATCAGAAGGTGTCCATAGGGAGGCCGTGAGATGAGGAGGGGTCAGAGCACGAGGTGTGTGAGGAGAGGCTGAGGGCCCTCAGTTTGTTCAGCCCGGAGTCTTCCATTCTCTGTTTCCCACTTTGTTTTGACTTGCAAACAAACTTAAAGGAAATCTGTTTTGATTTTTATTTGTAGGGCACTGGTATGAACCAGTTGCTATAGGAACAGTGGGCCTCGCTGCAAGCCCGGAGGATTATTTTTGGAGCTGTGATGCTATTTAATCTATGTAAAATGGATCAGCAGCCAGTGGCCATAAGCCTCCTCGGGCTGCTTCCCAAACCCACAGCACACACCAGCCTTCAGAGCCTGAGGCAGCAGCTCACCAGGAGCTCAGCAAGGCAGATGCTCCCATTACAGCCTCATTTTCTGCCTCTTGAGCTTCCCTCAGCTAAACCCCGCTCGCAGCCTTTTCCCCCCATGCTTGTGGAGAGCCGTGGGCTGGAGGAGGTGGCACTTCCCTGCACACAGCCCACAAGGACACCGGTGACACCAGAGGTGGCAGGTGAGCAGCTGGGGGCTGTGCCACTACAGCAACCCCACATGCTGCCGCTCAGGTGCATTTTGGTGCTTCTGTGGATGCACGGAGCTGAGAGAGATGTTTAAGATGGACTATAAGAGGAGGCCATGGGATTGATGAGCTTTTATCCTAAAATTCCCCAAATG
>JAPSGF010000147.1:671783-689845 GCA_035772895.1 Perdix hodgsoniae
GGAAATAACCATTCATTACCAGACAGCTGGCTGCTCACACTGCACATCACACCACCCGAAAAGAAAAAACAAAGTGTTCTGATAAAAACAGGAACTTTATCATCCTACAGCTCCGAACAGGAGCACACTGCAGACTGACCTGAGCAGCAGGGCCAGCTCCAGGCTGTGCTGACACCCGCTTGTCCTCGGCAAGCACTGCTAACTGTGGGTGCCAGGGGCACCGTGCTCCTATCCACACCTGCAAAACCGCCCAGGCTGCTCCTGAGCTGATATCTTTAACCATCTCCCCCAGTGAAATCCCCTTTTAGAATCACAGAATTGCAGCAGGGTTGGAAGGGACCCTAAAGCCCACCCAGTGGTACCAGTCACTTACTGCCCAGGGTCTCATCCAGCCTGGAAGCTCCACGCCTGCCCCTACCAGCCCACGTGTGCCATCCAGCGAGGATCAAGGTCCAACCAGGGGTTTCCTTTCTGCAGATTCACCAAAGAAGACACGATGGCAATGACACAAAATGACTCCCTAACCCACTGCTGGCATGCAACACAACCTCCACCATGGAATTCAAATCGATAACGCTGAGATCATCCCTTGGGGGTATTCTTGAATCAGCGAGTGGAAGGGAGATCAACAAATCCATAGCTGAGGAAGCACTTAAAAGAAAAAACCTAAATCCAAAGCTCAAGCCGTGGGTATCAGCCAGAGTCACAGACTCCTCACATGGTGTAGAACCCCGACGCACCCAGACTCCACACCACTCCAATTTCCACCTTTCCATTGGGCCCACTGAGAAGAAGGCACCAGGATAAGGAAGCCCGTGTGCTTCACTGAACCACGTTTTCTCTGTTTTATGGCTGAGCTCAGAATCCACAGCCGACACACAGACTGATACAGCACCGCAGGGAGGATGCGCACAGCCCAAGGCTCCAGAGCTACCTCTGATCTGCTGATGAATATTTAGACACATGAATGCAAGCGTCATAAATAATTAAACGTCATTTGCTCCTGTACAGCAGATGAACAAAGCATATAAAAAAAAACAACCTACAAACTTGGTTATTTGTGTTTGGGCACTCATGACCAGATGGCACCATGAGAGCGCAGCGAATGGCACCGGGCTGTGCATGAGCAGCATCCTTAGGCTGCAACGAGCCATGACAGATGCAGAAGTAGCACAAATGGCAATGTCAGGCCACGCTGGAGGAAGAAACCTCACAGCCATAGAAGAGCAAAACCACCAGTGACTTGAGCACACGGGGCTCACCTGCAGCCAGCTCCTGTCTCGCCATCTCCTTCCCTTGGCACAAAGGGACTTCCTTTAGGGACAGTGCTCAGTAGGCATGGTGGGATGAGCTGACAGTCAGACTATCAGACTAGAGGATCTTAGACCCAACCTTAATGACTCCATGACTCCTTCAGAGCAAGAGCTGAGGCAGGGAGCAGCATGCGGACAAAGGGGCTGCACATCCCTGCTCTGCAGTGCCCAGCCCTTGGCCTTGGTGTCAGCCACCATAGAGCTACCAAAAACCACTTCAGCTGTTGGATATCTCTTAAGTGCATCACCAAGCATCCATTTTTAACAATGCTTAAACATCTCCCAGCCTCAGGTCCCATTCTGGTTCAGCAGCATGGAGCTGACAACATGCTGGGCTCTACTCCCTGCCCCAGCAGCAAAGCTGAGGACACACTGATGGCACAGCCAGGCTTGGAGCAGCCATCCTCTGCAGAGTAATGCCACGCTTGGTGCAACCAAGGATGAACTTGGCATGGGATTTCTTATTTTCTTTCTTTAAAAGAATGAAAAAGCAAATGAACGAAACAGCTTGAAGTCTGTGTTTCTGCCCAGTGGGTAATGCGTGTCCTGCACTGCCCTGCAGTTGTGTTGTGCAGTTGCAAGTTCAGCTCAGCCATCTGCATGAGCAAAGATACTGGAGAAAGCACTCCTGAGAATGCAAGGCTAATGCGTGCCCTTATGCACATGTAAGTCTGCCTGGGCTCAGCTTACCCCTGTGTAAGAGGATCGGGGTGGGTACAAGTTACTCAGCTCCTTATGATTCCATGCAGGTCACAGAGTGCCAGTGGAGACAGAGGGATGCAAACAGCCTTTCCAACACCCTACATGCAGACAAGGTGAAGCCCTGGAGCACACACCCCCCCCACACTAACCTCATCAGCCAGAATGGGTGCCAGGACAAACTGCTCAAGGGTTTCAACTGGAAGAAAAAGCTTTATTATTATATTTGTAGAGAACAAGCAACAGAAAGCGAGGACGAATCCCCAGAAACAGGCAGAATTTCACCCAAAAAGGAGAATGCACAGCAAACCCGCATGGGATGAGGATGCACAGCATGGGTGCTGCATGGGGACTGCTGGATGCTGGTGTTTACAAACAGAGCCAACCACTGCTCCCAGGGCTTCCCTAATTACTGCTAATCTCCCACACGTGAGGTCAGACGAATGCCTGCACAAAGTGTGCATTTTTAGGTGACTACATTTTCATTAATTAAAAGCTGTACTTTAACAGCACCACTCAACATCTCTTAATTCACATAAGGAACAGCAAGGCTGCAAGCACTGATCCCCACTTTGTGGGCACATTTTCCCCACTTTATGTTTCTGCTAAATACCGTCAGGAGGCTAAAATGCTGTATGTTGAAGGATGCTGTGACACTGCTCCACTGCCCTCCTTCCTTCTCCCCTCCGATTTCTGGGCTGAAAGCTTTCCCCAGCACTGGAGCAGGCAATTAGCAGGGCACTGAATTCCTCAGGGAGTCAAAGAGAGAGTCATTAATGGGCAAACAACCCCAACAACTTAATCATTAATGGACACACAACCCTACCAACTCATTTCCTACAAATGGAATGATAATCTCATCAGTCCATTCATGACAAAGTAGCTCATCAGAGCCAGGGCTTGGTGAGACATTCAAACGAAGTTAAAGCACTGCTGGGTAGGAGCATCTCTGCCACACGTGGGCTTCCTGCCACCTCCACATCCCTTCCTGCAGCAGTGAGGTCACACTCCAAAAGCTTACAAAGGAGTAAAGTCGATTTTGAAGGGCATAGAAAAGTCTGGAGTAACTGCAGGCTGACCTCAAAGAGGGAAACATTGCTCTTTAGGACTGTTTCTATCAACTCACAATGCAGCTCTAACCATGGGACTGGTGGTGGCAAAGCTGCAGCATCGCTGGGGTCGCCAGGAACTCCAGAGCTGCCAAGGAGGAGCAGGAGTGCTCCGCACAGAGGAATTTCACACCCTGAGATTTCACAAAGCTCCTGCGAATTCCAAACCTGTCCAGGAGAATTTCAGTGCTTAAGGAGAGAGAGAAACTCATGGAGGCAGCAAGATGTGAGCATGGGGAGAGACAGGAGTCCACGCAGTGATGCATGGAGGTCTGCAGAGAAATGCAGCTTTGCTCCCTCCCTTCAAAAAGGGAAAAACAGAATAAAACCACCCAACCCACTCCCCACGTATCCTACAGATCAGACAGAGAAAATATTTCCCAGAGCTTTCCCCTGCTCTTGTCAGAATGCAGTAACTCATGGAAGACAGCATGGTCCCACAGCTGATGTGCTGCAAACTCAGTGCAAACCCCACTTCCCACCTCCCTGTCTCCTAACACCCCACTTCTTTACACCCCAGGACCTGTTTCTCAAAGGTTTGCAGTCCCAAAGTCAGGGACAGCACTGGGGCTGCTCTGCCCATTGCTGCCTTTGGTGACAGCGTCCCACCATCACTTCCTTCCCGGGGTGAGGAGAAATGCAGCGTGTTTCAAATCCAGACTTGATCCAGGGCAGTCAGGGATCCTCATTCAGCACTTGGATGCTCCTCAGGGATTGGCCACCCCTGCAATGAGCCCACACAGCTTACCAAATCAACATGCATCCCTCCCTCTGATGGCTGGATTGGTACTCTGCTGGACGAGACAAACTCAGCATTAATCTCCCTGTAGGTGACAAGCACAGCAATGATGAAGAACTCCACAGGAGCACAAAGCAGGACCTGTAGCAGCTCCTTGATGTTTGCCCACATGCTGCACTCCGCACAGCAGCCACCACCACTGACTTACAGGAAAGGCATTCCCTAGGATTGCTCCTCCATCCCATGTCCTGCCCAAGTGACCCCAGTGCAGCATCTCCTTCTCCAGAAGGGCTGTGCTGGCCACGGGTGCAGCCTTGTCAGTTAAAAAAAAAAAAAAAAGCAAAAAATAAATCAATTTGAGGGCAAACAGGGCTTCTATTTGCAGATCTGTGTGGCTGGAGCTCAGAGTTCATCTCCATTCCTTCCAATTCTATAACTGCACTTTTGCTCTCTAATTACACCATCAGCCTGGCAAGATGGTCACTTTCTCCCTATATACTCTCCTTTGCATTAAGCATTAGCTAATAAGCACACGCTGCCAGCAGTGCTTCTGAGCAGCTCCAAGGAGCACAGCACCTCCTCCCTGGCACCCGTGAGCCCTTGGTCATCCACTCTGGTTAAACTAAGGGAGGATTTCCACGTTGGTCACACGCAGAGGGCTGGAAGGGGTTAATGTCACGGCTCTTCTGTCTGATCCAGCTGGAGGAAATGCTCCACAGATGTGCAAATCCAAATAGCCCTGTCTGCAGTTGCTAAGGTTAGCATCAACAGGCAGAGGAAACATTAAGGGGCAGCATGAAACCCCCTCCTCATGCATTTGCTGCACGTCCCAGCCGACCTGTGCTGTGAGCCCCACCAGCAGCATGCAGGCAGCTCCCAGGATTTACTTCCATCAGGAGATAAGCATCCACGTTCTCATCCCTTACTAACAACAGGTGTCCTCTGCTGTTATCACAGAGCAGGGTCACCCACTGCTCCAACATGACCTGGCTGGGACATTCCTGCTGCAACCTGCCATAAAGAGCGCTGGGATCCCAAACTAAGTGCCAGCCACAAGGCTGGGCTGGTCTCTTGTTACAGCCATCAGCACCTCCGATGGTGCCTTTTTTGGTGAGATAAACAGATGTCATGCCTTTATTTTCGTCGAAAACAGCAATTATAACATAATTAAGTGAAAAGCAGGGCATCCTCGGGAAATATTTTCACTTGGGGAAACAAGCACTGTGTCCTCCAAGCAAACTGTGCTTACCAGGGACTCCCTTGCTGCACAGTGAACGGATTTGAAAGCCACTGTTTTCCCAGCTTGGGGCTTCAGCTCACATCTCACACTCCTTGCTGAAGCCAACCTGCATAAACCACGTGTGTGCTGCTGTGACCTCACGGCATCCAGCTGCAAAAACCAAAGGGGAGGGGACAATCTGGATTTGATTACAAAGCTATTTGTCATCATCTGCCCGAAGCATGCTGTAAACCTGCAACGGCTCAAATTTTGATTTAACCTATCTGTATCACTTTTTTCCTTTGGGGAAGGAAATTACACCTAAAGAAGATAATTTCTGGTGGGCTGCTGCCTGGGAGCAGGGTGGCCACCTCTGTGCCACGGGGAGCAGCCCAAGTAGAGGCCGATTCCTATGCAGTAATGATTTCCCATCGTATGTTCACAAAAATAAAGTGGTCCTGGTGTTTGCCACAGAGGAGCAGCAAGTTTAACCACCTGTGGGTGTAAGGACACATCTGACTTACAGCAGCAGGAATGGAAAGTCCCCGTGACTCCCTGCAGTCCAATCAGTGATCCCAGCTCCTATTTCAGGAGGAAGCAGAGGGTTCTCCAGGGTGCCCAGTTGTCTCCTGGCCCTAAAGGAAGCCCTGGGTCATCACAACAGGCTTCAACTCCTACATCTGCCACAGCATCACCTCACCAAGAGCTAGGCAATGAATCCCACACCAAAGACAGCAGCAACACGGGTCCTAACGATTTCTGTAGGACCGGTGCCTCTCCCATCCTTGAACCTATTGCAGCACCCCAGGAAAGCACCGAGTGGATGCGAGCCCCTCCAGCACAAGGCTGGCAGTGGGATGCATCCTAGCACCAACCCCAGCAGGGTTCTGGGGAACCCACTGCCCTCCTGGTGGGAAATGCCTGGAATAACCCCAGCAGCAACAAGGGATGGCAAGCACAGCTGAGCAGGAAAATGCTTCCCAGAGGACAGCCGGGCATCTCGTGCTTCCCTGGGCACTGCCACACACGCTCTCGTGATGTCTTAACGAGAAAGTACTTTTTCCTAGAACAAAAACCTGCCCGATTTGCTGAGATCAAACACCAGATCTGAACAGAGGATGGAGGAACTCATTCACCATGATGAACAGATCGATTCTTTGATGCTAGAAACGCACAACGCCCCCCTCCCAGCAGCAGATCAGCGCGGCGCTGGGTGCAGCACCCTGTCGTTCCAACACCTGATAAAGCCAGAAGGCAGAACACGGCCAAGGCACGGCACACCACCCCAGCAGCCGCCTCCAGGCACGACGCCAACCCCAACCCAGCTCTCGTGCAGCCCCCCCCCCCCCCCCCCCCCCCCCACCCGCCACCGCCCCCCCCCACCCCCCCCCCCCCCCCCCCCCCCCCCCATGCACATCCCTCCCCACCCAGCACTGACCCTTGGGGAACTTATTGAGGCAGGCGGAGTTGCAGAAGGAGCGGACGGATCCTGCCTCCCAGCAGCCCCTGCCCTTCATGCCCACCGCGGGGCCGCGCTGGCGGAGGCTGAGAGCTGCATGGCTGTTGGCTTTAGGATGGAGGAGAATAAAAAAATACAAAGGCAAAGAGAATGTCCTTATTCAGCAGATGTCCTTACGGAGCTGGCAGCCCCGTGTCTCGCTCCATGCTGATAGCAGGGCACTACGGCACTGGGCTCGGCAGCCCCACAGCCCGGCATGCACCACTGCTTGCTCCAGCATGCAGCAGCCCTTAATTAACTCCATCTGTGCTGGGAAGAGGTGTGCTCCCTCCACAAAGGTGGAAACGTGCAGCCCCAGGTGAATGAAGGACAGGATTCGGCACAGTCATCTCAAAAACGGTGAGCAATGGGCTAGAAGGGATGCAGCCTGAGCCCCGATGGGATGCTAAATCCAAAGGGATGCAGTTTGGTGAAGCTGATGCTGTTTGGTAGCCGGTCCCTTTAAATGCTGCTAGAGGTTATTTTTAGGACTCTCACTGAAAATATACATCAGAATTCCTTCATTTTTGGTAAGAAACTTCATTACACATTTCACTCACGCAGCTCCGTTTCGCTGCAGCCAACAGTTCCCAAGCAGAACCTCTGCCATGTGCGCACACACACTGACTGCTGCTGCTTCCCCCCTCCAGCACTGGAGGATGGGGTTTCCCAGCCCTTCAGATTGTATCAGTCCCAGGGAACAAGGCAAAATGAAGACACGTCGATGTGAGCATTCACATTGGCACAGGGACCAGCACTGTGCCCTGAGTGCCTTCCTTCAGCTCCTGTTAATGCCAACGTCCGGATAGCAACAGAGCACAGGTTGTATTCCATCTTCTGTATATACATATCAAAAGAGATGGCCAGATTATGACAGCAATCTGGGTGTAAACAGGGCGAATTCTGGAAAAATGCTTGTGCAATGAAGACCTACCTCTGCTCTGGGTAAGAACCAACCTTTTTCAAGAGGAAAAACCACAAGTGCTGTGTGTAGGAAGGGAAGCCCAGGTGGGATTTGGCACATGCACCCCTGGCTCCTGCAGTGACCTCAGCACAGCTCGGTTACACTGCTGCTGCAGAAATCTGCAAGGGAGGATCACAGACACACAAAGATGCTCTCCATAAGCCTGGCATCGCTGAAGCTTTGCAACCAGCTCAGATCCCTTCTGCCAGCTGCCAAGGGCCTCCTGCATGCATAGAAGTCAAAGCTGCGGAGCGGCTCACCTCAGTGCATAAAGAATCAGTCTGAAGTTCCCTGACAAAATACTGATTTATCCCTGAATTCAATTCATTTTGTCCATGAACAAGTAACCGAGCAGAAGTCCCAGCCTGTGGTTCAGCAAGATGCACGTGGGAAATGCTTCATGTCACAGAATCATAGAATGAATCAGAGAACCGGCTGGGGTGGGATGGGTCCTTAAGGATCACAGAGCCATAGAATGGTTGGGTCGGAAGGGTCTTTACAGCCCCCCAAGGCCAGCCGTGGGCTGGCTGCCCAAGACATGCACTGTGCCCAGGCAGGGCCATTCCCCAGCCCAAGGACTTTGTGCTGCACTCCACCAGGGCTGCCTCTGCCCTCTGCAGACTCCACAGAGAACTGGTTGCCTTCCTCCTACGTAAAAACCCGTGGTGTGTTTGAATTACACCTTTGTGATACCTTCCCTTTTCATTCCAAAATACCCCAAAATAATTATTTTCTCTTTTCAGACCCTTTGCTCTCACCTTTCAGAAATGTCACCTTACTGCTTCTCTCCCTACTGTTCCTTCCAGGATGAGTCACTCACGCTGTGCCTGTGCTACCAGAAAACTCTCCAAGCCTTCCAAATGTTGCTTATTCTTAAAAGCAGCTGAAAGCAACGAGGCCCTCACCTCTGCACCTCGTGCTGGGGTGACCTGATCCCCCACAGCCACACCAACAGAACAGAGCTGCAAGGATGGAGCCACAGAACCTCCACAGCCCCCACACAGGAGGCAGCAGGGCTGCAGCAAGGGGCTGCTGTGGGCATTCAGGTTGGACATTTAGGAACAATTTCTTCTCCAAAAGAGAAGTGATGCATTGGCAGAGGTTACCCAGGGAGCGGGTCACCATCCCTGGAGGTGTTCCAGAACTGGAGGTGAGGGCAGTGAGCATAATGGGGTGGGTGGGCTGAGAGGGGAATGAAACCATCAGCAGTGCCCCCAAACCTGTAATTTTTATGCAAATAATCGTTTGCACTGCCATGTGTGGGCCAAGTGAAAAGCAGAACAAGAAAACACAGGTGAGACACAGCTCTGAATGGAGGAGCAAACTGCCAGCGCTCCCAGCTCCTGAATCTCAGCATCAGGAAACAAAACTGCGTTTTTTGCATTTCTAGTATTTGTTTTCACGCAGGCGCCTCCTTAAAATGGGGCGAGCTTTGCCAAAGGAGCTCTGGTCCCTCTGCCCATGGCAGTTCCCTCTATTCACTTAACTCAGGAAGCTTCTTATCTTCAAAGCTGCTAACGCCTTTCCTACGACAAAGAACCACAGATCAGGTGCCCCAAACACAAAAAACACACCAACTTCGAGCTGTAAATCCAGATTTGATACCCACTCAAATGCAAACCCAGCAAGACAGTGCTGCCTTTCCTCTGCTCCAGGGATGTGTTGTGCCTCTGCTGTCCCATGGCACTGCTCACATTCCTCATGACCACTGCCAACACCCAGACCAGACTGGCCCAAAATGCTCTTGTGTGCCAGTGCAGCCCCATCCAAAAACCAGGGCAAGAAGCAATGACAAAAGCAATAACACAGAACTCCACCCGGAACTCCAAAACTTCATCTGGCATTTTCTACCTGGTCTGGAAGTCAATGCAGTGAGGAATGCACAGCTTTAGTTGCTTCATTTGGGAATTCCAAGCCCATGGAGGGGTTTGCAAGCAGAGCCCTGCCAAGCAGGATGCTGGAGTCACCAAAAATGAAAACAAAAGAAAGTGAAGAAGCTGAAATGTAAGCAACAGCTGCCTGCAGCCTGCCCAAACAGAGCTGCCTCTGCATGCTTTGTCCCTCAGCCCCATGGCAATGGGCTCCTGGCCCTCCCAGGGCACTCAGCCCCACTGCAGACACCAAAGCCATGGAGCTCACACAGAACAGAGCAGGAGCCAACAATCCCACTAACACTGACTGCTCTCACCACTCAACATGACTCCGGTTGGCAGCAGTCAGAAGTTCTTCAGCTCTAACAGCACCCAGAGCTTTCTGTTCTCCCCATTCTGAAGCCTCCAGTGCCAACACAACATACCCACCTATCTGGGCAATTTAGGATCCAGAAGACCTGAAGGGTAACCAAGGCTCAGATAGGAGCCCAGAGCTACAGTTCAATTCCACAGGTACTTTTTTCCCCAGTATTATTCACAACAGGAAACACATTAAACTGGGATGCTAAAAACAGAACTGGACCACTTGCTAGGATGCCATTAGGAAATGGAAGGGGGGGGGGGGGAAATCATATTAAATGAAACTGTTTCAACACCCCCTGTGCGTCCTCTGAGAGTGCAGTGCTGCATCGTCACCCGCAGCAGCAGGGTGGGCAGCTCCAGGTCCTGCCAGCAGCACAGCCTCAAGCAGCAGGCTTTGCAGGTAATGCTGAGCCCCAGCAGCGAGGTGATGGGGAGGCAGGCTCATTTCCTAGTGCGCAGCTTCACCACCAGAGGGAGATCCTCTCCCTGCAGAGAACAGCACAGAGCTGGCACTACTCAAACACATACTTACAGGCTGAAGCTACCAACTCCTGCAGCAGCAGGCTGGTTTTGGTGCTGGAAGGAAGAGTTGAGGACATGGGTTTGCAGAGAGAATGTGCCAGGAGAGGGCAACCTACCACCATCTCATGGTTCCAGCACAGCATCTGCATCCTCAGCCTCAAGCTGGGAGCTAATTCTCTGTTTTGCAGATGGGGAACGGAAGCTGATGTGCTTGGGTGCACCAAAAGCAAGGCAGGAGGCCCCCGTGCAGCCATTCACTCTTCACTGACTCATTTCTAATTAGCAAGAATTACTCTTATTTTCAGACCTAAAAATTGATTTTCCTCCAACAGCATTTTTCTGTGCCAGGAAAAAAAAAACAAAAAAAACACTTGATGATAACCCAGAAATACACAGAGCTGGAAATGCTTCCCCTTTGGCACGTGCCAGGTATCCCCACCACGTTGTTCAGGTCACTTCCAGGTAACACTTGCTCAGTTTGAGCTTTGCCCAGCTGCTACATGCTGGGATATGTCAGCGTGGGGCCTTAACAGGTGGCAGCAAGGACACAAGTGAGGATGTGAGCAATGTCCCCACTGCAGCTGGCTTGTTCCTGATCAGACAGACAGCCACCAGCCACAGCATCCCCTCTGGAAAATAAGGGAAGGATGCAAGCTCTGACAAGGATGTGATGCTCCTTGCTGTGAGCACACAATTACCAGGTGTTTGCTTTGCTTCCTGTCAGACACAGCCTCTGCCAGCTGTAAGCAGGCACACAGTCTGTGCTCAGCACATGCCAAATGCAAGCATACGTGGCTATGGGTGTGTGAATGTGGGCCAGGGACACCAACCAGCAGGTCTGGAAGTACAGAGCAGGCTCAAACTGGAGCAGAGCTGAGCACTACACAGCAGTCCAGCACTTTGGCTATCAGTGCAGCATCACCTTCTTCCCAGTTCTGCTGTAAGTGAGCAAAGTGACAGATCAAGCTAATATTAGCAGGTACAGCAAAGCAATGAAACAGCTCATCCCTCCCACTGCTGCCACCCACACCGCAGCAGAGCTTTGCAGCCGGTGGGGAACACACTGCAGCAGCCGCAGTGACAGCCCAGCCTGAGTCCAGGAGATGAGGCACAGCACAGAGGAGTGCAAGGATGGCTATGCAAGGCCAATTCACCTTGGCTACAACCTGCACTGGGCTCAGAGCTGCTCTCAGACTCCAGCAAGCAGGGCTCTGATTGCCAACAGAAACTCATACGCTTTGCTCTTGGCTCCCCAGAGTTTCTGAGCTTGAGAGTGGGAGAGCATCAGCCAAGTCAGAGCATCCAAACCTGCAGGGGTGAAGGGCACAGCTGATAAGGCAAGAAGCTATCTGGAGGTTATGCCAAGATCAGACAAAGATGGGAGGAATCTGGAATGCACGAAGGCACATCTGTCCCTGCTCTGTCTGCAGCAGCTCCAGCTCCAGACCTGTTTGGGGGCTGTGCTGAGCTGCTGTGACCTCAGTGCACCGAACCACCATTGGGAAGTCCCCTCTCAATAGACAGAGCCCAGCACTAATGCACTGACGTTACTGCTTCAACTCTTTACACAGGCAAAGAACAAGTAGGAGCCATTTCTCAGCCACGGAAATGACCCCTCCTTTAATTACAAAATTACCAACTCACAGCACTTGCAGCATTTTGCCCATCTTTCCTTTCTCATTGGTTGCTGCAGTTGCACAGGAAACTCCTCCAGCTCCAGCACAGAACCACAGGGATGAGGATGCAGCAGCAGAGGTGCCCTACATAGAGCTGCTGAGCTCCTGCAGCAGTGCCAACCTCCAGCCCTACCTACAAACAGATTTCTGGGCTGCTTTGGTACAGGGGTTTCTCACAGATTATATATATAGAATAATGCATTATGACATAATGAATGCATGGGCAACACCAGGGGAAGGGTCAGCACCAAATCAAGGAGGTAAGTGCATTGCTTGGCTAATTCTCCTGAGATGCAAACAGAGCGTAACAAAACAAGTTCAACACAAGTTACCCCAAAAGGGGGATTTCCTGGGTTGTGAAATACACAAAAATCCTAAACAATTCCTCCAAGCTTCCTGATGTTGCTGCTCCCTGCTGCTTAGAACTCTGCATCAGGCAGCTCCAATGTGAGCAGAAACCACTGCCCAAGAGGGAAGCGCTGCAGGCTGAGCAGCTCTGGCTGCACAGCCACTTAGAGACACTTCAACAGCTGATTCCATAGAGGGCTTGCCCTGCTCTCTCCCCAGAGGTCATGTCTGAGCAGTGAAGGCAAACGGTCAGGGAGCAAAGAGGGCACAAACCCAAAGAGAGCACAGAGGACAGGAGAAGCACACAGACCTGCTGCAGACAGCCCCAGCAGCAGCCTGGCACCACTACACACCGTGGCCAGCAGGAAGCTTCGTGCTGCAATGCCAGCATCCTTCCAGCGCAACCCACACCCAACCCTGACACCAGGTACTGATAACAAGAGTAATTATTTCAGGCTTAATGTTAGGAAACATCTCAGAAAGAGAAGCAACACATCGGCAAAGCTGCCAAGGAGGTGGTGGGGTCAGTGTCCCTGGAGGTGTTCAGTGAACATGGAAATGTGGCACTGAGGGACGTGGACAATGGAAGTACTGGTGGGATGAGCTTAGTGGTCTTTGCCATCCTTAATGGTTCCATAATTATATCAAGCCTAACAGAGCCTTTATCTCACAGGGGATAAATGTGCCGAAGGAAGCTCAACACTGAGTCCCACGGCTCGGATAGTGACACTGCAACTCACACATGATGACTTCCAGCAGCAGACCAGCACCGCCAGTGGGATCAGTCCTTTATGGGCACTGCCAGGGAGACACACAGAGACAGCAGGGCCATCCCACAGCCTGAAGAACACGTGGGAAACCTCGGGGGCCAAGCACCACTGTGAGGTCCTTACAGAAACCCCACTTGCCCACTTGGAAAGCAAAACACTCCCGAGCTCAAACCAATGAGGGACAATTAAGAGTGGGAAAGCTGAGAGCAGAGCCCCCCAAAAAAGGGAGACAGCGATCCCAAAGCAGCACCATGGAGGAACAGGGATAGAGAAACCCCAACAAGGAGGGTAGGAAAAGGAAGAGGTTTGGTGCAGAGAGCCGATGGGAGCCGGCAGCCAAACAGTGAGCTGGGAGCACAAGGCCAACAAGGAGTGTGATTGTCCCAGTGGCTGCAGTCAGAGCAGCAGAGCGGGTGTTGGCTGCTGGGGGGCGAGGGAGGGCCCCCACAAAGGGGCAATTCACAGCCAGCCAGGGTGGCTGCAGATGTGTTGCAGCTTCACATTCTCAAGACAAAACGTTTGCTGCAAACAAACTCCTTGGTTTGAAAAGGGGGAAGGGGCAGAAAAACAACAAAACAGCTAAAAGATATGCAGTAACAGAACTGAAGTTATCAGTTCTGCAATTAGAGGGACTGCTCAGCACCCCAAAGGCACTGCAGATGAGCAGGCAGGCTGCAGCACATCTGCCCACTGGAAGCCCAGGGGTGAGACAGCAGTTCTGCACTGCTCTGAGCCCCCAGCCTCCTCCCACCTGCAGACGAGCCTCTGTGAGGCTGCTGCCATCATGCCCTGTTTGCTAAGAAAACAGCTGGTTAAGCCAGCAGAATCACAGAACTGCTTAGCTTGGAAGGGAACTTAAAGGAGTATGGGGCAGCAGAGTGCCCCCAAAAGCTTCAGGCTGCTGAGAGCCTGGGTGCAAGCGGGCAGAAATCCAAGGGGTGACGCAATATGGGAAACAGAGTGCTGGAATTATCCAGGGGCTTACATTAATGCAGACAGAGGGTGATTACAGAAAGCTGTGATTTTCAGGGCCGATGAGCAGGCTCTCATGCAGCACTGTGTTGGCTGTTCCCACGGGGAGGCTGAACCAGGTGTCCCTTAGGTGTCAGGTTTACACGTAGAATGGTGGGGTCTCTTGAGGGCAGAGCACAGGGGGCAATACCCCCCTGGTCCCACTGCCACTTCTCAGCTGATGCTGCCCAGGATGCAGTTGTGTCTGAGTTACAAGGACGCTCTGCTGCCTCATCCTCACCAACACGTTCCACGGATACCACTAGAAATACAAGTTTCAAGTTGGATGAACAGAGGGGCTGGATGTGAGGCACTCTCCCAAGCCAGCCCCTTCTGCCCTAACATTACATTATGCATCCATGTTAATGGCATTAAGTGGGACGCTGTCATGGAGAAGAAATGTGTGGCAGGAGCTCAGCTCTGTGCTGGCTTTCTGCCCCCCAGCACCCAGTGCTACCTGCAGCAGAGAGACAAGGGCAGCAAGCTCCTGTGTCACATCTGTGAGCACTGCTCATGTCCCAGCTCATGCCTCGTTACCAAAATAGTCTCAGCCCTGCACTGGATACAGAGGAAATCAAATCCCCCTCAATTATGCAGCAGAGGAAGCAGCAACGTCTCCTATCCAACACTCACTTTGGATATAGGGTTCTCTATCCCTTAAAAATAGAAACAACAAACAGTTCTGTGAAAATGGCATCTCTTCTCTACGCACAGCTCCAGCTAGCTACAGTCCCATTAAAATTGCTCTTGCATGCGTTTAGTTCAAGAAAACCACTGGGGGAACAGACAGCTTTCACCTGCCCCAGTGCCATCCCCAGCAGCTGGTGTCTGCCAGCCCCCTGTGCCCACTGAGCAGCTCAAACTGCAGCCCTGGCCCAGCAGCAGCACGCAGCCAGGAGCCCTGCAGCTCCCCAGGCACAGCACAAAACCCACAGCTCCAATTCCTTCAGGAGAGAGGGAGTGCAGAATCCCAGCTCACGCTCAGGTTTTATTTCCAGAAGTAACTCAAGCATGGCTCATCTTTAAAGAGTTTCACAAAAAGAGGTCAAGTTCTTTTTCTTTTTTTCTTTTTAATTAATTAACATCACACGACTACACTGCTTCTTTTGGAATGCAAGGAAAGGACTTGGAAGGATCTCAGCGTGCCAGCAGTGACACCACCAGCCCTGCTCTGACCCTTCGAGAAGTTCTCTGGAACCACTATAAATGCCCACGCTGAGCATTTGCCTTCCAAGGCCACGTCAGATGGGGACCTGGGCTGTCAAAGTCCATCCCCAACCCACCCCCATCACACCCACTGTTCATATCTCAGTGACACCAGTGACACATCTTTATGTTCCTTGAACACCTTCGGGGACAGCCTTCCACGGGCAGCCTGTGTCAATACCACTGTGCCACTCTTTTGGAGATTTTCCTTAACATCTAACCTGAACCTTCTCAGCACAACTTACCTCTCGTCTAGACAAGCCAGATGGAGCAGGCCTTTGTCCCTTACAGCAGTTCTGCTGCTGGCTGATAGAAGAGTCCAGCGTGAGCTGGGTCAGCTCCACGGTGAGACAGCGAGCAGCACCACCTGAAGTCAGCGCTGCCACTGCGCTGCTCCTCCCTTGAGACCATGGCCTGAGTCAGCTAAGTCAGAAAATCAGTACATCCAGAGCCCCAAGACAGCAAGGCTCCGTGTCTGTTACTGCTGTGGATAGCCAAACCAAAATAACTGTGTGCAACTCCACGGGCAACAGCACCGACATCCCCCGAAAGCCTCAGACCGTAGCTCTGCGTTGCACAACCAGCACACGCAGCCCAACAGCCAGAGATGAGATGAACACCGAGGCACACGCCAACCTCCTCCGGATGCAAGATCCTGATTCAAACCCACCTCGGCCCCACAAGCAACCTGCACACCCAGTGAGCTCAGTGCAGCCACGGCAGGACCCCAGAGATGCCCACATCTCCTCCACCAGCCATACTCCCACCAAGATTTACATACAGTCCAGAGCTGCAAAAGTCACAGGACAGAGGGTTCAAAATACTTAATTACATAAAGTCTGTAGATACTGGTGCCACAGAACACGGAGTACTTAAATAATTATGGGAAATGAGGAAACGGCTCACGCACTACTCAGCTTCTATATGACCTTGTGGGACAGCTGATTATGCAAAAGTCAGGCCTCATGAGCCCAGGGCTGGGGGCACCCTCCTGCAAGCTGAGTTGTTTATGTTTCTGCATTCTGCTGTTCTCTATAAAACACACTGCCTGCACTGTGCTCTGCAGCCAGCATCCAAAACAGCCATCCCATCAATCCAGGGATGGAAACAGGAATGAGCTGCCTTCCAGAAATGCAGGCAAACCAATTTTCTCTTGACTGTGTGCTTTCATAAGCCAGCAGCATTAGGAAGTGCCTTCCCTGTGCGTGCAGCCTTGGCTCAGAAGCTGCACGTCTCATCAAGCACACCCTGTGCTGTGGTTTTGGTGCAGTGCTTCCACCAGGGAGCAGAGGTTTTTCTTGGTGCACTGACCTTTCCTTGGCAGCCATTCTGAAAGCCTCATGGCCACCTTACCTTCACACAAAGCAGCATTTACAGATGTCTCAAAACAGCCCTCACCACACTACCTCACCGTCTCACCTCCACACTCCTCCTTCCTCAGAAGTTTGACGAAGCTGTTTTCATTATAAGCAGAATGGAACAACAGCAGGTGCTTACTACATCTCTCCTGCATGAGGTCTGACTTCCAGCATTCAAGATGAGAGCAGAGAGGTTTTATTTTAGGGCAGCAGGGGTGGCTGACTGCCTTTTTAATACGCTCACAGTTTCTGCCTTCTGTGAGTTGAAGACACGTATGTTTGTGGAAGAAGACCAAATGTGAATCCCAGAAGAGCTATGAACTTTTGAATATTCCTGAAATATTGTCTGTTAAGCGCTTATCAGATCCATTACACAACAGAGCAGTAAAAATGACACTACGAGGAGGAGCACGCATGGTGGTTTGACAGCTTTACATAACACAGTTGTCCCAAATACACACTAATAAATACCAAAGCACAGCTTAGTCTGTGCAGAGGGGAGAAAGACAGTGTGCACAGACAATTACATCTGTGTACCATTCACCTACAGCAATACCCTAAACTAGGGGTGAGCAGGAGAGGCACTGCTCTAGGATTTCACTGTGAACCAGTGCCCCCAGGGTTGCTGCTCCCTGCAGGGCTTGGTACCTCCTGCAATGTCCCCCACTCACACTGACCAGCCAGGGCCCCAGGAGAAAGGCACATGCATCCTTCCTTCCACAAGAAGCATCATAAATTCATTTTTACTGGCTCTCTACGATGTACAGCCACTACCAGGGCTTTAAAGATCGGTGTAAGGCCACATAACCAAATCGAAAGACGTGTGCTGCATGCAACACTGCTTCAAACCCTTTGTGCCTCAACGGGAAACGGTCAACAACTTCTAATTGCAGAAGAAATGGTATCTGGTAGGGTTTCTGCATGACATGGCAAGCACAGAAGAGCTGGTTTACAGGGAGCTTTTCCAAAGGATCCAGCTGTGTGCCTGCATGTTGAGCTATGCCCTACCTGACTGGTTGTTCCTCATGCGGATGGCTTTCGCCTTGGCCAGCTCCAGTGCCGTGACCCAGCGCTGCCTCTCCACTTCTGAGCTGGCCTTCAGGTGGTAAGTCCTGCCCCCGTTGGACAGCACGATGTTGCACGAGTCCTCGGTGTCGATGTGAGCTGTGGACAGGTTGATGGTCCCACGGCACGTGTGGGCCATCTCCGCCTGCGTCCTGCAAGGGAACAGAGCACAGGGAAGGGTAAGGGATGAAAAGTAACGGCCCCAAGTTGTGTCAGGGAGGTTCAGGTTAGATGTCAGCAAAAAGATTTCTTCTCCGAAAGTGGTGATGCGTTGGGCACAGGATGCCCAGAGAGCTGGTGGGGTCACTGGCCCTGGAGGTGTTCAAGGAAC
>JAPSGF010000147.1:689855-710937 GCA_035772895.1 Perdix hodgsoniae
CACCTTTACAGCCAGAAGGACTGCTGCATACTTCAGAGGGCTTACTCAGCTGAGCACAAACAGCAGGAGGCTTTCCTGGGGCTGAGCTCACCAACAGTCTGCACTCTTTTACCCCAGCCCAGCAAAGCAAGGAGAAGCAGGTATGCTGCTACCATCGCACACAAGTGGCAAAACTCCTGGTTAGGATCCTTATTCAGGGATCAGGCTTCTCATTCACACACCCCACCCCCCCCCCAGCAGGCACAGCCCATGCCTGCCTTCAGCAGCACCTCCAGGCTGGATGGGATGGAGCTGAGATGTGGGCCCACGAGAACCCGAATGAGGTTCAACAAGGCCAAGTGTGAGGTGCTGCACCTGAGTCAGGGCAACCCCAGCTATGCATACAGACTGGAAGAACTCCCTGACAGCATCCCTTGCTGTCATGCACACTGCTGGATGTGTCAAAGACTCTTGGGCACGAAGATAAATGCTTAAGTAGACCCAAAACCACTTCCACACCCACTGCAGCATTTATAGCTGCCTAAAATAGCCCTGCAAGCACTCAGCCCTGGAATCCCATCATCTTTGCACCACCCTGCAGTGCCAGCAATGCCAATCCCAGCATAGGGCAAGGCAAGCTGCTGCCAGCTCCTGCCCAGGGCTGCCTGCTCTCAGCTGGGGCTGCAGACACCACAACCCCATCCCTTAACCCACAGGGCTGAGCCAGACCCTGTCCTCAGGAACAAATCAGAGTGTTTTCTGATTAAAAGATGGGTACAGAACAGCAGGACAAAAGGCTCATGTAGTTCCAGATGGCTCTCATCTGAATCATTCCCAGAGCCCTCTTTCCCAGTTAGACACCTGTTGGAATTGAGATATTTTACAATAATTAGATGGATTCCTCTAACATTTGAGCAGAACACATTACTAGGTGGTTGCTCACTGAATTGCAGGAGGAATAACAGGAATTGATGGGAATTTCTTTCCACAGGAATGGCTCCTTTATTTCCCCCCAGGCCAGTGGCACCGTCCTTCCTCAGGAAGGCCCCAGTTCTGGCACCTTCAACTCCTGAGGACAGTAGCATGGCAGAAATACTCAGGGGTTTCACTTACCAGGAGTTACTAAAGAGCATCACACGGCTGTTGTTGAAGGAAAACCATTGTGGGAGATGGCAAAGCACAACACAAGGCAAGGGCAGTGCTCCTCAAGCATTCCAATGCTTGAGAAGAAGCCAGGCACAACCTTCCCACAAGGGATGGATCATCCTCACCTGATTTCAGGCACCCAGCTGGGCAGATGACTTTGCTGCTCCCTACGTGGCAATGCCACATCTCTTCTACCACTGACCCTCCATGTGCAGAATGCTGCCTCCATCCAGCTTCACGCTCTGTCAAAGTTTCCATTTATTCCTCTCTCCCACACTCACAAGCTCCCTCCATCCGCATCAGCAGCCACCGTTCTCCTGCCCAGCCCCTCTCATCCCCAGGTCACCACTGGCTCCCCCATAGATGAGGTGAAGTGACTGCTGGCCACAACTTCTCAACAAGTTCAGTCCCCATCTCTGAAGTTGAGAGCAGAACAAACCATCAACTGCTGGGCAGCAGAAATGCTCCCAAAGGCGCACGACCCCCGCTCATACCAACAGCACGATGGGCACGAGGCATCCCTACCAGGGCCAGGAGCATCTCCCCTGTTCCCAGATGGTTCAAAGTAGTTTTCCAGCTGCTTCCTCCTCTGCAACCTTCAGCACAGCTGTAATAACAACGCATCACCAAGGCAGGGGTACAAGGAGCTGCATCCCAACCTGGTACACAGACAGTATCGGTAAGAGCCACCCTGCATCACCAACAACAGCATCCCAGGGCTTTCCTCACCTACTCAGCCCTGGCACTGCTTTGCAGGCTCCACTGCAGACAGAAGCCTTGCAGGAAGGAAAACCCCCTGGCACCTCCTAAGTGTGAAGTTCAAACCCGGCGATGCAGTGTGGTAATGTCTGTTTGCAGGAGGGGTGCTCTGGCTCGAAACAAAGCCAAGCACTGATATTCATTGCCAGAGTCATTCACCTCGTGATGCAGCATGTACTGGCATTCTCCCAGGAGGGATTACTTTTCACTTCGAGAAAACAGCTAAAATGATTTTCTCTTACACAGAAAACTAAAGGTCTCCAAGGTGACTTCACTAAATTAAGTCCCATAACTCAGCCCTGCTCTCCCACCCAAGACAAGCAATTGGGTACAGGATTCTGTTCTTCAAGCTATCTCAGCTCTCAGCACCAATCTGCATGGGAAATCAATTGCCATCACTCAGCACCCACACACGAGGCAGGCACCTGACCCAGCTCCCAGCCAACAAGCCATTTCCTCTGTCCGCATGCAGAAAATACGAGGTGCCCTTCAGAAGCACTCGTGTTCAGCTGGATCTGCTTATTCACCGCCAGCAGCTCAGCTATTGCATAACGTGATCCGGGGCAGATTTTGTGATTCTTCACTTTCTGCAATAATCCGAGAGCTGCACATATGGGGAAACACGTGGGCAGGCTGCGAGGGGCCCAAGTGGGGCTCAACACGAGCAGAGGTGGACGCTGCTGGGATCCGCTGCTGCTCAGAACGAAGCTCTCATCGAATCCAGGGATGTAAAATCATAGCTGTGCACGGTGTGCAAGGCGTGTGGCAGACAACCAGAGAAGCTGTTAAGGTTACTTTAACAGCACGGATCTAAATGCACAGAGCTTAACGAGACAACTCTGAGCTTTTGGAGCAGAGAGATCTCCCGTGTAAAACACCTGCAGCCTCATTCTCAGCATCTCTTATCTCACAATGGGGTATAACAGAAAAGAACAGCAAATGGTGATGTAAAGGCCTCCTTGCTACTTCCGGAGGAACACCTGAGCCACATCCAGTGCTCCAAAGTTATGCAAGAGAAAGATGCTCTCACTTTGCCATGACTGAATTTCACTGCTGTGTAATAAGAGCTCAGATTTAGCGACAGAGTAAAGGCCAAAGGAAAAAAAAAAATAATTTTTTCACCCTGTTAGCTCTGCAGCTTCAGTTTGGTGACATCACAGCCTTATACATGACAGCCAAAGGTTTTGCTTCAATGCTGGCAAGATGCTGCTGTGCTCTGTGACTCCAGCTGTGCAGCTCTGCAGGATGTTAACAGGAGGCAGCAAGCAGTGCAAGCACCGGGTCACACTCTGCCCCCAGGTACCCCTTGGCTACAGCAAGCAAGGATGATGGATGCTTGGGGCTAAGCTGCTCCGTGCCGAGGCCATCACTGCTGCCCTCTGAAAATTCAGCCTCTTGAAACCACGCAAGCCACCCTAGTTTGGGAAGGAGCGAGTGCCCACACTGCACGTGCATCCCAAGAAGCTACAGAGAGAGAATATCAAGCAACGCCCTAACTGGAAGGGGCTCCTGCAGCAGTGTGTGTGAGATGCTGCTCTGCTGATTCCTTCCCCTGAGCAGAGCTGAGCACCACCTCATCCCCCCAGCAGCACACACACACCATCCCAGGGACCACAGGGTCAGGGTAAGCTTCTGAACTGCTGTGGCTGCAAATGTATTTCGGTGCAGCTGAGCTCAGTGGGTACAGCACACACAGGGACCTCATTATGTTACAGTCAGCTTCACACTGGAGAGTTGGTTCTTTAAACTGGGTTATCCACAGCAAGACACGGCACAAGCACTGAGCTGAGACTTTTTCCCTGTGCTGAAAGGGTCACTACTGCCTGCTCCCGTGTTCCTGGCACCACTCTATCACTAAGCATCACCACAGACAGATCCAAACAAGTCAAGGTACACCAATGGCAACGACCTCTGCAACACGTTCACCCTGTCCTCCAGGAGATTCCTCCTCTATGAGATCAAATGCACTTACCTGCTGTAAGTCCAAGCAACCCACACACCCAACCCTACATCCCAAATGCTGCAATCCCTTCCCATCGCTCTCACAGCATTCAGGTGATGCCGAGGCAGAGAACAGACTGTCACAGATCAGCATCACCCATCTATTAACTGAAGCCTATCTCTTGGTTCCTCAGCATTTAACCCACTCACCCTCTGGTTCCTCCAGCATGCAGATGTGCTGAGCTCAACTATTTCTCCCATTCGGGACAGAATGCTGCAGAAGAAATGCAGTTAGCACAGCATGGCTGTTGCAGGACAGCCCTGCAGCCACGTGGCCGCCTTCCATCAGCCTGCAGGAGACCTTTTGGCTGGTGGCTGAGGCCACGCTGAGATTAGCAGCTCCGAGATATTGCCCACACCCCATCAGCTTTTGGAAGCAGAAAATGAAAACGATGCAACTCTTCCATAGGGAGGCACAAGACTTGGCACGTACTTGGAAAGAACTTCCCAAGCAGAAGGAATTGAAGGGCAGGGCACTGAGCACGGTTCTGTTAGCAGCCACGGATCGGAGCAGGGCTTACCAAGCTGAGCCTCCGCCAAGCCTCCTGCTGGCACTTTTGGTGCATTTCCTCACAGAAGGAAGTAAATCTGGGTGTGAAAGTCCCAAAGGAGAAGTGTGCATCTCTGTACTGGGTGAAGCAGCGGCCAAGTCATTGCTGGAGTCAGGGGTGCACAGCCAAGCGGGGTGCAGGACTGCTGCTGGTGGCTCCTTGCGACTCGAGAGCAGGGAAAGAATCAAACCAAAGTGCTTTCAAAAAGCATTCAGGCCTTCATTCATAAATCTGAGCAAAGATAACTGTCACCCCTTCTCAAAGTCCTGCCTGGGGATGAAAGGAGGGGAACAAACCCATGGGGAGAGCAAAGGTTCAGACTGAAACTTGCTTCAGAAGATGCCTCGGTGTTTAATTGCCTGACTAAAAAGATACCACTTCCATTATTAACCTGGAGAATACTTTTAGCCCAAGGATTTTTTTTTTTTGAAGCAAGAGAAATGAAAGAACAGCAGAAATCCCACACGTACATCCCAGGGATGCTGCATGGCAGCAGGAAGCTCAGAACACACCGCCACGACCTCCCATTCACACGGCTGCCGTTAGAGATACCAGCGCAGACACCAAACCCCTCGGCATCCTCACCCTCTCTCAGCTCAAGGAAGTAGGATTTTTTTTATATCAACCCAATTCCAAAGCAAAGGGCCCAAAAGAAAGCCTGCCCTTGGCCAGGAGCAGCTTCCCCAGCTCACAGGGCAGGCGACACACACACACACAGCACATCTCACACGAACCACAAGCTCCGCACGACAAACAGCTGAGATCCCTTTCTTTTTTTTTGCCTTCCTCTTTTTCTTTTCACCAAACCCACCACATTTGCAAACAAAACCCAAACAAGCATATGGCAAGGGTTGGACTGAGATTCCTGCAAAAAGACTCCGCGTGCTTTGATTTCTGGGCTGATTAATCCGCAAGTGGCCACAGTGGGGATGGGGACAGATTAGCAACAATCAGGTTGCAGGGGAAAAAAAAACAACCAACAAAACCAGGCTGTTGTCCCAGAGCACCGTTGTGTCACAGCAGCAGGCAGCAGCCAGCTGTGCTGAAGGGCTTGGATCTGCACAGCCTGAAACCTGTCCTCCAAACAGAGGGGTGCAGGGACAGCTCCAGGATTTGGATGCTCAAATTTATTTGCAGCACCCACCGCCGTGCAGAGAAACCCTTTGCAAGGAAAGGACCAAAAGAACACCTGTCTGCTCCTTGTCATTTACAAACAGGAGTTGTCTCTCCTCACGGCACTTTCTTCCCAAGAGGAGAAAAGACACAGGGGGAACATTGGGAGGTGATTTGTCACAGTGACATCCTCAGCCACAGCCTCAGCACAGGATGAGGCACCGCATCCATCACAGATGCTGTACAGAGTCTGGAGGCAGAACCTCAGCAGTGCATTCTGCCTATGTCAGCACTGCCCAGCCCACGAACCTTGGAATGGATGCAGGTCTAATGGATGGGGAGGGCAAGGGAACTTGAGAGCTGCCAAGCTGACGTGTCTCTGAAGACCCAGGCTGCCCCATTCCCCGCAGCACTCAGGGCCAGGCTGGAGGGGAGGGCAACCAGCCTCCCAGCACAGGCTGAGGGGCTGTACAGTCCCTTCCAACCCAAGCATACAGTGATTCCATGTTAAATAAATGCAAAGGACTCCCAGCTCTTTCCAGCACAAAGCTCCTTCAACCCCCCCACCCCCCCTCCCCCATGAGAGGGATGTTCTGCTTCCCCAGGGCTCCCACCCCACACAGAAAGACACTGTAGAAGCAATGTATTCCCACGTGCACTCTTCAGGACTGCCATCTGTAACACACATCACTCTCTGGTAGGCACAGTGCAGACATCCTGCCAAGGAAACCTCAGCAGTGGCCAACATGGAACAAAAAAAAAAACAAAACAACTCAGTGAGCCAATGCTCAGAAAATAAAAGGAGGAGCCAAGTGGCATTTGGGTTACCATGAGCTGCAGCTCCTCCCTCCAAGCCATGCTATCTCCATTTAACCCCTGGTGACACCAGCAGTGGCCACAGGTGATAAGGGTATCACCGTCACCATGGGCTCGCAGGGTGCCACCCCCTTGCTCTGTATGGGGAAGGTGCCCTGTGCTGCTATGACTGAATCTGAGAAGCTCACAGGGCCCTTAAATGTTATGGGTCAGGGGCAACGTGCATAGCAAGGCTCTAATTCATAGTGCTTTAGATCCTCCTCCATCCAAGAAAGGGCTCCGACAACACTCCAGCCATAAATAGGTGCACATTGTGGCTGCTCTCCTTCCCACAAGGTTCTTCCCAGCTAGCAGAATCTCACCTGTACGCCCCAAACTGCATTAGAAATGAGTTTCAGTAACTACAATGCTTAAACACAAGTGGCAAACCCACGCACAGCCCACGCTGTGCAGCCCAGCAGGGCAGGTGATGCAGCTCACAAAGGCCCAGCCTTCAGAGGGCACTGATAAAACCCCCCCCTCACCACTCTTCAAAATGCCAAATCATCCCAGCTGACCGTTTTTCCCTGAGCAGAAAGGCTGAAGATCCCCCCCCACACACAAAGAAAACACAACTAATCAAGATTTATGGGTAGCACTGCCACGAAGTGCACTGTCTCAGTTGAACACTGATGGAAGGTCTGGTCCAGACCCCATCACGTGGGCAGGAGTTAGCTTACAAACGGCGAGACGCGTGAATTACATGTCTGGTGGCTCTGTTTTAAGCAAGAATGAACAAATTACCGTACACAGAGTTAATCTGACAAACGCTCTTATTGCACAAGAACGCTGACATAAATGCAACCCAGCAGACGTGAGCCTCAGGCAGTAATTGTGCTCGTTACTGCCGCAGCCTTTAAGTTTGCTCTGGCCTTTTGGCCCTTAGAAATGGTGTTAAATGATCAGGGTAAAGCCACAGTCATCTCCTGTTTGCATTTTCTCACCGCCACGTCTGAGAGCATAAGAGTGCACAGGGCACAGCACAGCCAGTAGAAGACAGCCATTGTATCCTTATC
Organism: Perdix hodgsoniae; assembly: GCA_035772895.1. Taxonomy (NCBI): domain Eukaryota; kingdom Metazoa; phylum Chordata; class Aves; order Galliformes; family Phasianidae; genus Perdix; species Perdix hodgsoniae. Next base: position 697,276 of record JAPSGF010000147.1, read on the forward strand.
CCACTGATGTGCTTTCATAATGATATTCAGACTGCTAAGGATGCCCCTGGGTTTTCAGATTACAAAGGTTTAGGGGCACGTTTGAGCACAAGTCTCATCCATTCTTGCTCAGACCTAACGTGGACAGAAGAGCTTCTTCCCAAGAATGTTTCTCCTGCTGCGAGCTGCTGCCCTTATGCAAGATGCAGTTGATGTTAATGCTTTCAGCACCAATTTCCCTTTGGAGATGCTGTGAATGAATTACAGCCCGCAACTTCCAACGCTGAAGATCATTTTAAAGTCAGCACTTTTCTTTTTGCCGGCTTTGAAACAGCACTAAAACCACAGCAAGGAACTTCTGTCTGGATGAGCTATTTCTTCTAGGTACGTACCTGATTAGGAGAGGTGAACTGGATGCAGAACCCACATCATTTGGGTAAAAGGCAAAGATCACTGCATTTAGAACCAAACCACACAGCTCCCAGGCTCAGCTCACATCCAGCTCTTTGGGCAGCTGGCACAAAGCTGTTGCCTGAGCAGAAGAAGAGTGCATGAGCTCAAGAACCAAGTTATTTCCATGATCTCCACTACAATCCCTGCAGGATGTTCAGATTTACAGGCTCACCCCTGCATCCTTTGGGACAGGTTCCTGGGAAGCACAGAGGTTAGCAATTCAGTGACCAGCGTTTCTTTTTCTGTAGAACTGATGAAACAGAAAGAAAATGCAAGATCTTAACCCATGGCTGCAGTGTGAGTGCTTGGGGCAGTACAACACAATGTGAGATCTTTCCCATTCCTTACGACACTGCCCAAAACATAAAAAATTGGCAGCTGGCTTTTCAGCCGCTGGAGATGCCAAGAGCTTTTTTAAAGTAGAAATCAGGAGTTAACTACTTACTGGCCCATGATTCAGCCTAGCAGATCCAAGGGATCTGGCAGATCTTGCAGATGCCCAGGTGACCTCGTCCAGCTGATCTGAAGGGCTTTCCCTGCAATACCAAACACCCCAAACATGCCTTTCATTATCAACATCTTGAGATTTCTTCCTCAAGTCCCACCTGCCATCAGCTTCCATCAGCGGCCTCTGCTCAGGGTCAGGCAAGGATGAAACATGGGGGAAAAGGCCCAATGGTTAGAGCAGGGTATTAAGTGATCAGTGACAGAGCACCAAAATAAGGAGCACTGAGTGAGACCCACACTCCCCCTCTGTCTCCGTGCAGGAATACACAGCCACACAGAGCACATACAGGTCACACACCTTCAGAAATTCATCTTGGGAATCAGAGTCGTGCCATACCCTGCGCTGGGATCAGTGCTGATGGCCAGTGGTATCTGCTGCAGGAATCCTGTGGGTACTGAGCACGGTTAGCAGGAACAGAAAAGCTCCCAAGGGGGAAGGCAAAGCCAACCTCCTTCACAAGGAGCTGCCCTCACCTGGAAAAGGGTGAGTCAGAGCTCTGAGCGAATTTCCCCGGAGCAATAAGGTGCTTAGGGGGCTTTATGTGCAATTCTGACAGCTGCCTCGGCACAGCCTGAGACCTACTGCCTGCTCTCAGCTCTCTGCTGGGCGTCACCTGGAGGAGAGCATCGCTGTCCCAGGAGGTGCTCAGAGAACAGTGAGGATGTGGCACTGAGGGATGCAGTCAGTGGGCACGGGGTTGGACTTGAGCATCTTAAAGGTCTTTTCCAACCTTAACAGTTCCATGATTTTAAGTCTGACCTGCTCCTAGGGGATGAGCTCTGGGAGTGGAGATTTGCTCTTCTTAATTAGGACAGTTCCAACTGGCCAAAGGAAGCAATGCACTGCCACACACAGGGGCAATGACCCGCTCAGTCTGTCAGTGCAGGAAAAAAAGCAAGTGGAAACAGGAAAAGCAGAAAGCTATTTGCTATGTGCACTGACTGACACCAGCATATCAATGGAAGCTTCTCCAACATGTTATGAGATTACAGTCACACCTCTGAAAACAGATGCTGGCAAGCAGAGCTCAGCACTGGAAGGAAATCACGTAACTCCAATTCCAGCAAAAAAAAGCCTAGCTAGCACCATGGGTCTTTTGTGCTTGGAAAAGCATCCCACAAAATCTCCAGTTCCTGCAGGAGGTTGAAGCATTCCCCCACTGCATGTGTTGGTGTGGAGGAGTTGGTCCTGCAGGCCCTGGAGGACAGCAGGGGGAAGAACAGCTGGAGTCACGGGGAGGTTTTGTACTGCTGGGAGAGATGCATCTCCAGGGCAAAAGGAAGGCTGTAATGTGCAGCAGGAGGAGGGCTGCTGGAGGAGACCTTTCCACAGCCCCAGAACAGCACACTGAGAAGTACACATCAGTGAGAAAGCAGTAAAACACTCTTTTTTTTCCTCCCCAAGAAAGGGAGCTGGATTACCTGAAGATCAAGGGGAGAAAACCAAGCTGTCAGAACTGCAACGCCTGCACGCAGGAGCAGATTCTTTTTATAGAGATCTGGCACAGCAAAAACAGTCCTCTTGAGGTTTTATTAGAGGTACACAAGGTGCACTTAGCACTGAGCAGCACGACGTGCCCTCACTCATTTCAGTCACACAAGCACACTGAAACCAGACAGCGATTTTAAGCATCTCCGCCAGGCTTTCACTCCTCTGGCTATAAACTCTCCCTTAATACATCACACATTACCACAGCCCCGTTCAATTTGCTCTCTTACAAAGCCAACAAATCCCCACCACGTTTTCTCCCATCAGAAACTAAAGCAAAAACCATTTGAGGCAAAAGACAGCTTTGGAGTGGCTCTCAGCACCTCAGCAGCGGGGTGCTGTGCTTCCCATCCTCCTCCTTCCACCAAAGCCTTGCTGAGCAGCTGCCATCCACCACATCCACCTGCAGCAGCATAAAGCCTGACCAATAAACCCTCACTCAGTGTTTCTCTCCGGGGCATGCAGTGCACTTGAAGGCTGTTCCTGCTGCTGGCAGGGCATAGGCTCACCATAACACCTACATGGGGTGCGACAGCATGAAATCAGTGCAGATTAACCAGCAGCTCCATCAATAAACCCCAACCGTAAGCTAGAAAAAACACCTGATAGTAACAGAATTCACTTGCACGACACAGGGGACGTTGCAGCTGACAGCAGCAAGGAAAGCCCCGCTTTGAGCTCCCAGCTTCGCTGCAGATGTGCCACCACCACCCTGCAGTGTTTGGAGGGCTGTGGAGCTGAACTCGCACAAGCAGATCCAGAAGACCTTTCCTCCTGTTCCCATCAGCAGACACAGCCCACACGCTGATGCGCCTGCTTACAGCTGTTGTGCATTGGGAAATGAGAAGCAAAAGCCTTGTTCCCGTGTCACTCGCTCAAAATGTGACATCACAGCAGTGCTTCACAAGGGATGGCAGGTCACGCATTAACCTGCAGTGCTCCCAAACTGGAGAAGCCCAACATATTCAACACTGCACTGTAAAGGCATCTTAGGGCTGCAGATGTTCTCACCTGTGTGCTCGTGTCTGTGTAGCTGCTGGGACATGGCAGAGTTCCCATCCTTCAGCTCCTGAAGCAAACTCTGCTCCTAAGGGATGTGAGCTCGGCCAGGTCTACAATCCCCATCCATTCCAGCAGAATTCTGTATTTAAACACCCTTTAATGAAACCCACAATACACCAGCAAAGCAGTTTAATCACATCCTAAATGCATGCATTTGTATTGGCTTGTCAACCCCCAAATATCAGACAGGAGCCCTTCTTCTGGTCTGTCTTAGAGAATAAAACTACCAAATTGAAGGGAAAAAAAGCAGAAGAGCTGCAAACAGCGCAGGAACCACTGCTGCTAAGCTTGGGCTGGGGCAGTTTGATGAGCACTGCTGGTTTCTACAAAACTCAACTCTCAGCACTATTAAAAGATCCACTTCAGAGCAGGCACAGAGCACACAGCGCAGTTATATTGCTTGAACCACACTTTAAGCACCAGCATCCTCACTGACGCCCTCCCCCCCCCACCACCAAAGCAGCTTTTCAGACTTACAGTGGACCCTGCTTGTTTCCCAGCTCAATGCACAACAGCAAGGCCCAGCCATTACAACGTACACCTCTATGGGCACTCCTACCCCACATCCCTGTGTCGTGATTTGAGCCTCAGCCACAGAGAGAGCAGAGCAGGAACGACACAAGGATAGAACCGTACGTTAGCAGAGATTAGGCGGCACCTTGGGAAGCCTCAAGTGCAACCTGCTGTATGCAGGAGCAACCAGACTGGGCTGCTCAGCACCCAGTATGCAGAAGCCAGAGTCTGAGCACCACCAGGAATGCACTGCAGGGCCCCAGTGCTTGGCCCCTACCTCCAATGGAAACCCACCTCCTGATGGTGCACTTTCCAGCACAGCAGCCTCTCTGCTCTGTTTGTACCATCCACAGACTTGCTGTGATTGCACCACTGATACAGATACTCCAAAGCAAACACTGGGACTAGTATTGTGTAATCTGGTATCTATAAAAAAAAAAATCACATTACGTGACCAAGCACTTAACACACATCCAGCCACACAGCACTCCCAATCCATCCTTAGCAAGATACAGCTGCTGTGAACACCAAACAGCTTCAGCAGGAGTCCCACGCACAGTCTCAAGACAAAGAAAGGAAAGATACAAGCCAACAATAGGAGCTGAAGAGCGTGCAGTGCACATTCAATTTAAATTACACAAGACTAAGACGATTCTGTCACCTTTTGTACCACTTCCATGAAAGATGTAGCAACGTACCAGCAGCATAAAAATAAAAGACTTCAGGCAAAATGGCTTTTGGTTTGAGAACTGCCTTACCTCCTGCTGCTTTCAGAAATTACATCCCAGGAGAGGCTGGGATGGGAGGCTGCAGCAGTCTCACAGCAACGCTGATCCATAAGCAGCAGGGAAAGGAAAAGCTGCTTGGATAAAGCAGTTGGTTTCACCTGACCACACATAATAAACCTGTAGCACTTTCTGCTCCACAAGATCTGCTGAGTAACACCTAAGTGGTAACACGGGAACAATAAATGGCAAATGCAGAGCTCACAGCATCAGTCAGAGTAAGGACGTGAGTGTACACACCTACACACTTGGAAACTGCAATGCCCGAAGGTATCCATCCTAATAACAAAGGATGGGGCTACTGAAGCACGCAGGCCCTTCACCTGATCACAGTTGGGTCAGGAGGGCCTCCAAAAAGAATTCAATGAAGGAGATAACCTTTGGTTTAACTCCTAACGAGCTAGAGGCTCAGGTGGCACCGCTCACCTGCTGCACATTGCAAGGCAGAAAGATGCTCATTGAAGCACATGCTCCACTCTTGTCCATGATTCACCCAGAGACAAGAGGCATTCCGTCCTGCTGGCACGAGCCCTGCGAGCTGCTCTGAGCCGTGCCCTGCGTGCTTTCCATGCCTCCAACAAGGGCCATCACCCTCCACAATCACAGGAGATCTGAAAAAAAGAGAGGCTGTGAACAGACACACACACAGGGCAGGCATTGGCTACGAGCAGCCCTGCTGCGTCCTGGCACCTGGCTGCCCACTGCCAGCACACAGCACCGTGTGGCTGTGCTGAGGAAAAGGGCCCTTCTCCCTTCATTAACAATGCAGCCATGCTGCTGAGGCATCCACACCAACCCCCAAAGCCAAAGGAAGGAGGTCTTCTGCATGCAGCAGCAATACACAAGCAGTAGGTGTAAAGGACATCATTTTCTGCTCTGCTCCTTATAGAGTGCTGAAAAGAAACCTTTAGCTGCTAATAACAGATTTTAGGCATCGCTGCTCCATGTTAAAGAAGGAAAAGCAAGGCACCGACTCCTACAGCACCGTTTTTATCTTCCCATGCAGTGCAGAAACCACTCCAACCCGCTGTGCATGCCTGCACAGTGCTCTTTATCTAGAAAGACATGGAGAATTAAGACTATTTTTAGGAAACGAAGGCCCTCCTCCACACTCACAGTGGGGACACACATCTATTCAGTCGTGATTTCGGAGCAGGAATATCCTATCTTGAAGAATTAAAAGGAAAGGGAAAAAAAGCAAAGCGCGCTCAGGAAGGTTGACAGAAACACAGCGTGGCCCAAAGGAGCAGGAAGGGAAGGGCTGCTGGATGCACACAGCTGCTGCACCGAGCGTGACAGCTCGCTCCTGACATGCCCACGTAAGCCAGGCTGCACACTTAGGCTGCAGAATTCCCTCACAGCACACGTAAATGCTGAGCAGCACCACGCAACGCTGCGTGACCGGGAGCCGGGAGCCAAGGGGCCGTGCTCTGCTCCCCGCTGCCAGCCCAGCTGTGCCAACAGCCCCGCCGTACCATGCCTTCAGATCGGGATTGTTTGCTAGCTCTGGAGTTGATGTCTGCAGGGCCTGGAGGCTCAGCACACGCAGCTGTGTGAGTCAGCAGCGGCTGACCCAGGAGAAGCACAGCCAGGCTGCAGCCGTGCCCCATCTGCCTGCAGTCGTCAAAGAGAAATGAAGCCATTCATTATTAAACGAGCTTCTCGATCAAAACCAAACACGGGTTGGTATAAAATGTATCAAGGGCCCTGCTAAGCTGACGGAGGAACGATTAAAATAATTGAAGGGCATAATGAAGACTCGATGGGGAATCTAACACCTCCAGCAGCCCCATCTTCCAGCACACTCCAATGCGGGGACTTCCAAGGCACCAGGGCACAACAACTCATGTTTCAGAGCGACTCCAGCTCTGCCATCAGCTGTGGGGCCGAGGGCCCTGCAAGGAGCACAGGGCTCCGATGTCACCATGCACTCAAGTCACCTACAGTTACCAAAGTTACCTAGCTACAGTGCAATGAATATGCAAGCAGGATACGATACGGAAAGGTTCAGCAGTCCGACCTGCTGCAACATGGAAACAGCCCACAGAGGAGGGCAGAGCGGACCTGTGGTGAATTACAGTGCGCTAAATGGAAAGCAACTCAAACCAGGGAGCCCTGAGCAAGCTGCCACTGCCTCCATAGAGGACAGCTGAGGACAAACACCACAATAAAAGCTGGAGCATTGGACATCAGAAGTGGTCAGACTGTAACTACTCTCCCATAGGTACCCATACAGGTGAGCCCATAAGTATTGCCCATACAGTCACCTCCAGGAACTGAAACTGCAGCATGAGTGATGCTGTCTGAAGTCTACCTTGAGACAGCAGTGCAGGCTGCACCTACAGCCCTCAAAACCAGAGTGCGCTGCTCCTCTGGCCACCTCAAAACGCAGAACTTACTGCAGTAAAGCACTTACTTTTGCTGCAACTTCATCCAATAAAGCACATGGGCCATTCTGCTAGATCTAAGAGCTGAGGGACTCCCTGCATGCAGCAGTAATCTGGGAACAGAGGAACCTGGTCCACAAACTGACAGCTTGAGCAGCTTGAGCACTGCTTTGACTTGCATCGTGTCTCTGGTTACAAAGCACCCAAGATGGGATTCCGCAGAAACAGGAAAATGAACAGTGATTAACAACAGAGCACCATATGGATAAAGCAAGCATCCTGTGAAAACAAGATGACTGGGAACAAGCATCACAAAAATGCTGGTTCAGTACAAGTAGCTCAGAGTTACCATGCAGCCACAGAGCTGCCTTGAAAACCTGCACGCTTCCATCACCTGGAGGATGAAAAATGGTCAAGGACATTCAGCTACTTCTGTGCTCGCAGAGATGAGGTGTTATAAAACCACTGTAGGGAAGTATCTCTCCCTTCACTTTATTACGTGAAGATTCAGTATAAGGAAGACATCTCAACACAGAGGGTGGTCCTACACTGACAGAGGGGCCTGCAGAGGCTGTGCAGTCCCATACCTTGGGGATAACTCAGAGCTCAGCAGCAAAAGGTCCTGGATGTCCTCACGGGGTGGGCCCTGCATCACACAGGGGGTCAGGACCAGAGGCATCTTCTGGAAGCCCCCAGTTCTGTGGTTCTCAGTGAGCTCACTGCCCCAGCTCCCAGCTGGAACCAGAAGAGAACCTTCTGGGCTGTACTTAAGAACTTAAAATGCTAAGCAAGAGTTAACTGCTGGATAAACAGAGCTATGCGAAGAAGCCTGTTCTGGGAAGCAGCTTTTCCAGGGAAGCAAGCTGCCACGGCACGGCAGGGCAGGGCAGGCAGGACAGCTAATCTGCTCCAAGCATCAGCTCGTTCCTGCAGGAGCACTGCCCAGCACTGAAAGGGGAGCTGAGGCCACAAGCTGGCCAGGAGCCTTTTGCATCACAGCTATGAGCAAATTAGACACAGCATGAAAAATACCCCCCCCCCCCCCCCCCCCCGTTTGGCACTGCTTTAAGGCACCAAACCTGTAGAGGAGATGGCACGAAACTCGAGCTAGCTGAAATAAGAGCAAGCTTATGGAGAAGACAGCCCACATCCAGAACCTCGGTCACAAGAGCCAATGCTAACCTTTGATGAATTAATACTTACCTAAAGATACTCTCCTTGAAAACCTGTACCTGTTCAAGGTGATTAAGTTCTCCTATATACACACTAATTAGAGATAAATCTGCAAGTGGCCACCTGCCAGTACTGCTTGGAAAGAGAGTTTTGCTCATTAATGAGACAAGTAGCTGTGCCACGCTTGAACACTGCTTCCAAGCACCAGCATCACCTCTGCTGTGGACTTCCACCTTAGCCAGAATACCCCACAACCTAAAAGAGACACTCAATGGCAATTACAACGTAGAAGCAGCCAAGGAGCTACACAGCCTTCCAAATGCCAGTCATTCAGAAGCAATGAGAAAGTCGTGGTTTTCCTGCAGATGAGTCTCCTGGCTGAATAGGACCAGCAAGGCTCCAGGTGCTGCCCTGTAATTAAGTCCCAGGAAGAAGGCTGATGTGCATGCAATTCATGCAGTGTGTTCCCTGCTGTGCCCAGAGGACCAGTCCCACCCTTTCTCAGCTGTATTTTGACTACTCAAGCACAACCCTGCAAAAATACAGCTGCCTTTATCAGAGTCCAACCTCAGCCACCCCATAGAGAGAGCAGAGCCCAGACAGGAGCAGCCTGAGCCTCGTATCCATGCACACAGCATCTGGAAGGGAGGAGGTCAAACACCAGGGACCCCTTCCAGGTCAACAGTTTTGCTGTGCTGCTCCCCATCTCCTCGCCCCCTGCTAAGCTAAGCAGAAAACAGCAGGAAATAGAAATAAGAAAAGCTTCGGTCTGCAGCTAAATCAATACACTCAAGGAAGCCACTCAGGCAACAGGGAACAGTGTTTTGATGGAGCTGACAAGCAGAATGAAGTTTTACGACCTTCCTCAAGCCAGCCCTGAAAACCCAACACCTAAATCATCACGGCAGTGCATCAGCAGAACAACCTTTCAAAATGCAAATGGCACAGGTGCCAAAAGCCACAGAGAGGGCAGCACAGCGTGGTACCTGCAAGGACACAACTTAACCTGGGTGGCCTTTGGTGGCACAACCAGAAAATTCTAGCATGCATCCACATGGCAGGGATGAGCACAAAGACCCAGCAGACAACAGATGCGGCTCACAGCAGCACAGGGCCTCCCCAGAACTCAGCTCCAAACTCAGACTCTTTGTCAGCCAAGCAAACAATCAATTTCCTGACATAAGTGAGGAATGAAACACACTGCTGATACCCGGAGCTCCCTTGCTTCTATCAGGCAGCTAAAAACAGTTCTTGAAGAGAAACAAACGCCCATTTCCCCAGGATTCTGTCACAGCAGCTCTGCCACAAGCAAGCCTAGCTGACACCAGCAGGGTCGGCATGGCTGCCCTCTAACAGAGCTGGCCTCGAAAAGCATCACACATCTCCCTTCCACTTGTTTAAGAGAAACTTCCCCCCGGGCTCCGTGCTTCGCTCCCACACTCCTGACCCGCAGCTGCGTTAACTCAGCTCTCCCTGGGCTCGATGAAGGCTGAGAAGCTCCTGGTGGCAGAGGCAGCCCTCCCAGCAACGCAGCACAAAGCGCCGGTGGCTGCAGGGCTGCAAACCCCTCTACATAACACTGCCAGCTCGCTTCCCTGGCAGCTTTCTGCCATTCCAGCCTAAAACACGTAAAACTGCCTTAAAAATAACCCTAGCCTTACAGATCTCAAGCAACCGCTGGAGAAAGCCACTGGTTTGCTCGTGACAGACCTGGCAGCGATACAAAGACAATATTCTGACGTGCTTACAAGAGCAGCACCGAGATTCCGCAACCGAGCCGAAGGCGCAGCTCCGCGCGGCCGGCTCTGAACGCTGAGCGTGCGGACGCAGGGCGGGCTGCAGGGGGACCGCGGGGCTGCGCACGGGGAGCAGCTCTGAGTTCGGGGTTCAGCCGCAGGCGGGCAGAAGCACCACGTTACGCTTCCAGCCCAAGGCTGACCTCAGGACCCGTGTTGAGTTTCTGCCCGGTTCCATCGGGAGCTGCGACCCGCAACCCGCCTGCAGCGCGGGGTGACCGAGGAGGGCGGAGCGGGGCCGAAGTGGGAATGGGAGCTTTAAACCTCCACGAGACGCCGACCGGCCGTACACCCCAACGGCACCGAGCGGAGCCCGAGCCCGGCGCATCCCAGCCCGAGGAGGCGGGCGCGGTACCTGTAGTAGCTGAGCAGCCCGTTGCTGAGCACGAACCAGCGGCGCTGGTAGCCCTTCAGGTAGTTGGTCCACTTGAAGAGCCAGCCCTTGTAGGTGTCGGAGCCCGGCGCTGCAGGCGCTGCCGCCGCTCCGCCGCCCCGGCTCCCCGCACCCGCCGTCTCGGAGCTCATGGCGCGACGACCGGAGCCCGGCAGCTCGTGGCAAGCCAAGCAAGGGACGGCGCTGAGCAGTGAGACCAGCCCGCGGGTGCTGCCGCTGCACAGCGCGGCCGCTTTCCCCATAGAACCCGCGGCGCGGCCCCGCCGCCCCGACGCGCTGCGCTGCGCTCTGCTCCCGGCACCGGCGCGGGGCGGCGCCGCGGTGCGTCATACGGACAACGTGTGGGGGGGGGGGGGGCACAGAGAGGAGGCGGGCACGTGAGGCGGCGCGCGGCGAGAGCGCCCCCTGGCGGCGGGGCGGGAAGGGAGCGCAGCCCCTCGGGGGTCCCAGCAGCGTCCCAGCAGCCCCCCGCCATTTTGCTCCCGCCGCCATTTTGCGGCCTCGCGCCCTCCTCCCACCCCCAGCACTGGGGCACCCCTCAGAGCCACAGGAGCGCCGAATCACAGCGCAGTTTGGTGTTGGAAGGGGTCTTACAGCCCCCTGAGTGCCACACCACGTCAGGCTGCCCAGGATCTCCTTCCCCATGGTGCTGGACCAAGCAGCAGCCCCTTGTCGCCACATCCCCCGTTCTCCACACAGCGCCCAGCGAAGCACCAGGAGGACCTCTGTCACCCCAACGGCCCCCTCCTCTGTGCCTCCTCCCTCCCAGAGGCAGGGATCACCTCTCCCTGAGCTGGCTAATCTGCTCTTATCCCACTAATCGCATCACAGCTCGCTGATCACCTGCACCTCTGGCAGTTTGCAGGAACCAAGGTCCTATGAACGAGGGTTGTTGGAAGCTGGGCTCAGCCACATGGAGCAGCAATGGAAGAAGTGCCTCACCAGGCCCCCAGCACGGGCCCTGGGGCATCTCCAGTGAGAACATTCGGCTTGGAGCCTGAGGAGCTGGACCAGGCAGCTCCGAGGTTGGAAAAAGGAGGCAGCCAGACTCTGCACACAGCTTCACTGCTCTCCTGAATCCCAATGAACGCTTTCAGACCCCTGGGAGACAGCCTCAACAGAAACTGAGTTCATAAGGGCATGCCCACTATCTGAAAGCAGTCTGAGAGAAATATGGACTATAAAGGCATCACAACAACAGCGTGATAACAAAAGGACTGGCACAAAAAAGAGGTGCCATAAAGGAAGGGAAGAAGATTGCCCACCCCTATCAGAAGAATCCAGGTTAACAGAGCAAAGCTCCACCAAGGAAAGATCTCCAACCAGAGATCCTTCCCCAGCAGCAGCCAGCCCTCAAATGAGGTCTAAAAGAGGTGCAGCCAGGCTCCATCCCTTCCCATCACACAGCTGAACTGCCTTCACCTGTGCTCCTAGGGCTGACCCGGTCCTTTCCCCAGGTGCTCCATCAGTGCTTCAGGCCATTCAATGGTTCCCATATACTGGAGGTAACCTCTGGAGGCCTTAGACGAACTCAGACTGGAAGGCATCAAAATCAGTCCCTAGAACACAAGTGTCCTCTGCTGAATGTTTAAAAAAAGCATGTCCACTTTTTTTCTTTTTTTTTTTTTTTTTTTTTTGCCAGGATCTCAAGGGCTGTAGCTGTTTGTAAAATCAAACCCTCTCTAGAGATGAAGCATCCCTCTTGATGTAAGCATAACCATGCTACTCACATGGGTACAAACTTCTGGAAGTCTCTACAGAGCTTAGAATCTCTTGTGGCTGCAGAGAAGTGAAGAAACATCCTTAGATCATGCCTGAGTACAGAGGACTCTCACCTGACCCTGTCTGTCACATCCTTGAGCCTGAATGATTTCAGAATGTGCTTGGCAACTTGCAGCGGACTGCACACAAGATGGCAGAAATCCTGTGATTTGTATTGAGCACACTGAGGATATGTCACACTGACCACATACTTTTAAGCAAATAAACAATCCAGGAAGATCTGGCAGGGCCTCTTGTAAGCTCAAGCCTTGAACATCTCCAAGGACTCTTGTCCTTAGCAAAATGGTCCCTCTCTGCCTCAGTTTGCATGGCGTCACGATCCATTTGCTATAGATATCCATTTACGAACAGAGGTAGAGAGGGAGCAAAGGTCTGGTGGCTGTTGGGGATTTGCATTCAGCATCACTGTGCTGTCCTGGGAAAACAGTCTGCAGTGAAGAAACTCCAAAGTCAGGGAATGCAAAAATGTCAATCGGAACCTGGATCCAAATGCTGTTAGTTCCCAGACTTCTTAAACGCAAAGAAAATGTGAGTGGAAGTGCCACACTGCTAACATTAACAGCCTAGTTCCACCAAGTAATGAAACATGTAAGACACGGCACCCTGTGTAATTGTATCCATGTTTCAGCTCTAAGGGGCAGAGAAGTGAAGAACTCTGGTATGAAGTCGCTACATGGCTACTGAAAATGAGAGGCAGGGAAGAATTAAATATGTTTGACTCATGCCTCTATGAAAGGGAAAGGCTACAGTGTGCTCACAGGGCATTGAAAACTTGGAGAATCCAAGGAGAAGCATGTTGTTGAAACTGGCACTGTTGTGTCAGCTCCCTTGTGGATCAGTGGTGATCCTGCAGCTTCCTCCTGTATAAAGGCAAACATTCTCTCAAATGCACACAAGGAGAAACCAAGCCAGATGAAGAACTTCGTCCTACCTCCAGGAATGATTTTATTCCCACCTTCAGTAACGACAGAATTGGAGAGAAACCAGCGTTTGGTACACCTAGCCCAGTCCCTTCACCGGAAGACCTTCTCCATCTTTTAGAGCTAGCAAAGCTAAACCTAGAACAGTGAGACGTATCTTCATGCCAATACTTTGTTATACTCAAATTATGTGAAGCAGCACCAACCCTGGACTGTTTGGGCCTTACTGCAAATGCTATGTCAACCCTAATGCTTTTATCTGGCAGTGCTCTGTCTCAAAAAAGTCAGCTACTTTGACAGGAGAGAAAATAGATGTTGTCATTATTTCTTTTCCTTCTTGTCTTTGCCCTTGCCTTTGCCCTTGCCCTTCTTCTTCTTCTTTTTTGGCTTGAAGGTAGACCGGATCAAGTAGCCTCTCCAGA
>JAPSGF010000148.1:0-16763 GCA_035772895.1 Perdix hodgsoniae
CACCTTGCACCTTCCTATGCTGCAAATCTGCCGTGCAGCAGAAAAGCTCTGGGCTGGCAGCCACTGCAAGGAACGTGCTGCGTCCCACGGGCCTCATGCTGACTGCCACTGCTGGAGGAGCTGCTGTGATGTACATCAGCAGTGGCAACAGGGACAGACCCTGTTTGAAAAGTGTTTTGTAGCCGAGAATCTATTAAACAATGCCTTTTTATGTGTTCAGTTTCCATAGAAATAAATAGGAGTCATTATTTTTGGAGCAACCTATGGGTGGTATGTGGACGTTGGACTTGATCATGTTAGAGGTCTTTTCCTTAGTGACTGAGTGATTCTATTCAAGCTGGATGCATGCACCCGTTGATGGTAAAAGCTTTACCTGACCGTAAGCATATCTGCTGCTTCTCTCACTCCTTTTTGCTCATTTCATCTAAGCAGGAGCTTCTTGAGCTGTCAGACTACACAAAAGCAGGCTGGAGACTGTGTCAACTCCTAGCTTTGTCAGTCACAGCTCACATGATTCCAGCTACCTCCAGTGATCTGCCTCAGCCCCATGAATTAAACAGAAACACTCAGGCTGAAATTGCATCCAATACTGCCTTGTGCCTAAACTTCACCAAGGTAGGTCAACATCTGTTGTCCACTGCTATAGTTTTACTTTGGCAACAGAACAAGTGAGTGTGACACCGATCTGGAAGTGTTACTGAATTTACCCAAAATATGGCTTGGTCTGTCAGCTGCACTCTTGTGTTCTATTCCAAAATACATTTGACGTCCTGGGCTTTGAGAAGCAGGCATTAAAACACTGACAGGCATTGGAAGAATGGAACAAGCCATTAAATGTTGATGCTTTTATTTAAATTGTTCCTGACACTCAGCTACTAATTAAAAATTGGAAGAATATGGTTGGTGATCGGGGATATCTGCGCACACAGGCAGAATTGCAGTTTCCCTCTCAAAATATGACTCTGTTCTATCTTGGCACTGCCATACATGGCAAGATTATGTAAGATTATGTATTTTTAACACTTCTTCAACAGTGAAAAGTACTATTATTTCAGAAGAAAATACTCTGTGTACCCATGACTTTGGATGTTGTTGTTGTTTAAAACAGACTGGAAACAATATAGTCCGTATGAACACCATCTATTAGCCCAGCTCCATTGTTATGAACAAACCAGCAAGGAATATCAATGCCATGCTCAGGATCTCCTCTGTAATCCTTCTGCCAGCCCCTGCAAGGCAAAATACAGCCACAGAAGTATCAAAGCAAAAAATACAAATTGGCAAAATAAACTTTTCTTTGTCTTTTCTAAGGATTTGGTGGGTTTTTGTCTTTTTTTTTTTTTTACCTTGTTACTATCAGTTCTTTGTTTTTAAATATCATTGTGGCATCTGGTTTCTTGGGATCAGATCCAGGATGAATTTCAAGTATGGTAAAGTCAATGGGGTGGAAAAACTGTCCTAAAAATGGAAGCCAAAATTAACATTTCAAGTATGTTGCACATACTGAAGCAGAAAGAAAATAAACAAACCCCCAGAATGTCTACATTCCCATGTTTACCAAGTTCCCTCAGGGTTCTGAACGCACAAAAGACCAAGCTTTGTGCAAAGCTGAATATATGACTACGATGTTATTCACTTTGTAGAAACTGGAATTCTCTGCATATCATCTGGATGTAAGTTCCACCTTCTGAGTGTAAGGTAAAATTGGTCTTTTCTAGAGTATAAATAGAGTATTTTCTAATGCATAACATATTTTTCAGCAGAGAATGCACACCCCAAATCCCACTACACTGCAGAAAACAGGATTCAATGAAGTCACAAATTTCATCCCTTGTTTACCAACTTTACCTTCTTCTACAGTAATGTTATCTAACATGAACAAAATTCTAGACAATACAAGGCTTTCTCTGGTTTTCATATATGATGGTCAATCTAGATACACCTTAGCAGCTTATTTTCTTACAAGGGATGCACTAACTGTGGTTTGGCACATTTTAACAGATCAGCCAACACTACTTTCTCAGCGTGCTTATATTTAGTAGAAAATTGATAAGCTGAAAGAAGAAAACAAACCATCGAGAGACTGCAGGATTGATGTAATCATTATTAAAAAAATCTGTGGACGGACTGAGCAAGGCAGAGCCTTGAAGATGCCCTTGAGAACAACAGATGTTAGTGCTTTCAGCAGCCGCAGAGGGATTTAAGAAAAGATCATGCACAAAGCCTGAGCCCAGAATATTTTTTCGGAAATCTTAGTATGGTTAATCAACATAGCCTCAATTTTCTCCCCCTTCTCAGTTCAGAACGGCCAAGTACAAGGTGGTGTCTGCAAGTCATGTACCCTCAAGGAAAGAAAACATGCTCACAATGCTAAAAGAACCCATACCTAATAATCCATGCGTCTGTTCAGACAGTTTATGACTTTCCAACGTATACAGTCCTAAGAAATCCTTGTGTAGAGGATGCTTCTTCCATACTTGGTGCAAAACTATAACAAATGATGCGCCGCTGCCCATGGAGAGCACCAGACTTTTTTTCTTGTTAATTATCAAAGTTAAACTGAAGAGAAAAAAAATGACTTAGGGCACTGTGCTTCCCAGAGTTATCAGCTATAATAGGAAAACTGACAAAGAAAACATGTCCAACAAACAAGCATGGCTTTATAAATTAATTACTTGATGTGTTTTAAAATTAAGGGTTGTGTTTTTTTTGGTCTATGTGAATGTGTGTGTGTTCATGGGCAGTTCAAGACTCAGACTACATTACATCTGTAAAAGCCTTTTACAGAAAGATGTTTCTATCAAAACTCTTCCTATAACAGCACAATTAATCACAGATAGGTTAGTGACATTTAGTGTAGCACCTCGTACTCACTAACAAAGATGGTATCAATAAAGCCATCACTTTCTTGCCTGGATGCTACCTGAGATCTTTTCCCTTTGTTCTACAGAAAAAACAACTCCTGAAATGCCTAGGTCAGCACCAGGATAAAGAAGATTTGCTTCTCATTACGATAACTGTATCATCAAATTAGTTGCCATAAAAAAAGAAAAAGTATCTTGCATAAATCACAGTTTTGCTGTAGTGCTCTTTCTGTTTCAGTGTCATGCTTTGAGAAACACAACGTAAATGAAAAGGAGGAGGAAGTATTGCTGTTCTTTTTCTAAGCTTTCTTCTGCGCGGGTGAAAACAATTCTGTAGCAGATAAATCTCATGAGAGATATTCCTGCTGACAGCACAAAATGTACCTACCCCACAAATGTCACAATTTCCATATCTTCAAATGGAATTTTCTTGCTAAGCATTATTATTCCTGTTCTTGATACCACGACTAAAATTATTCCTTCCGTGTTTGCTGAAGTCACTATTGTGTTAAGCATAATATAAAATGGGATTTTACCTTGGTCATACTAATGGAGAGCCAGGACAAATTCTGCACTTACCTATTCCAAGCAGAGAAAATTACAAATACTATAATTTGTCAGTTACATAACAAAGCAGAGAGCAGAATTTAGCACGATTTGGATCAAGGTGAGTTTCTTTGCATAATCAGGGAACATATCTTAAAAGCACATTTTTGATCAACCCTCCCAAAAAAGTAACAAGTAACCCAGGAATCTGATCTATTCTTTCTGCAAACATTACCTTTCTTCTTGAAATGTGACTGAGTCAAGCCAGGTGAACGTTGTCTTTCCAGTCTCATTCTGAATAGTGATCTTCTCAGGAGTTACTGTCACTTTTAAATCCAGGTGCTTGTTTGCAATGCCAAGTTTTCCAAAATATGTATTTTGGATCTTTGCATCATTATTGACTTTCTTGTCACCGATGAGTTCTCCATTTACTGTGATGCCTAATATCAAAAGGAAACATCAAATACTGTTTTATAGATGGTCAGCTGAGGTCAATGAGTGGTGACGTAGCTTTATCTGCAGCTCAACCAAACAAATCCAAATTGAAAAATAGTTCAGAATTACTTAAGTTTGTTTGTGCAAAGGTACAGTAAGGGAATACTGCTGTGGAGGCTGTTCTGTAGGTATCTGCAATGACAACCATTATTTTATTGATAAAAATTCAGTATTTCCTGGACCACAGCCACAAACAGCCCATCTCTTTTCCAGATACTTCATGAAATGGCAAACAGGATTACTTTATAGCCTCTACTTACTGAGACAAATAACATCTCTTAACTCCCACAGTGTTTTCAAACAGCTAAAGGATCGTTTAATTCCAGGAAGTGAAAACAGTCATGGTAACAGTAGCCTATCACAGTGATAGGAGCTCCTGTTAATTTTGCAGAATAAATAGTTCATGCAGTATAAGAAGAGAGAAGTAGCCTTTAAAAATAAGATTTTTCAATATAAGTATTTTGATATATTGCACTTTAAAGTGAAAAACTCACCTGTAACTGGATCACTTATCAATCTTAACACAGCACCTGGGTTTTCATTGATATTGAAACAAATGGCATCTTCTTTTTGTGGCACTGATATAATGAAGTGTGGATCTCCATCAACTGTAAAGGCAAGCCACAGGTATTTGTATAGCAACGCATGAGTTCAAAGTTCCACACGAACACTGAAAATTGTGGTAGTGGATCCGCCAACAGTGGGGTCCAGCAGGGACTGGCTCCTGCACAAGCTATGTGCCCAGCTTAGTCCTGCACAAGCTGTGTGCCCAGCTTAGTCCAGCCCATCCATCAAATGGAGTGGGGATGTCCCAGGGAAGCTGCTAACATATCTGAAAAGCCAACTACAACCTTCTTCCCCATACCTTTCCAGGCGTGTGCCATTTATCCTGCGACCCTTGATCACTGCAAAATTTGGTACACGGACTACAGGATGGGCACCTATGAGTGCTTATCTTTGAGGATGAAATTATTAATGAGGACAGGGAGGGTAGAGAGTAGACGGCCACCATCACGAAGCCTAGCAAGTGGGAAGAGGACTAAAAAAATGACTGTACACAATCACAGTGACTCATCTATTTAAAAACATTCAAGGATATTTAAAGTAAATAGAAGTACAAGTCCTCTGAGAGGAAAAAGAAAGGTGTTTTTTGTGGAAATAAATTACCTAAAAACTCTGAGAATTGTGCCTATTAAACACCCACTTACGTTTTCCTTCTAAATACAATTAAAACTACTTACCACTAGTATACCATGTAGGGTTTGATGCATGCACATAGAGTGCTGGTGAAGCTGCAGAGAGCAGAAAAACAACTGTTAGAGAAACATCAAAACTGAATATTTATGCACTATATGCAAAGTACGTGTAAAATGTCAGGAAGTTAACGTGCTAGGTAAATTGCTGGTGTCACCCTGGTTTTTAAACTAAATGGAATGACAGTGTGTGTCTTCTGAATCAAGCAAAGCTTTAGGATTTATTTTGTAATCCAAATTGCTTTCAGTGTTTACACAAATTCCTAGTAATGTAACCATAGGAAGGCAAATATCTCAGATTTAAGGATTACTGCCTACCAGCAAGTCTTGGTAGAAATGCAACAGCACCACCAATTTAAAAGTTCTGAGGTTTTGTTGTTTGTTTTCAGTGGAATGAATGTTAAGCTTTTAAAATACTCCAGAAAATTGTAAAGGGAGAGAGGGAAACATTGAGAGAGTTGGAAACTAATCTGAGCAGAATTTAAATTCAACTCTCCCATTTCCAGCACTGCCCAACCAGCAATCTGGAGGATCAGTGGGTATCTCAGTCTCTTCAATAAACCTATCTTCTTCATGTAAGTAACTGAATGATTCAGCCAGAGATGCTGACATCACACTCTCTTGCTTTACATAATTCCTAAAGGGATCCACACTCAAGTCCATTCTCTGTATCTAACAAAAAAATGTTGTTTTGATGAAATGGCATTTATTCCCTAACAGCTATTTCACTGAAAGAAGATCAGATCTGGTCTTGTTCAGTCTTTATGGTTTTAGCATGGTGAGGAAAAACTGGTAGCATTTGTTAAAATACAGTTGTAAACTCAGATAAGGCAGTTTCCATTCCTCCAATAATTTCAGTTGGCTGAATCATTTCCTTTGACAGATGCTTCTTCATTGAGAAGTTCTCACTCATGACTTACCCTGTGCAACTACTGGGGCAGCCTGAGCTGTGAATGAAACAGAAAATATTTTAGAGGCCAGAAAGAATAAAAGAAAATCTCTCCTCCTGCCCTCCCACCACCAAAGCCAACTCCAAAATCTTGTAGCTATTTCTTAACACTTCTAAAAAAGAAAAACAGTCACAACAGTTTATTTGGGTTTTGTACTGCAGCAAAGCAAACTGTAAATTGATTCAACACAGCGTCATGGTCAGAAATCACAGTGCACTTTGCAGCAAAACTACTACTTCTCTGAAGGTCCTGTAAGGGATCTGTAAGGGGCTGGGGAGATCTGCTCCTTTTCTCGTTCCTTTGTGTTTTGTTCCAAACTCTAATACTGCGATGTCAGTAAGATTCATCCACCCGTTCCCAGATATTTGCTGTCTTCTTTATTTGAAACTACAGAGCAGTGTTTGTAAGATGGGTATTTGTGCTGAAGCAGCAGCATTCACAGCAACACAGAAGGCATCTCTGTGAGGAGACCTGTCTACACACCGGTACCTGCGAGCCAGCAGTGCTAGCCCTGGAAAGCAGCACAGCTGTACTGGGCCTGAAGTTCATGATGGTGGGGCACTGCAATTCTGATCCACACTGAAAGCAGTATTCACAACATTTTCATTCCCAAAAGTTTTTAATCTAATTATAATAGTCTTAACCTGTGATGAAATATTTTCATACCATTCTTGGGGAATAAATCAAGTGATGAAGGAAATCTAATAGTTAAAAAATGGCAGCTGAATTTAATAACAAATGTACGTACCTTCAGCTGTTATCAGGAGTCGATAAGTAAAAGGAAGAAAAAGAGAAAATTACAATTTCAGTTGTACAAATTAAACACATTCAAAAAAAACCAAAAAACCCATTGCTGAATTGTCAGATTCAACTATACATCTTTAGTATGTTATAACAGTTATGAATCTAGACTCCTGTGTGTGTAAAAATTATGTTCTTTTTCTACAAGGTGGTAGTGCTCTGAGTAGTTCTTCTATTATCATTCTGTGTAACTTGTACATAGAGGATTTTCTTGGAAAGAGATTCAGAAAAGGACCTCTGAGTCACTCAGGTCACTCTGAATGCCTGCCGCATCTGCTAGATGCTCTTATGTTTTACATCTCTTAGTGTCCATCTGTAAACTACAAAATCATTATGTTGCATAATGTCTTGAATGCTAAATTAATTATGAAAAAATTTATGTCAGTATTCCATCATGATATTTCTGAAAAAACAATGCAAGAAACTTTATCAGCAGAATGCCTGTAGAATTATTTCATATTGAAGGGCACCTAGCAATTAGGTGGTTGCAAGGTTTATTCCACTTGAAAGAAACTCTTACTGATCACCAGAAAGCATTTCTGTTATGTTAAATTACATTAAAATCAGTCCTGGTTATCATGTCCAATTCAGGAGGTAGGAATGTTTTCCATTCAAAAGCCAGCAAACAGACTAAAACTAGGAACTAGGACAAAACTCGGGGCACTAGGCTAAAGTTTCAAGGACAAAAAAAAACACAGATGTAGGGAGATGAGACTGGAGAGCCTCACAGGAGGCTTGTCAGATCTGTGGAGTTAGGGAGAGATGAGAATGGCTCAAACAAGACATGTATGATGACAGAGAGGCTTTGGGATGCACTGAGAAGATAGAATTTGTCTCGCTTTGCTCTTTCTAAAGAGGAATAAAGCCATTCCATTTCACGTAGGCTAAGCAAAGAGACTGAACTGCATGAAAGTACAATGATTTACTGAGCAAGGAGTTAATAATTAGCCAAAGTATTACAGGAAATGAGAAGAAATGGTGCACTTTCAATACTAGTTATTTTTCTTTCTGCAACATATATGAATACCATGTTTTACAGGTATTATCTCTTCTGATATGTTCTGCACGAGGAAGATCTCCTGGCAATATTCCCTTTTCACACAGAAAGACACTACGACATTTACTTTTAAGAAGTATATAAACAATTAAGGAGAAAGTGATGTGAACAAAATTAAATATGAATGATGAGGTAAGAAATGCTACTTTCTTGAGATGTAGTATTTTAATTTTAAATACATTGATTTTAAATTTATGGTACTTTCCCTGTATGAACCAGCAGTGAAAGATGGTTTGGTAGAAATGAGCTTTAGAAGGAAAAATAAGTTTGCATAAACCACACATATGTGAGGCACAGAAAACAAGGATCACATTTTTCCAATCCGTGTTTGAAGCTGTGCTCAAACAAGTCTTTCTTTAGATGAACATGGAAGCAGCTTTGATAAAACTGTGAAAATGTCTGTACCTTCAGTAGGTTTATCGGCAATTGCTGCTTGATTTTCGTCTTCTTCTGGCTTTGTTACCACCATGGACGTCAGCGGTGTCACAAATTTGTACTTTAGTGATAGATCCAGGACTTCAGCTGTAAGATTCTCCTTTTCTTCTCCTGTAGCTGAAATGCTGAATATAGGGAGAGACTCCTAGCATCAGTGATTGCCAAACTACCTGTTGAACTTTGAATTAAGTCCTTGTTTTTAATGTGAAGCAATCTCTCTGCAGCTAAAAAGACAAAACTGTGCTTTCCATTCATGATAACTTACAACTGTTTAATTGCTAACTGTAAAACAAATGCTGAGGTTGTGGAGATTTTCCTTACTGTTCTTTATGCTTTCCTATTGGCAGCTCCGTGTGATGATGTGCAAAAACAAGGAAATAGATCTGAATCCCAGCTTTACATCCTAGAGGCTGTACCAGTCACACAACTTAATGGCTGCACCGAACGTGTGCTTCTTGGTATAATTACCGTTTTTCCAGGAGTTGTTCAATGGTGAGATAAGCCCAAAGCCTTTCAATGAAATCTCCAAATATATACTCCTGTTCCTGGAAAGCTTTAGCCGTTTGCTCCTTATCTTGTTGTGAAGAAAATGAAAGGGCATCATTAGCCTGTTAGGAATAAGGAAAAAAAGCCAGGGACTCTCAGAATTTTCTGAAATCAAAACCTTAACACCTAAAAAATTTAATACATCAAAAAACTTTGTGGTCCAACAAAGATCTTGCCCAGGAATTTTTAAGCTTCTGTAAAGCTCAGTAGTGCACGCTATGAAACATAATGCACTTCCCAAATTCAAATGACATTTAGTTAATTAGAATTTGACTACTCACGATTTAAAGAATCTTGATTATGATTCTTATAACATACAGCAACTTGTTTAATATGAAGATTACTGCCTATGAGCACTGAACATTTGGCTCCTGAAAGAACTGGGTAGGATATTTAGAGAGTAAAGAAAACAAAATAAGTTGGCAAAGCTTATTCGGCCACGCTGCACAAAGCTGTTCTGGACTGACCTAGGTATAACTGCCAGACAAGTAACTTGCCTAAGGAACTTGTAAAAGCAATGCCTTTGGTGCACTTACTTTCTCACATATGAAGCAATACACTTTCTCACTGCGGTGAAGTCATGCATGTGGCTATGTTAAGTTTTGCCACCTCTGAACCCGGATACTTTGCATAGCAAGAAAATAGCCAAGAAATCCATACTTACACCTTCACCTCTCACATCTACTGTCAAACTGTTTTGGTTGATGTCTCTAAGGCGCCCAGCCACCACAATCTCAGACCCATCATAGAAATGCTTAAAGCTGTTTTTAGTTACGTCTGCAATTTCATTTTCTGGGTAGTTTAATTCCACATCCATTAGCATAGGATTGGACACCTCATCATAAAAACCCTGTAGGATAAAAAGAAAAATATTTAACTTTTTTATTTAATTTTTATGAACTTTTTTATTTAATTTTTTCTTCAATTCATATGCAGATCTGTAAACAGTGCTATTTCAGCAGTGAAAATTCAGAAAGTATTTTAGAAGAAATATGCAAATATTCAGTTACATCTCAGAATACAAAGCCTAAAAATCTACAGTTAAGGCAAATGAGGAAGGACACACAGACTTTTTGGTCTCACTAAGACAGAGGGAAAATACCCCAGAAAACATGCTGTGGATGATACGTCCCATCATCATTCATTATGAGAGACACAAAGATCCTTCCATTTCATAAAGTAAGTTTCTAGACCAACTCCCTATAGGGACTGAAATGGTAACACGAGCAAGAAGATGAGACATTTGATTTTGACCAATCTTGTAATTAAATCCAGTATACAACATTTTGGCCAGTCTTCCCAATAGGTGCTATTTCCATGTCTTATCTATCACATCTCTTATCTAAAAGCCAAAAATTCAATCCACACTACATTCACATCTTTTCATGTCACACAGAACTAAGAACATTTCAGAAGTATGGTAAAATAAGTTAGCTTGCAGAAAGTCCCTAAATGCAGAATATCCACAGCCTTTAATCTCTGTTGGCCTTCTCTTCTTTTGACATAATCTGTGTGATGTGGAATATACAGCGACTGCAGCAATTCTGCTTATGTAATGTGGCACACACCAGGGTGTCCTTCAGAACCGTGTCTCCCTTGTGTCACCTGTGCCGAGTTTTGAACACTCTTCCATAGCCTAGGGTGTCTCTCTTCCATGCTTTTTCCATTATTTTAGAAAGGAAGAAGAAAATTAAATGCAACCAACATTCTGACTACAGCATACTTGACTGTCTCAGTACCAGAGTACACTTTCTGCTTTTTGATTACTTCAGAATTTACAAAAAGTCTGCATACTTACCTGAATTAACACATCTCTTATCTAATTTAAGTTGTGATTACTGTACCTGAAGTTGTAAAGCTGAATCAGAGTCAGGATAAATTCGACGGGCCAATCCTTTATTTTCCAGTGCCATCTTCTCCAAGAAGTTGTAATCAACACCATAACCAAAACCAAGATTGTATAAAGTATATTTTCCTTCAATGGCTTTTTTCACATGTGTCTGAATGTCCTGAGTATTTGATATGCCTACAATAAACAAGAAAAGAAGGTTGAGTTTCTTCATAAGTAGATAAAATGAAATGTGGTTAGTGGTATTTGGATTTCTTAAGAGACATTATCAAAGGCTTGTTTGGTCACATGATGCTGGTGTAGTAGCATTTCAATCATGAAAAAGAAAAAAGCAGAAGCCAAAGATGACGGCCTATTTTAACTGAGTGATTTTTGTTAGTTAATTCACTCTGTTATTTCACCCAACACAAACTTACCTACATTTGGTTGGCCATCTGTTAACATGATAATTATTGAAGCACTTCTCTTGGGCACAAGGTTTCCTTCATGAGCAGCATTCAGCATATCAATTCCTTTCATTATCCCGCCATATAAATTTGTCACTGTAAGGTAGACATAGAAACCTGGTTTCAACACAGTCAAAATAATGGACCATGTTTCACGGGAATCTGAGAAAACCTGATTATTGTATGACAGTGAAGAGTTTGAGTTTGCTAGCAAGGGGATGTTCAGATACAAAAATAACTGAGCTTTACAAACATCAGGATAAAAACGTCTGTCGTCTGTTGCATCAATTTCAAGCTTAGTAGTGTTGCACTAGTAATTTTTAAAGTGGTAGCATTGTGTTCATAGACTGAATTGGAGAATTAACACACTCAACAACTTATTGGCAAGTCAAGTACTCACAGCCTGCAGTATCAATGCCCCGAACAAACTTTCTTGCTTCATCCAAATTTTCAGGAGTGGCTTTGATTAATGTTTCCTTCCAGGTGTGTACATCGCTACCAAACAGTACGAGATTGAAGTGGTCATCTTCTTTAATATCATCTAGGATTTTTAGAAGTGCTTCTCTTGTCTGTAACAGGAAGAAATTTAAATTAATTGTTCAACTTCAAAGAAACGGATGCTTGCAGCTTTTACATAACTAATCTCTCCAGTGCTTTTTTCTTTTGTTCCTGTCATACTGAGAATTGTGCAAATAATTCTCACCTTGTTCCATCCTTCCTATTCCTATTTCAGAGTAACACTGGTGAAGTTATTCAGTTGCAATCACATCTGGAAAACTTTTAGCTGAGAGGAAAATCAAATCTTGTATCACAGATTGTTGGCGTGGCAAAATTAAAATGCTGGAAAATAAGGTAGCTACGGGTTTGTGGAAAAGGTCATAAGCAAGTGTGGATATTTTAATGCAGCACCAAATTTGAAAGTTTTGACCATTAGGTTAGATTGAGTAGTCCCAACTACAAAAAGAGCTGTTCCTGAGAGGAGAGAGAATGAATAACATAGATAATTGGCAGAGTACTACATATATTTTTTTTAATTTTGAAACTGGCCAACACATCTGAGTGACCTCTCTGAAAATGCTGATATTCTGAAAGTTTTGAAATAATAACATGTCTAAGTAAGTAAAACATAGCCTAAATGTATAGAATTTTATTCTACAGCAAGACTTCATGGCAGTTTTCACAGTATTGAGAATTTGTGAAGCCACAGCATAAAAGCATCTGGTATAGCTTAGAATAACAGAATCATAGAATTGTTTGAATTGGAAGGGATATTTAAAGATCATCCAGTACATCTCTCCTGCAATGAACAGGGACATCTACAGCTAGATCAGTGCTCAGAGCTCCCTCCAGCCTGACTTTGAATGTCCCCAAGGACGCAGCATCCAGCACACCTCTGGGTAATCTGTGCCAGTGCCTCAGCATCCTTATCATAAAAAGCTCCTTTTTACACCCAATCTAAATCTCCCCACTTTCAGTTTGAAACAATTGCCCCTTGTCCTGTCACAACAGACCCTGCTAAAGAGTCTTCTGTCTTCTTTCTTACTGCTCCTTTAAAAACTGAAAGCTTGCTGTCAGATCTCTCCAGAGCCTTCTGTTCTCCAGGCTGAACAACCGCAGCCTGTCCTAATAGGAGAGGTGCTCCATTGCTTAGATTATTTTGATGGCCCTCCTCTAGGAACGCTCCAAAATGTCCTCATCTTTTCTGTACTGAGGACTCCATTTCTGGATGCAGTACTCACCAGCACAGAGTAGACGGGCATGATCATCTTCCTGACATGCTGATCATGCTGCTTTGGATGCAGTGCAGGGTATGGTTGGTTTTCTGGGCTGTGAGGGTACTCTGCTGGGTCATGTTCAGCTGGCCATTCACCAGCACCTCGAGTCCTTTCCAGTAGGGCTGTGCTCCATCCTTACATCCCCAAGTTTGTATTGGTAGTTTGGGTTGCCACAACCCATGTGCGAGACCTTGCACTCGGATTTGTTGAACCTCATGAGGGTTGCCTGGGCCCACTGCTTTGAGCTTGTCTAGGCCTCTTTGGATGGCCTCTCATCCCCTAGGCATGTGGACTGTACCACATAGCTTGGTGTCATCTGCAAACTGCTGAGAGTGCAGTTGATCCCACTGTCAATGCCACTGATGAAGATGTAGGAGTATGCCAGTCCCAGTACTGACTTCCAAGGCACACCACTCATCACTGATCTCCATCTGGACATTCAGCTATTGGCCACCACTCTCTACGAATGACCAGTTCCCCATTTATTGAACAATCCACCCATCAAATCCATATCTTTCCAATTTAGAGAGAAGGATGTTATGTGAGACCATGTCAAAGGCACCCTAAGCCACCATGTCCTTTACATCATGACAGAGATCTTCCACTGAGACTCTAAAGTAATGTAATACCTTACCTGTTGTATTTCTCTTCCACTCATTGAGCCACTAATATCTATTATAAAAATAACGTTCTTGGGCAACTTTGGAAGATTCACTGGTGCAAAGAAGTGCACAAAGTAGCCATTGACAATCTGAAAAAAAAGGACATCGGATGTTAGCAAACCAGTAGCTTTTGCGCATTACAACGATAAAATTGATAAAAAAGAAAGTACTTTGATTTAGTCTCTAGCCCCTGAGTAGACTAACAAATCCTTACCTATCTCACCTCCACCCACGAAGCTAGGAGTGTTGTTTAAGTTCAAGCCTGAGCCTGTTTGACTTATACCTGCCTCTAGCAGTGTCACAACTATGCCTGCTCCCATCTGTCCGTGGACTGATTTGGAACCCACGCTGTATTCTGACTTCACACCACAGCTTGCCTCATCCTGACAAATCTGCCTCATGATCTGGACTCTTGGCTGAATCTGAATACCATCTCTAGGCCTGCCTTAAGTATTCTGGGGACTGGACTCTTGGCTGGTGAGGTTGATCTGTCACAGTCAGCTTCCTGCCCTTTAGGGAACAATTGACCTTCACTACTCCCTAACATTTATCTGTGAAAGATGAGCCCATTCAACAGTGCAAATCTGCCAGCTATTTATCTGCAAAATTACCTGCAGATTATCTGGAGTTGTTCTCTTCACATCGTATTTAACAATAAAATCTCCATCCAAGAGTGACTGTGAGCAATTTTCACAGGTTCGCTGTTGATCAAGAGTTGGCTTGAAAGAGATATGCCCCTGAAAAGAAGAAACTTTTTCAGATCTGAATCTTAATAGCTGAAAACTTTCTACAGAACACAAATAAGTTTGTAAGTTTGTAAAGCTGGTATATTTAGATTCACAGACATAAGGATGACCTGTTTTATATGATTAGGTATTAGTATATTTGTATATTTGTGTATTTGTATAAATAACTAATTTTATAGGTTTACTGCCTAGCTCTCTCTTCAGATGTTTTATTCCTTATCTTCCTTGGTTCCATCTTCCTTCCAGCCCTTTACTCCAAATGATACTTTTGGTAAGCATGTTGAGCAGTCTCTGTGTTAGGACTTCTACCACTTTCATACGTGAGAAAACTACTTGTTACTGACTCCATTCTTCCACAGGAAATAGTCCAGTTGGCATGCAAGATTCCAAGTATTGTTGTGGGACACAGGTGCAGTTCCATGCTAATAGCTGCAAGTGTCTTTCCAACTGCATGGTGATGGCCTTCAGCTTCCTAGCTTGGAATTCAGAGTAAATTTGCACAGAGAAGTCTTTATTTATACCCTCTTGCTTTCATTGCTAGTGATTACAGCACTTTTACATAGTAAATAAAATATGGAAGGTGTTACTGTACCTTTTTATGTGAGAAAGTTTTCTTTATGACATTTTGCAGATCATTGGTGATGAATGTTCCTTCTGCTTCCAGCTCACTGATACCTTGTGGCTCAAAGATATTTACTTCAATCTGAAATGTGAATTGAAAATTGTTTTCATTGGCTATCCCACGATATATCAACTTAGACATTGACAGGAGGATCTGAAGGAAATGAAGGATCTGAAGGAGGGCTTTTCTTAAAAGAAAGACAAGTTTACTTTTGTAATTAATAACAGCAGTCCAACGTAACTTTTCTACATAGAACTTAAAAAACAAATTATAAACAAATAAAGCTCTATAGAAATGGTTAGTAAAATGGTTAGTTAGTGGAATTTTGTCAATTATCAAATAAATGCCTACGTCCTTCAAAAATATAATCCAGTCATCAGCTGAGAGCCATGGCCAACTTTGATGTATATTTCAGTTTGCCTTTTATCTTAGTATGTTTGAAATAATGCTTTATAAACATACAGATACTGAGTTTTGTAATCATTTTTACACAACATTTGATGGGTAAAGCTGAGTTTTAACAAAGCAGATAGAAGTGATCAAAAACAAGGTTTAGCACAGAAAAGCCACAGTGTTCTAGGATGCAATATATGTATCACCATAATTTAGCATGACATTTTTATAGTGATGTGAGAAAGACATATTCTTATAGTGATGCTATGAAAGCATTTATAAAAGTTATTTTGCTCCAAAATATCTTAATAGCTTTTCAGTTTTCTGTATGGCATTTCTTTTGGAGGCCTACTAGCTGAGCTAGCTCAGAAGCCTATAAATCAAAATCTGCAGTAAAGCATAGTGGTGGGGATTCCCCACATGGTTCATTAGAAATATTTTGGGGGTGTTTAGTTCAGCTGTAGGCCAGTGGGAATGATCGTGGTACTCCACTTTCTACATATGTACAGAATCTCATCAACTCTTAAGCTACAGAATTAAATTTGATATCTACCTCAAAATCTTTGACAAGCTGCTTCGGTTTTACTTTGATGAACATCTCATATTTTCCAAATTGTCTCTTCAGTAGTTCTTCATATATGAGTTCAAAAGTGACTTTACTGCCTGCTGCGATGTTGACTGAAACAGTGAATTTTTCTGTTTTCCTTCCCGAAGCCCTATGTTTAAGTGGGTAAGAAAAAAATTATCCTCTTTCACAATATTTCTGGTTGGTGCAGTACAATTTTCAAAAAGAAGTAACACAAAGATGGGAATTTTGATCAGATGCTAAGGTCATAGTCAAACAGTATAGAGTTTATTTAAGTTCTCCTAGGAGCCTTATCCCAGAACTGGATATGCATATTAAGTGAAAGATGCAGAAATTTTCTTTTCTTAAGTGCAGATACTACTTGCCAAAAATTGTATTTCCTTCTTTATAATTTATGCTAAAATAACTCTAAATTAATAATATTATACTTTGATCCTATAAGAAAACAAATTTCAGAAATATGCCAGAGCAAGATATTAAGAATCTCACAATTTCCTACAGGTTAATGGCAAGGAAGCCACACCAGATATCATTCTTACTTGACAAGACCAGCAGTCTGTCCCTTTGAAACAGCTTTCTCATACTGCTGTTTGGCAGCTTCTTTTTCTTTTATATTTCCAGGATAAGTGATGCCATCAATTGTCCTGTGGGTGAAAAAGTGCCTTATTTAGCTGATTGGCTTGCACTGATAGTTATTATAGGCTGAAGTTATTATAGGCATATAATATACTATATAT
>JAPSGF010000148.1:49080-67593 GCA_035772895.1 Perdix hodgsoniae
GCTCCAGGTCAGCTCGTTGCTTACCACATCTGGTGTTATCCCATTGCTGTGTACTCTGAGCTGCCGTGCCCCTGCTTGTACAGTTCTTCCAGGGAGCCATGGCCCTGCCCCCTGAGCCATTCTGCAGCGATCTGATGACAGCTATGTGCCCTTTGCTGGACCAGTCTTTGATTTTTACCCACAAGCTCTCAACCTGATCAGGGCTGTTCCTCAGACACAGCTCTTGGCAAGCGATCCAGTTCCTGACATAGAGGGCAACTCTGCCACCCCTCCTACCCTGTCTATCCCTTCTGAGAAGCCTGCAGCCCTCAACTGGTATTCCAATCGTGGGATTCATCCCACCACGTTTCCATGATAGCAGTTAAGTCATACTTTCCCAATTGCACCACAGTTTCTACCTCCTCCCCTTTATTTCCCGTTCTGCACCCATTGGTGTAGAGGCACTTCAGCTTAGTTACTGGCCTCGTTTCCTCCTCAGAGGAGCCCCCCCCGTACGTCCAGGACAAGTCTCATTTGTCCTCCCTTACTGCCTCCCAAGGTGACAGCTTCCCACACACTTCTCTGTCACCTAGTACACCCCCCACCCCCATCACATCTCTTTTAAAGCCCTGCTAGCCAGCCCAGCCACCCTGTTTTCAAGAATATTTGTGGCCCTCCTAGTCGGCTCCCATCTGCTGTCAGCATTCCCCCTTTCTCAAGGCTGTGTCCCAAGCCATAGTACCCAAAGCCCTGAGTACAGCATCATTGGCAAGGCCATTTGTTCAGCATGTCCACCCTCCTCCTTTTGTGTGGAGCCCAGTCACCAACTGAGAGGACAGGGGTGAACACACCTTGCACTCAGATCCCTTCAGCAGCCTTCCCAGAGCCCTGAGGTCCCTTTTGATTGCCTGAGGACTTCTCGCGCCTACCTCTTCATTTCCAATGTGGAAAACCAGTAATGGATAATAATCAGGGGGCTTGACCAGCTGAGTGATGTTCCTAGCAACATCCCTCACCCAGGCACCAGGCAGGCAGCACACCTCCCTGTGGGACAGATCCCAGCGGCATATCGGGCCCTCAGTTCCCTTCAGAAGAGAGTCTCCTATGATAACAGCCCTTTTTTTTCCCCTGACTGATGCTGTAGCAAAACAGGGAGCAGGCTGACAAACGTTGGGCAACCTCTGCTGCACGGGTGGACTTTCACCAACATCCGCATCCCCCAGTCCCTCCAGCTCCGGATCCTCATAGCTGTTCTGGAAGGGCACCTGGGAAGGTGGGACAGGCTGAGGGCAGTCGGCTTGCTGCCCTGAACAGGGACTTGTTTTCATCCTTCTCTGTCTTTGAGGTCGCCCCTTCCCACCTGACCGTGGAACAGCAGACGATCCCCCGCTGCTTGAGGAGCATCTCCCCCACCCCCCTCCTGCAGGGATGCAGCGTGAGACTCCACCAATCGATCCCATTCCCACAATCCGGACGCTCCTCAGCCTTTCTGCTTCCCCCTTTAGCTCTCCCGCCGCGCTGAGCAGATCTCCCAGCCGCTCACACCGCACACAGCCGGGATCCCCGCTGCCCTGCTGTGCCACTGACACGGCCAGGCATCCTCTGCAGCCGAGATCTGAACGGCGGCACGGACATTCGTGCTTTTTATCCAAGTCTCCACGCTCTTTTAGCAGCAGCTCGCCGCCGTGCACTGACCGCGGCTGCACCTCGCTGCGTCGGCAACCCATTCATTGAGCTGTTAATTGCTCAGCGCTAATCCTGCTGTTGTATCGCTGCTCCCTGCGTGAAGGAGCCGACAGAAAGTGCCCCGTATGTCACGATTGGTCGCCGCAGCCCTGACTGGGACAGTTCCGAAGCAGCGAACCTCGGCGATCAAGGATGCAGTCGGGTTCTCGGCTTGCTCATAGTGAGGCCCATCCAACAGCTCGCAGGGCTCCCACACGAGGCCCAGCTGCTGCATTTTGGAGCGGCCTGGAAGGCGACAGGCGCTGAGACATTGCTCTCATCTGCCTGGTTCCTGACAGCTCTGTGGAGGCATCTCTGCCTCCAGCTGTCCTTGAATCTTACAGCAATCTTTGAGACAGAAGTACACATAGCTCTGTGTGGTGTCTCACGGGATGCTGCTTTCTCTATCCGCATGAACCTGTCCTTAACAAAGCTGCCACTGCCATCTCCTATCCTACGGCAGTTACAAGATCTTAGGACTTCCCAAAACCAGGCATTCTGTAGTGTCTTACACCACCTGGTTCAACCTGGCACTGCTGACTGCTTGTTTTTCACCTGGTTACAAACATTTTCAAAGAAGCGTAGTTGGATTTTGTCTCCTCAGTTACGGCAGTTGCCAAACTATGCTTGATTTGACTGCGGGCAGCGTTCCTTTCTGCTCAAACACTTCAAGGAGAACATGAACTCACACCGCCTGAAATTCATCACCCTGTGCTGTTCTCCCTATGGCTTCACTTAAACTCCAGCCAGAGCGGCGGGCCTTCATGCTCTGTGACAGCGTGCAAACCGATGAGGGGAAAAACTACAACACTCAGTCAAGAAGCATCTCCCAGGGAAATTATATTAAAGCTTAAAAAAGTTAATTGCCACAGCGTACCATGACAAAGAACCGTTTTATTTAGCTTTTAGAATGCCTTTTTGGTTTTCTGTCTGCTGGCTTCTTATCCTCTGTGCCCGACTCCTGCACAGGCAGCCACTTCAGGGGGTTGCGGCGGTACATGGGCCATGGAGGGAGCGTCAGCTTAGGGAACAGGAACAGAATAAAACACATAAAGCACGGTGTTAAAGAAGTGCACAGCTTCTGAGGCCTGAAGTGCAGCACGGATATTCGTGCTTTCTATCTGAGCCTCCATGCTCCTTTTAGCAGCAGGGTACCCAGGTACCCAGGGTTCCCTGGGTACCCAGAGAAACACACAGCTGTTTCTATTACCAACAGAATCAGACAAACTTCAGCATTTAACTGAAACGGAAAATCAGTTCAGTGTAGGTAGCAGCATGAAATTGCAGCACTCTGTAAAATCTTAACAACGTGTTGTAACGTAAGTTTAAGTGCAAGACTGTGTGCTCCACAGCTCAAAGCAAGCAGAGACGTGCAGTGTTACCTGAATTAAAGGACAAACATTTGTGCTTCCAGCCCCATCATTCAATCGCTGCTTCAGGTTAAACAGTGGATATAGTTTCTGGTTTGGGCACAAGAAAACCCCCTTACCAAACAGGATAACGCAAATCCAGCCATAACTATGTAGACAGTCCACCCAAACTGCTCAGTGACATATCCGAAGATGAAACCAATGACCTAAAACAAACAAACAAACAAACGCACGTTTTTGATTGGTAGATTTCAAGCACACAGAAAGGCTGCTGAAGCCACGCCTGGCTGGGGGTGGGGGGAACAGCTAGGAACAAATAACGGTGTGGGTTTTTTTGTTCGAAAGCACCTCTCTAACCTCGTCTGCAAAGCTGAAGACCAGTTTCAGAATTAAAGCAGTAAATAAATACGGAACTAAAGCCAAACCAGGCCCAGCAACGAGGAAAAGAACCGAGATCCTACAGCCAGAGCACAAAGCAAAGGAGCCCCTCGTTGTCACCGCGTGTACTTACGGCAGAGACAAGAATGATGCCCTGGAAAATCTGTTCCGCTAATTTCTGGCCCTTGTAGTCCTACGGAAACAAAGCCTTCGGTCAGTGAATGCAGCCCGCCGGGCAGCCGCCGCGGGGCCGTCCCGCCCCTACCATCTGTGTGGGGATGGAGCGGAACGCGTCCAGCATGGTGGCGGGGCGCGGCTCCTCGCGCTGCTCAGCGGCCCGCTCCCCCTCTCCTCACTCCTCGCTGTCCCCAGACACCCCGGCTGCTCCCCGCCGCTCTCAGCGCGCCCCGCTCCCCTGCCGCGCAGGCGCAGTGATACCGGAAGGGGCCTCCGCGCGCGGCCGGAAGTGGCGGCCTCGCGCCCCGCCCCCGCCTGTCGTTGCCGCGGGGCGCCGCCGTCCAGCCAGGCCTGCGAAGCGTTTCCCGCTCCGTCGGCCCGGTGCCCGCCGTGGGCTGCGGCCCGCCGGGCGGTGCCGCCCCTCACATCCCTCGGCGCCGGCGAGGCGCGGGACGCCGCTTCCACGGCAACGGCGGGGAGCCGCAGGACCCCTTGGCGAGGACCTGTCGGGCGGCGGGCGTCCTTCGCGGCGCCTGTCCGGACGCGGGGCTGATTGCCGGCCTGCGGGCGGCTGCCGCCCCTCCCGCTCCTCCCGAGGCTGCGGTGTCCCTCGGCCGAGTCCCCGCCGGAGCCGCGGGGCGGGCGCGGCGCGGTGCGGCAGCCCGCGGCCGGCAGGCGGTGCGGCGGGCAGCCCGGTGCCTTGGTGGCAGCTGGCGGAGGGGCGGGGCGGGCGGCGGAGCGGAGCGGGGCGTCCGCGGCTGCTCGTCCCGGCGCCCGGCGTCGTTGCGCGGCGGTTCCTCGGAGCGGCGCGGCCGTCTGTGGCGGGGCGGCGGAGCGCGATGACCCTGAGGAAAGGTGAGGTGCGCGCGGCCGGCTGCCGCCCCGGCTCTGCCTCGCGTCGTGCCGCCGCCTCCGGCCTTTCTCCACCCGTCCCCGTCGTCTCTGTGCTTTGAATCCTCAGTGAACGTCTCCGTCCTCGTGGCGGCCGTCGTCATCTTCCTGCTCGTCCTGCACCACAACTTCCTGGGCCTCAGCGACCTCCTGAAGCGCGAGCTGACAGGTGTGTGCGCGCCCCTCTGCTCTCCTACCGCGGCTCCGTCCCCGCGCCGCCGCCCCCTGCCGCTGCCCTCCGCCCCTCCCGGCCCCGCGGAGCCGCCCCGCGTCCCTGCGAAGCCCCGATCCCCCGCTTTCCAGCTCTGTTCCTCACGTTGCTGAGGTGCCCTGCGGTTACGTGGGCAGCGCTAAAAAAGCCTGCTCAGCGGGGATCTCCTACCGCTGGTGTAGCCCCGCACGTCGGCTGCCGGTCTCTCGTTTTCCTATCAGTGCTGTGAGGATAAATTCTTGCTGCTTCAGCTGAGGTAATGGGATCTGTGGTGCTTGGAGTAAAACTGGGCTGCGTGTGACGCCTTGATAATCGGGCGGAAGAATCTTGCAGCAATGGTGGTAATTTAGAATTTATTTTGTTTTTCATTAGTTTTTACCCAAGAAGAAACAAAAGTAGAAGGGGGAAGGTCAGCGTGACTGGTGGGTTGCGGTTGGGGTAACAGCAGGGAGGAAGGAGGGCGGCTGTAGGTGTGGCGAATGGGACCCAGGGGGAGTGCAGCCTGTTGTAGCCAGAGCTGCCACGTAGCACCTTGCTGTGCTGTGTGTGAGCATTTAAAGCAGTTACACGCACTTCATTTGCAAGTGAGACGTTTCCAAGCATGTTAACAGCTTGGATTCTTGACAGCGGGGTCTGTCGTGTGTGTGTTTGGTGCCGGGCTGCTCTGGTTCACGTTTCTCATCTCAGACGTCGAAGCACTGGTGTGATAGAAACAACTGTAGCCACTGGGGGTTTTAGCATGGTAATAATTGCTGTGTTTCACTTATGGACAGCAAGCACGTGCTGACGTTTGTTCTCCATAGATTCCAATCCGTTAGGACTTCAGCCTATAGACTTCATACCTGCTGCTCCCCAGAGGCTGACGGATGAAAGGAACGATAAGGAAATTTCTGTGGTCATCACAGCCTCAGATGAGAGGCTTGGAGGTGCAATTGCAGCCATGAACAGCATTTACCGTAACACCAGATCCAACGTGGTTTTCTATATTGTTACTTTGAACGACACTGTGAACCACTTGAGGTAACGCTTTTTTCTGTTAGTTTCCCACAGTCCTGTGAAACCGAAGTATCTTTGAAAAGAGCTGAATTTGCCTGATGCTGCATTGCTTGCTGTCCTGTCTGCTGCTGCTCACTGCATCTTTTTGGCAAAGCTGCAATGGGGAGCAGCAGTTGTTCCTTCTGGTAGCGTTTCAGTGATGGAGAAGGGATATCCGGCGGGTGAGGCTGGAGTGCTGGAGTTGGAGGGCTTTCTTCCTGCATCTCACCTGACCAATTTAAATGCATGTAATCAAGTTTCTCTCTTTCTCTCTCTTTTTTTTTTTTTCTTTCATTTTTGCACAGCTCTGTTCATGCTGATGGTTTTTTTTGAAGCACCTGTAGTAACAGGATGATGTAGTCTTAATAGAATAAGCAGCAGTCTCATACCTCTCATATGTCACAGCCGTGTAGTGTGCTGGTGGTGGGCACGGTCCTGCACACAGATGTGAAACACTCCTGAAGTCTGATGCAAATTGCTCTCTACTGCTACGTTTGTTGGGTGGAGAGAAGAGCAGCCAGAACAAGATCTTTTTATTGGATCCGTTGTTTATTGTTTCTTTTTTCTCTCACTTCATAAAGCTTGTACTCTTCCTGTTTGCAGGCTGTGGCTAACAAACTCTGCTCTGAAAAATCTGAGATACCAAATTTTGAATTTTGACCCTCATGTCTTAGAAGGGAAGGTACAAGTGGATCCCCAGAAGGCAGACAGTATAAAGCCAGTAAGTAATGATGCTGATTACTTTTTGCAGTTACTACTTAGTGACAGTACGCTTTGATTTTAGTCTCCAATGGCTTTAGAACTCAGCTAGCTTTCAAAACCCAAAGAAATATTTTATAATTATGTTTCTAAATTCCAGTAAGAATATTTTTCTCAGATAGTACAGGCTGGTTTTTGAGTATCTCCATGTCCAATCCTAGTATCTTTGTTACAGATATCTCCAGCGAAACACAGCTAGTTGCGTGCTAAGCATGCCAGAGCCTCTGAGGTGCTACAGATGTATATGAAGAGATAAGGAATTCAGATAGAGACTATTTTTAAAGTTAGTTTATCGATGCTCACAGGAAACCAGGAACTGATGGAACCTGCCCGTTTAAAATAATTTCAAAGGTATTGCCATCTGGTTTGTTTCCTGGATAGAAGTTGTCATGCACACCACTGCCACAGATAAGTGTCTGGAGATTAATTTCACGTGTATTTGAACCATTTTCTATGTAATTTTTTGCTTTTCATGCATCCACAGTTAACCTTTGCAAGATTCTATTTGCCCAGTTTGGTACCTCATGCAGAGAAGGCCATCTATGTGGATGATGACATAATAGTGCAAGGTATGGAACTGTTTCTTACTACTCTTTTTGCCACTGGTCTCTGCTGGGTTCAGTATGCCACCTCTGACAGCAGCCAAGCGCTTTTGCTTCAAGGAAAGATGTAAAAACTTTGCAAATACGATTGGATTAAACTTCATGTTTTTATCTGCTATGGTGATGGACTGAACAAAAGCTCACTCAGAGTTTAAGCAGGATTGCTTCTAATTTTTCTGTGTGGATTTCCATTTTTCAGATGATATCCTTGAGCTTTACAATACTCCACTGAAACCTGGACATGCAGCTGCTTTTTCAGATGACTGTGACTCTACCACCAATAAGGTTGCTGTCCGTGGAGCAGGGAATCAGGTTGGTTTTATTCTGATTCAGTTGTAACAATACTGCAGACTCCAGGCTTTGGAGGAGGGCGCTTGGCTTTGTTGTTCTTGAAGGCTGATTTCCAACCACAGTGAACCTGACCGTACCTACCCAAATCATGTGGCTCAGCTAATTATACTCTTTCTTTTTCAGTACAACTACATTGGGTTTCTGGATTACAAGAAAGAAACCATTCGAAAGCTTGCGATGAAAGCCAACACCTGCTCTTTCAATCCAGGAGTTTTTGTAGCTAATCTGACAGAATGGAAATTGCAGAACATCACTAAGCAGTTAGAGAAGTGGATGACACTTAATGTAGCGTAAGTACCCCTGAGAGGGGGCTGAGTGCAGGTCAGGAACCGGGTTGTGGTGGCATTTAACTGTTAAATAAATGGTGGGCTGTGTATTTATCTGTGGACTCCTGTCATGAGGCTGCAAGTGAAAGTCAGCTGATGTAGGCAAGGATCCTTTCCCAACTACTTTCCCTCTTCTCTTTCAGAGAGGAACTTTACAGCAGAACTCTGTCTGGCAGCATCACTACACCTCCACTGCTCATAGTATTTTACAAGCAGCATTCCAGTATTGATCCCCTGTGGAATGTACGGCATCTTGGTACGTATGAAATAGCTGTGATGCTTGGCCAAGGGCCACCACCACCAAGGGGCTGTAGCTGGACCCTTAGTTGATGATACAGTAAATGGATCTTTTCCTTCCATGTGCTTTTGCTTTAAGAAAACCACCTTATGTTGCTCTTGTATTTTGTGGGCTTAATCCTTCATGTACCTCTTTGAGCTGCCAGGCAGGTTGTTCTTCCTTTCTTAAATACTTTTTTCCTTTTTAGTGGAAGCAGTATTTCCACATATGTATTGTATGTGTGTCTAGGTGCCTCCTAGGCTTGTTAAAAGGAACAAGCAGGCATTCTCTGTTCTGCTACTGGTAAAACCATAAATCTGGGAGAGGTCTCTCTGTTTCACATGAGTAAAATCTATGCTCCTGAAGACACCCAGGCATTAAAAGGCTTTTACAGAACTTGGGAGTTAAAGCAGTTCCTTTAAATACATGCTAAGGCAGATCAAAGCGTCCTTCAGCTGCATGCAAATTACTTTCTAATTTGCTGATTTCTGCCTCCCATTCCCAATTGAAAATCTTTGTTTTCAAGTTGACAAACTGCATGCTTGTTTTTCTGCTGCCTTTATTTCAGACATTAATGCTTCTTTCTCAATAAAAGGGTCTAATGCCGGAAAAAGATATTCTCCTCAGTTTGTGAAAGCTGCCAAGCTGCTCCATTGGAACGGACATTTCAAACCATGGGGAAGAACGGCTTCATACGCCGAGGTGTGGGAGAAGTGGTATATCCCTGATCCTACAGGCAAGTTCAGCCTGATCCGAAGGCATCCAGAAGCCTATGAAGCGAAGTAGAGTACGTTTTCAACAACTGTCAGCATTTTCTCAGGACACTTGTGGAGCCAAGCAATGGTTTTTGTTTGTGCTTTTTTTTACTCAGTTTGTACAACAAAACAGCCCTTACCTCCTGGAGCACAGGGAGATGCACTTACTCAGCTGTAGTGGTGCAGCTCCAAGCTGCACGGTTCTAAAGGAGACTCACTTTGCTTGTGTGACTGAGGGTGGTGCTCCAGCAGGGAGTGAAGGGACCCCTCCACACAGCAGCGCTTCTGTGAGGGCATTTCTGTCTGTTGTGTGCCCTTCTGCTCTTTACTACGAATCTTCATGGGGAAATTGTTTTGTCAGTTATAAACAGTTCCAGAAACAAGACAGAACTTCAGCTGGAGCTTGTACTGTGCAGCTGTCGCACAGGGATGTACTGTAACTAAGAGCTGCTTGGAGTTTGTTCTGTTGTTTTGTTACCTTGTGAAATAGTTTCATCAACAGTCCTTTCTTGCATGAAAACTGCTTCCATCCATTGGTGTCAGCATTTCTTGCACAATTCTGCAAAATCGAATCTCGACTCTTGAAGGGTTGCTCAAGTGTTGACTATGCAAAAAGTGGTTTGAACTGCTCGTGCACACAAACATTTTCTGTAACTGGTGGAGAAAATGGCTTAAAAATAAAAGTTAATGTTACATTTTTGACTTTAACCTCTGCTACTGGCAGTATGATTTGTGACTGGTTCTGATATGTGAAGTGTGCTTCATTTTTAACTTAAATACAGTGTTAAATACTAATTGAGGTCAAAACCCATTGATCTCATTTGGGGGAAAACAATCTAAGAACGTGCTCAGTACTTACTTTTGGGATCAGGCTCTGTGAAACAGGTCTGTGTTGTTCACAAGTTCCTCACCATTCACCGCCAGAAGTTTCTCCCATTGTGCCCTGCATGGATGGGCTCATGCTTTGAATTTCCCAAGCAGGAGCCTGCTGCCACCTCTTACAGCTTGCAGTCCATCAGCTGTTTTTTGAAATTGCTGTAGCTTTTGGCGTTTGTGTGCTGGTTGTTTTAGCCAACATATCCCAGCAGCAACTGTGCCTACTGTCCCACTTAATACAAACTGAGCTCGAGTTCTTCACTGCACCCAGTTCTGACTCTGCCCTGGGTGCTGGTCCCTGTCCCTGGTTTGTTACTGACCTGTGAAGCTAAATGGTATCTCTGTACCCCAGAAGTGGGGTGATGGTAGGTTTTGCAGGGGCACCAAGGTTGCAGAGGTACAGGTTTTGCTTTAGTTACCAATTAGTTATTACTGTACTTCCATCTGTTGTTCAAGAGTTTCCACTCCAGTGAAGTCGTTACAGTTATCACACTCCCAATTAACCTCTCCTAGTGAAGCTACTGGACATATAAAGCCATGCCTCCATAAAATGTTACAGCTAGATTAACTAAGCAGAGTTATTTAACCAGCCTTTACCTTCACAAAATCAGGAATGCTTACTGCCAGAATGCACTGTTGTAGAGGCACAGCCTCTGCAACCCTGCAGGAAAAACATCTTGCTTTTTATGAAGGGAGAATAAAATTTAATTGCTAGAATTAAGCATTTACCAACATTTTTTGAAGAAAACACCAGAGACTTCGTAATTTTGAAATATTGCTGTAAGCCACAAAGAACAGATTAATGCAGTATAATATTTTTTGAAATATTTTTATTTTTAAACAAGAATTAATGTGTAGGATTTTAGCATTGTATAACTGTACAAAATATGCAACCATCAAGAGAGAGGCAGTATTATATACGTTACTGGAGTCTTGGGAGCAGCTATGGTTTATGGCATTCCTCCACCTTCTGTAACAGAAACCTCTGTCTGTTCTGAATGGCAGGAACAGTCTCCAAGCCTTCACACATCTCATTACACGTAGTCTGTATTAAAGTCATAGGCATCGTCTTCACCTGCTGTCTTGTCTAAGCTGAATGGCAGTGAG
The DNA here is from genome assembly GCA_035772895.1 of Perdix hodgsoniae. Taxonomy (NCBI): domain Eukaryota; kingdom Metazoa; phylum Chordata; class Aves; order Galliformes; family Phasianidae; genus Perdix; species Perdix hodgsoniae. Next base: position 59,900 of record JAPSGF010000148.1, read on the forward strand.
TTGGCAAGTCCACTTTCTGAGAAAAAGGAATGGTTTGTTAGCGAAATCAATGCAAGTACCAGAGTACTGCAGGTTGTACTTCGTGCTGCGGGTTTTAGCACAGACCTGCTATCTCACTTTCTGAAGGTGCACATCCTGTTTGTCCCATTCCAAGCTCAGCACTCCCAGTCATCTGAGTCCTGCCATCCTACAAAGGGTTGGGAGAGGTCAGACATAAGAGTTTGCTCAGACATCACTAATGAAACTTCCCATGTAAATGAAATACAGAGAGTGAGAATATTGTGGCTGTCCCAGCAGTGCATAGCTGCTGGTCAGGAACACACTGACTGACTTAGATCAATACTGATTTCTTAATTTGCTGATTTTTTTAAACTGAGCAAAATGCTCAGCCTTATTTCCAGGGGAAGTGTGGCTCAAGAGGCATTATGGTTACTCCAGGTGGCCCTGCAGTGCCTGCAAGTTGTTTGTAACAAGGTGCTAAGTGGCTACTTGGTGGCAGGGCCCAAGCAGGTAGAAAACAAATGAAACCCTGGTTTACCTCTTTGACATTGTTCTCTTCTTTTTCTTCTTCTATAGTATCTTGATCATCATCAGTCTCCATGAAATCCTCTTCCTCATGGCTTATTTCCAAATCCTCCCACTCTGATTCTTCTTCTACCACCTTATTTTTCACTATTTTGCCATTAGTCATGCCAGCTGATAGGAAAACAATGCTGCTTGCTGGGCTGGGGTACTTTAAAGCTGGGAAATATATACAAAGCTGTCTGTTACATTATTGTTAGCAGAAGACACAATGTCTACCCATTAGAAGGATCACCTTCCCACATAAGCAGGGAGAAAGAATGAGAACAAAGAGATTGCTAGGATGAAGAACTTGGTCCTGAGTATAAGAGATATTGAGCAGAAATACTTTTTCTTGGTCTAACTAGGAAATGGGGGAGGGTAAAAGCATGAGAGGGTCCATTAGCACTGACTATTTAGAAAGGTTAAATCAGATAAGCAGAAACTGAGAACTACTGGGGTAATCTAGCAGGGGTAATTTGTGTTAAAAGACAGCACCCAAGTCCACTGCTTTGCTGCACTACAATCCATTTCATTCTCTAAAGGTTTGTGTCTTCTGCGTATTGATGAAGCCATCATACAAACCCCAGGACAACTTCCATTCATGGTCTCCCATTACAGCTGCTACAATGGCTCTCAGTGGTAGCAGTGCAGTACCTTGGACTGTGTTGCTGTTTTCTTCTTCCAGCTTCTTTAAATTAAAGCCCCTCTGCATTTCAGCTATTTTGTCTTCTGTCAGATATGGCAGCATGATTTGAGATGCTGGTGGTTCTGAGTGGTAGCTTATTTTAGCTCTGCAAAAAACAAAAGGTAACAGCTAAATCACCATATTTAATATTAAAACCCAGAGCCCATACCTTTCCAGCTGAACCATTCATTCAGTATTATTTGTTTAGCAGCAGTTAAATGACTGTTTAAATTGGACTCGGAAGCTGTCAGTAACAGAATTAAAGATAACCTGCTCTGAACCACTTCAGCAACTGAAATGTTCACACCCCATTTGTCACTGATTCTGAATTAATTCATTCCACACTCAGCAGAACACAGGAATCACTAAAGGTTCCAAAACAAACAAAAAAAAACTGTTGCAAGATTCCTTCCCGATGGAAGAGAGCGCTACAGGAACACTATCTGAGATCAGGGCAAATTCCCCCAACAAACTTACAGCAGGGGTCAGCAAACTGGCCACAGAATTCCACATGATCTGCTTTTACTCTCTCTCTGTATATATTTTATTTTAGAAAATTATCCCTGGGTGGTCTCCTCTCTCCAGCCCGACTGCTCACAATAAAACCAAAAAGCAGCCTCTCCTTTCTGGTAGCTGTTCTCAGGACTCAATGCTTCTGCTGTGGATTTAACAGCAGATTTAACATTGTCAAAATCAAAAAGATCAGCAGCACAAAACAAAATTAATAACATACATACCCTGTCCAGTCACAAAGTAGTGATTTAGCTATGTTCTCTATGTCAGGAACACCTCCTTTTTTCAGCATACCCCTTTTCTGAGCAAGTAAACTTAGAAGTTCTTCAGTGTTCCTGAAATCTGGGATACTGTAGAACATCATCACCTAGTATAAAAGAAAACAGTGGGAGGAAGCAGTTATCACAGAACTGGAAGGGGATCAGGCTTATGTGAATACTTGAAACAAGAGTGAAATCAGAGTTGGATCTGAAGTCTTCACTGTAATAAGAAGCAATGAACTTATCTTCATTTTTCACTCTATTACATCATTGCCTGGTGATATATTTACAAGCAGTGGTTTGTTGATGGATTTTTATTCTTTCTTTAAATCAATGAACTCAACAAACTTTGAGAAAACAAAGTGGCTGACAGGATCCTGGTGTATTGCAACTATCTTCCACATACAAGGGTGAAAGATCACACTCAGCATTGGATACACTAGCCAAAGTTTGGTTAAGGAGAAAACAATGCAGAACAACTATTTGAAGTGGAATGAACTCCTGTTATTGGCCTAAGAAAGCTAGAGAGGAGTTGAACGCTGTGAAAGAATGATGCCAAAGTTACCTGCTGCTTATTGCAGTGATTCAGAACGGCATCCACTGCTTTAATCACGTTCACTGAGCACAATTCCCCACTGTGTATGATACTTCTCAGGGCCAGAGCCACAGCACTGTTGGTAGGATCTGCAACTATGCTTGGACTGTCTAAAATCTTCATGTGTTTATCAATACGCACAACTTGCATGGACCTGGTCAGAGAGAAGCAGGCCACACCTGAAGACAAATCAAACAGCAAAGGACTGATAACAGCAAAGGAAGCAAGCCACAAAGCTCAGCATTGGATTGAATGCACTTCATACAGAGTCAGTTTCAGTGCTTTCTCATCACGTGCTTTGTGCTGGACAGAAATCCAAATGCACAGTAAGAGCAAGTTTATGCATTGTATTCTTCTGTGGCAACTTGCCATGATAGAAGATAATGTTCTGAATGATGCAAATTGAAATATGCATTTAAAACTGAACTTAGGCATGCTCTGACTGCTCCTGATGCATGGAAATTGTACACAACCAACTCAAGGTAATCGGGACAGGAAAATAAACAGGTGTTAACACTCAGCTTACTTGGTGACACCTCTGGCTGGCCCAACATCACAAACACGATCTTTCTTAATACTATTGATTATGCTGCTCTTCCCCACATTAGGAAAACCTGGGGAAAAAAAAAAGCACAAAAATCCTCATAAGTAAGAAAATTCAGCTTATTTAACAACTTATGTGTTTTTGGTAGCACATATCTTCCATGTGAGATCAGAGTTGGATCTGAAGTCTTCATATAGAACTCAGACAAAGTCTGTATCCTCATTTCTCACATTTGCAATAGAAAGGACGTGAAAGACATCACTGAATGTCACAGCACAAACCTCACCAGATGGGAGGAAGAGGCAGTGTAGGCTGTGCAGTATGTAACCTAAAGCTGCTTTATCAGTTAAGCCTCATAAAATGTGCATTCCATGGGTCACATACACTCTGCACTGAAGTGCAAGACAGATCACTATCAGCTGAGGTGCTATGAGTCTCAGCTGAAAGTGAGCGCACCGCCAAGAAGGTCCAGAAGTGAGTCACGCATTGGCTGTTTTACACAGGATACCAGAGCTCTAATGGGAGGAGAAGGAAACTTCTGCCATCTCTCCAAATTCTTACCTACTAAACCAACTTGAATGGCTTTGTTCTGAGTCCTGCCATACTCCTGAAGAATTTTCATAAGGCATCGACTTCCAAAACTTTCAGTGTGTCTTGATAAATCCATACGTGTCCTTCTTCTCGAGAAAGTCTCCTGGTACAGGATTCAAAAGAAAAAAAGCAACAAAACAAACACTTTATTCTTAATTTATTCATCTACTGCGACACTTCAAACTCCTGTGTTTCATTAGCTGATGTTAGTGTGTCCTTCTTCTAAACAGATGGAATTAGTTCAGTGAGAATTTGGCTAAGACGAATCTAGCAGTTAAGTCATGGTTTAAACAAAACAAAAAAAATAGCAATCAAACACTTGAAGCAGTGTAAACAAACCTACTGGGCTGTTCTTTCAGTTCAGGCTGTGTTGCAGATGGGCTGTGTGAGCAGGAAGTAACCATGCACATTCAATGGGTGGAGTTCTTTAATCTGTACATTCACTCAATGAGCTGTTCAAAAAAATTTTATCTTTTTTTCCATGATTTTAAAGCTGCTCTCTGCTTTGGGCTTCTGTGCCACTTCACCCGAGGGTCTATTTGACTACACTGTTACCAGCATTAGGGCAGGTGAAGCACAATGTATCAATGCACATTGTTTCAAGCCACCATCTTCACAAAGCTGAGACCAGAACCCCAGGGAGCTAAACTCCTTGATAATCTTTCATGAAATAACAGCAGCTGCAGTCTCTAGCAGCAGTAACAGTCAAGATGAATGCAGCATAACCTGCATCAGTTTACCTGCAACACAACTCCGACATGCAACCATCCTGTATAGATGAAAAAATCCTCATCTCCCTCCCCTTACTGTCCTGCTTAAGCAAAACAGCCCACTTTCACTCTCCAGTTCAACATCCCATGCACAAAACAACATGCATTTCAACACCCGTATTCCCCAACTGCACTACAAAGCTCAACGTGTGAAAGAACATCCATTAGTTGTAGCATAATCAAATACAGAGAAAGTGAGTTTTAAAGAACAAGAGATCCTGCTTCAACATGTTTCAACATGTACAACTGCAAACATATATGATTCAGTCACCTGAGTCAGCATGCAGTGCTCTTACCATATTCCTGTCCTTCAGCAACGTCGCTGATTTAAAGGCAACTGTTGGAAATTCCTTCTTCAAATAATTCAACCACTTCTCCAAGTTCTCCTTTGGCACTAAATCTGAAAAAAAAGCACAGTCTTCTCCTCACTGTAGTGAATGTTGTGTTGCTGTCTGGAGAAATCTAACACGGAATCAGAAACCAGGATGCATTCTGTCCACTTCATACATTTCTTTACAAAAATTAATGCTTGGCTGAAAACTCCACAGCTTCTGTATTTATTTTTACGTACACTTCCAGTAAACTATTAGTTGAGTTCCCCAAAGCCACCCATGGCTGCAGCTTTTATTTTCTGCCCCAAGCAGAACATACCACAGTTACACTTGCAGATCCTGTGTTTTTAATGTTGGAGTATCACAAGAAGACTCTGCAGGTACGAGGGGTGACGTTATGTGGGCTAGTCCATCATCCCTGCAAAAGCTATGCTAACACAAAGTTCCTACTGCTCTTTCACTCTGCATTTCCTTCTTTTTGCACTGCAGATAACCCACTAATTTTGCAGCTGGTCTCATCCGCTTTTGTGTGGTTTCCTTCACACAGCAATGAGAGCCAAACTTCACAGACAACTCTTGTGCTGATTTGCTGATGCTTAACTCATCTCAGTGGGTATCAGCGTTGCTACCTCTACTTACTTCATCTTTGTTCACATAAATGTTACTAGATCTCTACTTCCTGCCTGCCAAGTTTGGCTGACACTGGCCTGAAGTTAACGTAAAAGAAAGGGGCTAATGTGCAACTACCTGTCTTAGTGTATTTTTAGCAAACTGGACTAAAAGGCAGAGGGAATGTGGCCACTTCCTTAAGGCAGCGAGCTCAGAGTTGGATCTTATGACTTCAGCAGAATCTCAGATTTCTTTATGTATTTCTTCACAGCTCACTAAAAACCCACCCAGTGACAAAAGTAATACTTCAAGAAAATCAGTTTCTTACCAATTTTGTTAAGAACCAACAACAGTTTTTTTTCTCCTCCAGAGCAAGCAATGGCTTGCTCCAGCTGGGGACACCGACAGCCCATTGGATCTCTCGCATCTAAAACCTCCAGAACCACATCTGAGGTCTCAATCACCTACGTAAGGGGAAAAAAATAAAAACTGTTTGAAAAAAGAAAACTCTGAAATAAGAGACGGCAAACAATTTGACAGATGGTAACTAAGCTGTAGCCTACAACAGTGACTACTGAATTTCACAGAATATTTGGTAGGTGAGGTTTCTTAAGACTGTTTCTTTCAACTCTTATCTTCTGAAAGGCAAATAGAGAGAAAAAGGTGAAAATTGCTGCAGCTTTCTGAAGTCAAGAAATGTATTCCTCAGACAGGAATATCTCATAACTGAAAGAGCTCTCTGACTGGTTGCTATGTACTGACACTGGTCCTAAAGTGTTATGCTTCAGAATGCTCAATATCTCAGTAGGTAACACCAGGCAAGACTGAAACCCTCATGGTTTCTACAGTAATATCACTTACTCCAGTGCTGAAGTTTATCACAAGCAACCTTTACACTTCCTAGTTGTTGCACAGTAACGCAGGAAGAAAAATAACATGGGGATTACAAAAAGGAGGGGAATCAACTTTTTACCTAGGTAGACAGTGCTAGGACAAGGGGGAATGGTTTTAAGCTCAAGGAGGGAAGGTTTGGATTGGATGGCAGGGTAAAGTTCTTCACAGAGAGTGTGAGGGGCTGAGACTGCTTCCCAGAGAGGCTGCGGATGCTGCATCCCTGGAGGTGTTCAAGGCCAGGTTGGATGGGGCAGCCTGGTCTAGTATTAGACAGGGAGGTTGGTGGTCCTGCTTGGAGCAGGCAGTTGGAACTGATCCTTGGGGTCCCTTCCAACCCAAGCCATTCTATGATTTTAAGTTGTTTCACTGCCTTTCATCAAACTACATAAAAGTAGTTGAAGCTTCTTACTTTCTCAAGTTCACTGTGAAATGATTTCTTTGCATTTTTATCCAGCGCCTTCTTGGTTTTCTTTGCTTCAGATTTGCCAGAGGATTCCTACATGCAAGTAAAGCAGAAAAGAAACAATTTAACTGAGAATTACCGTATTATATTTGTGTGCACACACAGCCTGAAGACCGAACACAACACGGGACTTGTAGAGGTGTCATTTTAGGACGACATCTTTGCTTCCACAAGCTTCATGTGACAACAATCAAACCAGACACCAACCTTCCCCTCAGTTTGTTCCTGGATCGCAGCCGCACTCCTCTTGGCATCGAGCTTCCTCCTCTTCTCGAGTTCTTTCTGCCTGTCAAGCTTCTGCTTCCGCTTCAGTTCCTCGAGCTGATTGCAAACAAGCAAGGGCCAACGGAGGTAAAAGGCGTATGAGGGAAGGACGGGATGTCACCTTCCGCCCACATTTACTGATTTGTGTTAAGGGATGTTGCTGCAACTCAGTTATGCACATCCACACACGTGCACAGACACATGTACGCATGCACTCGCACATGTGCACACGTACATGTACACGTACACAGACATATGCACACACAAACAGACACGCAAGCACCCACGTACACGCACACATGCACACTTACATGTACACACGTACATGAACACATGTGCACCTGCACACACATGCATGTACACACGCACGCACACACGTGCAATGTACACACGCACACACGTGCAATGTACACACGCACACGCATGCACAGGTACACGCACATGCAGACATGCACACACATGTACAGCACACACGTGCATGAACATGGACACACACACACTCTCACAACACGTGCACACAGACACGCACAAACACGTGCATGTGCAGGCGCACGGCACACACACACTTACACACACACACACTTACACACACACACACTTACACACACAC